>WAAD01042686.1:14923-66995 GCA_013389945.1 Fregata magnificens
GCCCGCGGGGGCCGCTGCCTTCTGTTCACAACAAACAGAAACGCATCGCCGTAGTTATTATTCAGCTACCGGGCCGGTAGTTGCTGAGTGGTTATTCTGGGGAAAGAGTCAATTATTTCCTTCCCTCGAGAGTTAAATGTGGGATCGCTGATAGAGCCGGGTGGTTGCTGTCGGTAAAGGCGGTGCTGGATGCTAGTAAACACTGCTGGTGGTGGTTTTTAATAGCCTCGCTCAATACAAGCATAAATTCTACTTACTTAGCAGCCCCTGACAAAGAGAGGGAGCTCTGCCTGTCAGTGACATTTTAAAATACGGATTTCACAAGTAAATCCACTATTTTGCCTTTTTACCAGTTCTTAAAGGGGTCTGGTTGGAGAGCACTCCATTTCAGGAAACGGCACACAGCTCAAACCTGCAGACAAAACCCGGTGCTCGGTCCTGTGGCAGCTGCTCAAAACGCTGCTGCCGGCCGTTTTTTCTGTAGGCAGAGCGGAGGCAGGCTCTGTCGGCCCCAGTGACTCCTTCTGGGTATGGCAGGGCGAGAGCGGGCGAGTTAGGGTGCAGGAATACCACGTGCACTGGTGCTACTGCTGGCAGCAGCAGTTGTGGGGATGAGATGTCTGTGACTACCAACTGCGATCTTAAAAATAGAGATGTCTTGAAGGAAAAAACCCTCACTGTTTTCAGTATTTATAGACATGGTTAAAAACATGAAAGTTCCCAGCTCCTGATAAAGATAGAAATGTTCTCCCAAGAAATGAAAATTATTTCTTCAGCTTAATACTACTCAGCTAGCACCCAGACGCCTGCAGTCTGCTGCTGCTCACGTGGCTAATCCCTGTGATCCCCAGCGCCCTGTCCCGCTGCCACCCATGGGCTGTCTCCAGGGAGGCTGCAGGGCTGAAAAGCCAATTCCTTTGCTTGCTTGAGGAGAGAAGGCCTCTAAGTCACAGCCTCCAAGTCAGCTCTTCCCTTCACGCAGACTGGCTGGGACTGAAGAAAACCCTGTTACACTCTTGCCATCCCGAACACTTACAGCAGCTGGTCTACGTTACACCAGCTCTCCAGCTCAGACCCTTTTGGAGACCCTGTTTGTCCCGGATAATTCTGATCAGTGTTTGTATAAAGCATTAAATGTTCAGGAAGAACTCAACATGCGTTTGATAAGCATAAGCTTGAATGACTTCTACATCGGTCTGCTTCTCAGTAGTGAAAAACCCAACCTGATCACAAAACAGAAAAATGTTTAAGTGCAATCAGTTTGGGATTTGATCTGAGAAATACAATTACTTGGTTGTTTTCTAAAGTATTTTTCTAAAAAAAGAAAAACAAAAAAAATTCCACCAGCACACACCTCACAATTTAATAATGGCACTAAAGTTTTTGGCTCACGCTAAAACAGTTCAAGAAAAGTCTTCCTCTCTTACCTTTGTTCTGAGCGGAAACTTTAAAAATACTTAATACTTCAGATAGTTTAACTTGGTATCACTCCATTACAAAATGCTTTTCCTGGCTATTCCTATTTTTAAGGAGGTGTTAACAGCTGACTGGGCTCTGCTTACACTCCAAACGTTTCAGATAAACTCCGTTAACACAGTTATACTTTGGTTTTTTTCTGTGAAAAGGCATCCTCAATGAGAAATACTAAACAAATATACAGTCTACAGTTTAGAAAAGTAGCCAGGGATATGGAAAACCTGGATGCTGTTGCCTTCCTCCACGGTCTTCCTATTGAGACCTTGGCCAAGTTAATTGAAGAGCACTCACAGAAATTGAAAGTTGCAGTCCTACCCACCCCCACTCAGCTAGCGCCTAATCCTGAAGATGTCTGCATTTTCTAAAGCCACAAACTTTGGGACCTAAAGCTCTCTACATGAACAAAATTTGTCCTGCTGTGCCACGACATCCACGTCCCCCAGCAGTTTTGACAGACAGTGCTGTTAGATCTAGCAGGGTACTAAATAACCTCTATCAATTAAAACCAAGGTATTCCTCCATGGAAATGAAAAAAACCTAGATGTGGTAGACCTTCTCAAAGCATCTCCAGAAAAGATGCAGGTACCTACAAAAGGTTGCACTCTTTTAAAAAAGTGTGCAACACGCTTTACTCCCAGGACTAGGGAGCATCCACATTTGATTCCTTTGCTCGAGATCCACAGATCTGACTTCCTTAGTCAGTCCTGACTTCCCTAGAGTCCTGAAAACCAGCAGACTACTTTGGCTGCCCTCTGCTGCAGCTGGGCTGTTGTGCAGGGAAGAATTCACAATCTTCATCTCAGATCTTCTACTTAATGGTCTTGCTGGCCTTGCAGTCATAGAATCATAGAATAGTTTGGGTTGGAAGGGACCTTTAATGATCCTCTAGTCCAACTCCCAAGTCTAACTACCCCCAGTCTAATCCCCAGTCTAACTACCATCTTACTGCTTAAAAGGAACAGTCATAAATAGGTGAGCCTCACTCAGTTCTCTGAAATAACAGCCGCAGTTAACTACCTACCACCTTCACAGAAGCACAGCACTGCAGCTCGAAAGCAATTAGAGGTCTCTGTCCACGTTCCAGAGAAGGGCCCTGGAATGGTGGTTTAGATCCTTAGGATGTCCCTTGTTAGCTACGTCTCTGTAAGATTGCTGACCCGGACGTATGTTTTGTGCATCTACAGGAGCAGATCCCATTCTGAAGTTATTAATTTTCCCACGTACTGCGTAGCAAATCTAGGCACCCAATGCACAATTCTGGATTCCACTTTGTCAACAGACATACAATTAGTTACTTAAAAAATCAATGAGTCTGAAATACTACATTCACTAGACTTGCTGCTAAATGCATTGCTATAGGATCAGTCGGTATTTCATGTTTTAGGCCAGCGGCGACCATAATACATAGGAGGGTTTACTGAGATAAGAATTCTGGCCCAGTGGGCCAAGCATCCCCTTTGGCTAGCCTCTCCCCAGGGCCTCAGAGAAATGTGCTTACAAGTTGGAGATTCTTTGTACAGAGTGACTTTCCCATCTGCACATCCTTTTGCCCCACCATTGCTTCACAAACACAGCCTTTCCCTGCCATAACCATCCACCGTGCTAACTCAGGGTTGACTCCTATTCTATTGCTTTCAACCATGTAACCTGTTCATTAACTGAGCTCCTGCTACATCTCATTGTACTAATACTGTTGCTTTAATTCCTACAAGCTTCACAGCCTACTCCTGTCTCAACCTTTTCTCTTCTGATACAGAAACATTTGGCCCACTATATGCAACTGCATCCATTGTCCAATTTTAATGTTTAAAACTACACATCTCTAAGCTTTTTTCTCATGTGTGGGAAGAACTCTTCTGAGTTACCTTAGCGTCGTTCAAATTTCCCATTTAACACAAAAACTGGTACAAAAAGGCCTTCCTTTATTACGATTCCTGTAAACCCATTTGACAACAGCCAGGCTCTCAGTGCGCTGAAAAGCCCAGTCTGCTCTGTTGCTCAAAATTGTGGTAGTATTTCCATTTGTTTCCCCTATCCGTCTGTGCAACTGTAAGTCTCTTCAAGGAAGACCATCTATTCTGGTTTCGTTTTTTTTTTTGGACTAGCTAGCAACTGGCATAACATGCTGAGCTAGTGCAAATGAGAACACTTCAGTTTAGGACCAACAGAAAATTCACAGCTGAATTATAATAAATTTTGTCACTAATCCCATTTTTGGACTTACTCATTGCTATACTACTGTTCTAAAATGCGGGGATGCTGACTTGCCATTCAGTTACAGGATCATTGCTCCTGTAGACATGATCAGCTTTTCCAAAGAAGCTGTTCTGCAAGAGGTTTAAAGGAAATGCATGAGAGGAGCTGTCAGCGAATGGCGTGCACAGCCCTGCAGCACGTATCTTCATGAACTTGTCCCAAGAAAGAAGTGTCTCTTGTGGAAGTGCTTTGCTGTGTAAGTCTGTGCTAGAATGGCCGAGAAGGTGTTAGCTGAAGACTCATTTCACTGGCAAGATGGCTTTTGTCCCTAAGTCATTCACCCCCTCATAACTGGCTGAGGTATAAACAAGCTTCATAAACATACCCCAGAGTCACAACCACCAGAGACAGTCATTGTAACACAACAAGAGTAACTAATGGCATCACTTCATGTACATGAATGTGAATAGCTTTGGAGTGGCAAAGCCAGAGATAACACCAGCTGTTTTTTAGATTCACATTCACTTCGTTCACAGCAGAGTGGCTATCAATGTTTATCTTAAGAAAAAAGCCTGCGAGTCTCAATAGAAGCATATTTTTCTTTCCAGTGGAGAATTAAGTTCTGGGAACTTTTCAAGCTGAACGAAGACTGTGGCTCTTAGAATGGAAGATCACATATTATACTCATTACAAAGAATGAAACCTGAAAGATGAGCATCAAATTGATTCTCACACATTTCATATATTAAGCAGTAATGAGTAAACACTCTAATTTCTAAAAAGGGAAAAAATTTGAAAGAAATATCCCAGGCAATGGAAGCGATCACAAGAGCTCTGAATAAGAGGCAGTATTTTTTTTGTGCACTTAGAATAAGATAGTTCAGCCATATCAGAACAAGGAAGAGTGGGAAGAATGCAGAGGGTTTTTTTTCTCTCCTAAGGAAAAATATTCTAAGAATCCTAAAAGCCTATGCTTAAGTTTTACTTTTGTTGCAAAAGTCTCACCAACTTAACTTGCATGAACTAGAAATTCTCTATATTTTCAAAAATGAGAAGCCCTAGTACAGAGGATAAACTAGAAGAAAGATCTGCAGCAGTACTTTGGTTTATATAATTTCTCTCGTCTTAGGTTCATCAACACCTTTCTACCTATTGCCGTATCAAATACTGATCCTCCCAACTGCAGTAGGTTCTTTTGAGGGCTCTGGAGAAGCAGTCCAACACCAAGTGGACTTTGCTTAGGGTAACACTGGACATCTGTGGTCATGTCCGCTCTTATGGTGTAATCACTAGACTACATATTTTTCTTCTATCTTAACCATACCTGAAGCTCCCCAGAATTTCCTGTTCTTACACAGTGTCAAGGGGGCCTACCACAAGTAACAAGATATGTCTACGTGACTGGACACATCATTTGAATACCAAAACGCAGCACAGCCATATTAGCTCAGAGCTACTTAAGACCCCCGTTCTGACTCACCCACCATTACAGCATGAAGACATACCCACTGGCCCCCATTTCCATGCAGAGAGCCCAAATCTTACTCTATGCCAAACATGCCTTCAGAGCAACAAGGCATTGCGCAGTGAATATACAATGCCAGAGATATATTCAGGAAGGGAAATCCTAGCTTGCTTCCTGAGTGTAAACAAAATGGTTGAGCGCTGTAATACTGAAAAGTAGGTGTCAATGGTATGCATGTATTGCATAAAATATTACATAAATAGCGACAGTATATTCATACATATGTGGGCTTACCGTTAATTATATCTGCAGGTTTTACAGACTTGTAAAGTACCTCTTCTGTTTCCAATGCATCCCTCTTCCTAGGCAGTCAGTCAAACACGGAACAAAACAAAAAATTCATCAAGCTTAAATAAAGTATTTTTTAATGCTGCAAAATTCAAGTTCTGTTTCTGCGTCAGCTCTCCCTCCTTTGCAGTACAGGACCCCTGTCTTCAGCTAATCTCCTATCAGGTCCCAACAGCCGTTCATGCATCCGCACCCCCCAGTGCTGGGGTGGGGGGCCAAGGGTAAGCCTGCGTCTGTAGCAGAAAATAGAAAAGGCAGGGCAAGAAGGAAGAGCAGCACTTCGTTTTTCTGCAGGAGCTGCTGGGGGAGGAACCCACCACTCACCCAGCTGTATCTTTGCTGTTCCTGTAACACGGAGCAGAGAGCTTTGCAAGTGGGAAGCAGAGATTAGCTGTTCAAACGGGAATAATCAATCCCCATTTTCCTGGCACAGGAAAAGTAGGCACCAGACCACGCTCCGCAGCCTGCAGCTTGCTTTGCCTACTGGCTTGAGCTGGCTCCAGACGGAAATCCAGTTCAGCTGGAAAACTTCTTCTTCCCTTGTAATACATCCTGTTAGTGGACTGCAAAACAGGAAGTTTATATGTGTAAATATGAGTGCCTTTCCACTCATTTTGGCTAAGGGCTAGGAATTAGGAGACATCTGTAGATTCATCCACTTTGCATTCAAGAGAACGATCCTACTTCAGACTGGACATCATCCTTACGTCATGAATTTATCAGCTGACTGCATCACTGACAAGGGCAATTAGGAAGCTATGATCTGGGACCAGAAAGAGTCCTCCGAGCTTTTAAGCACAGTTCTTTTCTTCATACAATCTCAAATGAAAATTTACCAAATGGAATTAAAACCTGGTCCCCATCTCCCACACATACTTCCCCTGGAAGGCCAAGAAAAGATGTGTAATCCATTTCATCCTTCCTTTTATTCATATCTATTTATAACTTTAACCAAAGCTTACAGATGGGAGTAATTACAATCTCAACACATCACTATCTTCCTGGGATCATTAATTTTTCTATTGGTAAAATTGTACAAGATGAAGCATTAGCTGCAAAATACATATTTGTTACAACTTCATAAAGCACCAGCCAGAGATATAAAAGAGTGTCATAACCTATGTGTCCTTTCCAGGCAAACATTTTTTTTTTTCCTTGATATTTGGCAGAGTCAGAGTGAGGTTATAATTAAACAGAGTGTTAAAATTAATCCCTTGTCCTAGCTTTTTGAGAAGCTAGGCAGTAACTGGCACGGAGACAGGCTGAGCCCCCTTGTCCCTGACTAAGCTTATCCCAGGAGATCAATCCACAGTGCTCTAATTATGGCCCAGAGCCCATCGTACAGCCTCTACCTACTCCACAAACAAAATGTTTTGGGCATGTAGGGGCAAAGCCTGACCTCACGCTGGCCCTGACTGCGTGCTGAAGCACTTCCCACCCCAGCGTGGGGGAAGAGCAGTGGAAGAGTGATCTGCCCCACACATGTTGACAGCAGTCAGTGTGACCCAGGGATAAGCCTACCCAGCCCCACCCTGCACTTCATACTGTGACCAAGAGAAAGCAAACAGGCAGAGGCAGCCCAGAAAACTTTCAGGAGCTGCTGCAAGCGATGTTACCCTATTTTTCTTACTGGCTACAGGTCTCTGAGTGTCTTTCCTGGTCCCCCACACAGGTCCTCTGCTCTACTACGCTACCAAAGCTGGATGCTCCCTGCCTTTTTCCCCAGCGGTTATGAAGAAGAAAAGAGGCAGGAGGGCAAACAGTGCTCCAGTCCTTTGGGTTTTTGGGAGGAAGATGCTGTCGCGGCAGCAGTGGGGTGGGCTGGGGAAGGGAGCTGCCTTCTGTGGGCCTTAAACATCACTTCTGGTCCAGGGTTTCATTAAAAAATAGGTATCAGTTTTGGTGAAATCTTTAAGGCGCTAAGTTAAGTACCTTCAGTTACTACATCCCCTTTTCACCTAAGAAAAACTGGAATTATTTGGGCCAGTATTATTATGAGGTTTTTGACAAGAATCGTACAGAGGACGCTTTTATTATAGAATGATACCTAACACAGTGAATGTAAAGTTACAGGTTAAGCTCTAAGCATGTGTAGTAAAAGTTTGTTTTAAAAATAATAAAACTATTTAGTGTTAGTGAAAGCATTATTATACATCTACTCATAAATGCAGGAAGGCATTTCACTGATTAAACGGAATTTCAGAGTTGAAAATATAGCCATGTTTAAATTCTATTTTTCATCTTGCTTGCTAGAAAGTTTTAATGAAAATGTGTATTTGTATTCTGGTATTTAAAAGGACAGCATTCATTTGATAATCATTCTGCAAAACCGACTTCATATAGGACAAGATAATCTAATCTTGAATTAAACCTAATACAGAAATTAAAAATTAATTCCAAAATTTAGAAGGAGTTCTTAAGAGTACAAATAAATGCAAAGAAATTGTTGAGGCTAATTTAAAGCACTGCTAGGAAAAGAAAAAGAAAACAGGACAGGTTTGGAATGCTGTGTATATATACACATTTATACACTGTATATATATATAGCCATAAAATCAGGAAATATGGATGTAAACAGGAATGAAGGAAGAAATTTGTATAATATTCCCTCAGTGGGTGAAAGAAAATGTAGCAATGGCACTTGATACAGTAACTGCCTGCAGTGCCAAAATGTGGAATCCTGGAGCCAGCATCAGTCTGAGACCATTGATTTTTTGTAGTTTTGGTTTTTGATTTTGGTTTTTTTTTTAGTGAAGTCACTGCTCCACCAGCCTGGGGAATACACAGTTACACAGATACTCTTCTTATGCTCTCAATCTTAGGATTGAGATCTTCTTTGCTTAGGATCTTCTCTTGTTGTATTGGTTTCTAATGTTTCTAATGTTTGCGGTGTAATAATGCAATCCTTATTTGCTTGTTTAGCTTCAGAATGCTATTCTAATCATATCCGAAACAGCATTATCTTTTCTAGTTTTGTTATAAATCTTTCTAATAATTATTCTATATTTCTAATAAAAATAAAATGTTTGTAAACTGAACTTTAAGTCACAACTCTTGACCTTTCCAAGCAGCAGTTGGGATCAGTACTCATGAAAGTGTTAATTATTTTATTTTCAGCTGTGGTTCTTACTTTGTGTTATTCCACCACTGTTTTCTGTAACAGTTCTTTTATTTAAGAGTACGCCCATGCAACGTGTAAGAGTGGGACTGTTATTGCCCTATGCCCAGCTCCATAGAGCAGGACAGAGAACACGCGGTACGACACTAGTAGCTTCCTCCTGAATACAGTAAGATAGCTAAACAAAATGTTCAGTATCTGATTGACAACATGTGGGTTACCAAATACGATTTTGTGCAGAATATCTGTAAAACAAAAGCAAATCTTTCGAAGTTTCATAGTTACAGAACCGGAATATCCTGAGCCCTTACTGAATGAGAGTGGGGAGTCTCGAGCTCACCTTTCTGTGGCCCCCACAGCAGGCTGTCTGCAGACCCAGACAGGAAGCACTAACTCAGCTTACGGTAAGTACTTGTTTTTTAGATTGCCTCTTAATCCCCATGGCTGAAATCTGCTATTGTAACATGACAGGGAAAGGCAGTTACTGTCCAAACTTAAACAAGCTTCATTTTAGTGATTATTCTTGTTGTGAAGCCTAGGGCTGTCATGCATCCTAAGAAACACCTTTTTTTTCCCCCATCCTGCTCCCAGCAGCCCAGGCTGTTGCAGGTTTTTTTTGCTAGATGCAGCTCACGTTGGCATTTTTACAGTCCCAGCCAGAGCTTCTTTGCTGCAAGGCGTGCCAGGGGCCCTGGTCCCTTGGGGGCAACCGAGCGCTGCTGGCCCCTGGGTGTGCAGGGGCTGACAGCACTACAAAAGAACGTGGTGAGTCCAGGTCATCTCCAGTGGGGTGGAGGCCCAAAGTTGTGCTGTTTGGGGGCTCAGATGAGAAGAGCCAGGACGCACTGGGGAGGTAGAGGCTTAGAGTCAAACACTATAGGGCACCCCTTCCCCACTCAGACACCTCTAAATTCCTTCCTCTTTCCTTCTCCTGTTTTCACACAGGGCACCTGGGACATGCTTTCTTCTGCCCCATTTTTTCTTCTGAGCTCAAGACCTATTTGAGAGCTCTGCTTCCTTAGCCTTTATTTCCTCCCTCTTTTCAAGCAGGCATCTCTACTTACATTGCAAGTGCAGGTACCAAGATCTGCCTGCAGTTGCAGCTCAAAGCCTGCATTTTGGAGGTGAGGGTATTCAACTTAGATTTGTGGATTTCTATGTTCTCAAGTAGAGAAGATAATTGAACCCACATTTTATGTCCTGGATGAATTCTCTAACCCTTAGTTCATCTCATACAACTCGGGTTTTGGTTTTGGGTTTTTGTTTTTTTAACTTAAAAAAATAAAATCTCGATCCCTGCACAGTTTTGTAAGTATAATATTGGTGTCTACCTCCAAAGAAAGTTACTGGCAATGGCTTTGGCCACTCCATCCTCAGATTGTGGGTTATTTTTAATCCCTATTCTGAGATTTGCAACTCCTTCCAAAGCATGGGACAGGGAAGCCAAGCCCATAACTGTGTTCCACATACCACTCCTGGGACCTGAAATTAAATATTGCAAAATATTTGCCCACATGATTTGTCTAGTTCTTACCACTGACGTTGGTCTTTAGCTTAAATTAGCTTTCTCTAGTCCTTGTAGCTGTTGCTGGGATAAAAATAGCCCTAAACACATTAAGGAGAATTTTCACTCACGACTCAAGTATACTGTCTATTTGTGTTACCTTAATATTGAAGAACTAATACTTACTGTAGGGTTTCTTTTTAATCAGTAATGCAAAATATCAAACCCAAATGTAGAGTGAGCCATGTTTTACTGGACAAAGCTGCCTGACTGCTTTGAGACCACTAGATGGCAACCACCCATTGCAATGTCAAAGGTAAATGAAAAGTGAGAGTTGTTTAGGTAGGGGATTTATTATCTGACAGCTTGAACAACAAAGTTTTGCTACTCCACATGAGAAGAAAGCAGTACTTTATTTTTGCTCCTGCTCATACACATCTTTTGAAGGGGAAGAGTGAGATGGCCTTTGACATAGCCAGTTTTGACAAATGATAATTGTGACAATCCATTTGACTAAAATATCTTATGGCTGCTCCCTACTGATGATACCAGTCAAAAAAAGAACAAGTCAATGGAAAAAAAAATCTAAAGCTATCAGACTGTCTTGGCTTCCACAGGAATAGCCTCAAGTTCTTATCATGATTAATTAGATTCATTATTACTTTAGGTAGAAGCAGTTAGAACTGAGTAACAATGATCCTGGGATTGGAAATAGACCTCCCTTTAGGAACTGACTGAAGCTATTGATGTACCAGTTAATTAATTCTTGTTATCTGAGTGGTCTCATAGACATTTTTTGACATGATCAAATTTGAAGAAATTCTGATTCTTTCTACAACATTAGATTAAAAGTTCTTAATTTCTAGGAGCAGGAACTGTAAAGGTTTGAAAAGATCCTCTCAGGGCCTCCAAGAACCTTGCACTTACACTTTAGAAAAGAAGCTCCTTCATTAAAACAGGAGAACAGTTATGGAAAAATATCTGTAAACTTACTAGAAGGATACTTTACCTGCAGTCATATTAAGTTTTCCTTTAGCATTGATTTAACCGTATTTTGTGAATACGTTTTCAATTAGGATTGGTATACATAATACATGTATGGATGCACACAGAAGTAGAGTGTCTATAGTGCAGAAAAAACAGACCTTTAGACCTCTGAAGGATTCCAGCATTGTCTGATGCTGTGATTAGCAATTTTAAAAAGAATACGCTACAAATAGCTAAACCAGCTAACAAGAAGAGCACTGTCACTTAGTGGAAGTAAAACAAAATACTCTGCATTACTGGGATGCCTCCCTCCAAGTTCTCAAGCACTTTGCAAACCATTAACTTGAAATGCATTAACTTGCATCCTTGCAGTACAAGGTGTGTATGTTTATTCTCAGAACTCACATCTTTGCTAGGAAGACTTAAAAAACCTACTTGATACAGATAAAGTAACCTTTCACTCTTGTTAAAGCTACAGCTTGATCAGCTGTGAATTTTTATAAGTGACTTTGGAATGAGGAGAAATCCAGCTGGGATCCATTTCCTAGTAATAGTAACGAGTTGGTATTAGGAATAGCTTCTAGTATCCCTTACAACCCCCCCAAACTTTTCTTATTATTTCCTTCATCTACTAGTACGATTTATACTGTAAAAAAACCCTAGTCTTTAATGACTGTTGTGGTTCAACCCCAGCCAGCAACTAAACACCACACAGCCGCTTACTCACTCCCTCGCGGTGGGTTGGGGGAGAGAATCAGAAGAGTAAAAGTGAGAAAACTCAAGGGTTGAGATAAAGACAGTTTAATAGGTAAAGCAAAAGCTGCGTGCACAAGGAAAGCAAAACAAGGAGTTCATTCACTGCTTCCCACCGGCAGGCAGGTGTTCAGCCATCTCCAGGAAATCACATGTAATGGTTACTTGGGAAGACAAACTCCATCACTCCAAACATCCCCCCTTCCTCATCTTCCCCCAGCTTTATATGCTGAGCATGACATCATGTGGTATGGAATATCCCTTTGGTCAGTTGGGGTCAGCTGTCCCAGCTGTGTCCCCTCCCAACTCCTTGTGCACCCCCAGCCTACTCGCTGGTGGGGTGGGGTGAGAAGCAGAAAAGGCCTCCACTCTGTGTAAGCACTGCTCAGCAGTAACTAAAACATCCCTGTGTTATCAACACTGTTTGAGTTCTTTTTTTGCTTCTTTGAAGAAATTAAAGGCCTTCAGTCTGATGCTAAAATTTGTGCAACTTTATTTGCTTTAAGCATGAGAAATTATGTGACTTGTATATGTGGTTTTTCTTACAGGTCCCTGAGTTTTGCTAAGATTCCAAGAGTTATTTTGGACTCTTCTTGCAGAAAACTGCAAAGCTAGCAAGATGATTTTAAAAAAAAGCAAGCAAAGAGAAATCTAAATGATTTAGAAGAGAAGGAATTTTTAGACAAACAATAAAAATACTTTTCTGTTTATATTCATGCTTTTTTTAGCTCAAATGGTTGAGGACAACAGATAGTTTTAAAGATTCAAGGTCTGCTGTTTCCATGAAGGGCTGAGGAAGGTCTCACTCCTGTTTTCTGGTACTTATCACAACAGAAGTCTGCAAGAGACCACCAAGGACAGTAACTCTCCTTCTTTACAGTTGTAGTCCGTAAAGTTTAGTTTAAGTTCAAAGGAATCCATATGGACATTCCCTTCTGCTCAATACTTCGTACATATCACAGATCACAAAATACACCCTCATGTGCTGTAACAATATTCAGATTTATAGCAGAACCCTCCCCAAAGTATGAAATTTTACTTGTTAGATATCTAAGTAGGGGTCAGAGGCATTTCCAAAAGCTTGTACCCCTACGTTTCTCTTGAGCATGCACTGAAATGTGTATATGATGAGCAGCAACAAAGTCCTCTGAAGATCATGGTCTGGTAAGAATGTACATACCTCATGTACCTTGGTGAAAAGGGCCCATAAAAATGTAATTACAGCCTTTTCACTCTTCTCCTCCTGCACTTTCTAAAATTTGAAAAAAACAGAATTGCCCCCTACTGTTGTGCAGAAAAACAGTCTCTGGACTTTTTTTAGCAGAACATTTCTGTGTCTTTGATTAAGACACTGGAAACGTTCCTCATCGAGCAAAGCAGTAGCATGTTGGGTGACAGGCTTGTTTGTTTGATCACTTTATCACAGGCAATGAAAATACGATTGAGCACTAAAGCAGGTGCTTGATCACTGACTTTTAATCAAAGAATAAAGTACAGATTTGTGTGGGGATTTTGCTTACCTGTTCCTTATTTCAGATGCCATTTGAAGCCTAATTTAAAGGAGAGGTAATCAGGGACACAGTCCAGTAAGGTGCTGGGTAATTCTGAGGTGGTGCTGAGTGCTATCCATTACCATTGCTTGCAATGAGATTCAAAGGTAATCAATCTCGGCAGGATCTGAACCATGATAAAGTACCGAGATAAGACGGGTAATGAAAGAGTGCAAAACCCAGAAGATAAGTTTGTATTTCTTGACAGTGTTCAGCGTGACTTTTGTAATTATTAACTTACCCCTAAAAGCCTGAGATAGTCCTTATTCAAAGGCCTCAGTCTTATTCCATATTATCTCCTTACAACTACATCTCCTAGCATTTCCACAATGAGGAAAAGGAAGACAACAGATTCACCTTGTTCATCCACAGATCTGAGTGAAGGGAAGGAGAAATTAAGACTGAAGCAAGAGGTTGGCCTGATTAGTGGAGTGTCATTAATTGCAGGCACTATGATAGGCTCGGGGATCTTTATGTCCCCTGAGTGGGTGCTACATCATATGGGGAGCCCTGCCAGCAGCCTGCTTATCTGGGCAGCGTGTGGTCTCCTGGCCACATTTGGAGCCTTGTCGTATGCTGAGCTTGGAACCATAATTAAAGAGTCTGGAGGAGAATATATTTACATCTTGAGGATTTTTGGTTCGTTTCCTGCTTTCCTTTTCGCCTACACTTCTGTTATCCTGGTGAGACCAGCTGGTTTGGCAGCTGTCTGTCTGAGCTTTGCTGAATATGCCGTTGCGCCATTCTACCCAGGATGCTCATCTCCACAGGTTGTCATCAAATGTACAGCTGCTGCCTGCATCCTGCTTTTAACTATCATCAACTGTCTCAACGTGAGGCTGGCAATGTCTATTATGAACATTTTTACAGCTGCTAAACTCTTGGCTTTGCTGGTGATCGTGGTGGGTGGATTGGTGCTGCTTGCCGAGGGACAAACTCAGAGTTTTCAAAATGCTTTTCAAAACACGACTGCAGGTGTCAGGGCAGTTGGAGTGGCATTTTACCAGGGACTCTGGTCCTATGATGGGTGGAACAACCTGAACTATGTAACTGAGGAACTGAAGAAGCCTGAGGTGAGTGAGTGAGCTGGGTTTTACTTAATCCTGCTGCTAATATGTTTGATTCTATCTATGATTGTGTTAAGAGGGGTTATCAAGGGAAGGAAAGACTACTGAGCTTTCCTCCTGGTTTGGTCTGTCTTTTGGGGCAAGACACCTATGGATGTGTCCAGAAAAGATAAAAATGGGTCCCTAGGCAAAATAACAGCCTACCTACAAGAAAGCACTAAAATACCCCATTGACTGCAGAAAAGCTATTAGACAGCACTTGGATGACATGGGAATGAAGTTTTGTCCTGGTGTTTGGAGGATCTCACTTTAGACACCTAGATTTATGCAGAAAAGCTCTCACTGTTATAATCCATAAAGGTTTCTTAACACCACGTATTCCTGAAAAGACTTGATCCACAATGTATGCACCAAAACCCCACTTAACTCTCCTCATTGCATGGAGGGGGAACTTCAGAGCAAGCCAAGTCTCACTGGAGAGGGACTCTAACTCACTGAATAACCATTGTCTTTAAATGTCTACTTTTTAGGCATTGTTCTGTCCATGCTATAGGCACTGAAGTAGCTCACTTGCATCTCACATCAGCCCTCTCTGTGCCATATTACCTCTTTTCACAGATGAGACACTACAGCACTGAATAACCCTTTTTTAGAACGAGCTGTGTGAGTGCAGAGTGTATAGAGTGTGCTTTCTACCAGTGCAGCACGCAAGATTTTACAGATTAAATCAAAGTACCCAGTTAAATATTAATCTAAATGGCAGCAAAGATCCTAGGGTCATGTGGCACTCTCTCCCACAGGACTGTTAGCACTGATATTCACACCCTTGTGGGGTGGAGGCAACAACATAAGGAATTGCTGTATCTTGTCCTACGGTGGGAATGGGGGATGCAAAAATCGGTATTTCAGGTTTTTAGATGTATACAGTTCCTCTATGATTACCCTACTATTTGCTTTTTTCCAGTGCTTTCAGCTGCATAAGGTAGTGTTTGCTGATTTTATTGAGCCTTAAAATGGTCCATGAAGTTCCAAGATAGCATTCTGTCACTAGGAAGAAAAAAATAATTCCTTCCTAGAGCAAATTTCCCTTGTGCTGCCCGGCTTTGATTTAGCCCTTAGAGCAGTTAAATGTGGTGCAACACACACTGGTACTTCATCCATATCAGTGGGAAGATGCAGCACACCGAGACATAACACACTAGTAACAAATAAATCAATATGAAAGTGATCAGGAAGTATGCAACAGACATCTTGGGCAGCTATGAACCAAAGTCTTTTTGAATAAGATTTGGCAGTTTTTTGTTTGGTTTTTTTTGTTTGGTTGGTTGGTTTTTTGGTTTGTTTTGTTTTTTAAAGACTAGCTTTTGAAATGTACAACCTTACTGTTTGCCTGACATCTTTGGGAGACGGGTGTAAAAACTGCCATGTCAATCTGGATCTAAGACTTATTCTGTGGAAAAGCTTAGTGAGCGAAGGAGTTTGAATGAGAGATGTGGGTGATGGCAAAGACAAAACAAACAAAAAAAGCCCAGTGCAGGCATAAATGTGCTGCACCTAACATTCTTGTCATCCTTTTTTCAGGTCACCCTTCCCAGAGCTGTGATGATTGCCATTCCTTTGGTTACATGCCTGTATTTGCTGGTAAACATGAGCTACTTAGCAGCCATGACTCCATCTGAACTGCTGTCTTCAGGAGCTGTGGCCGTCACTTGGGGGTGAGCTCTGCTTGTGGTAACACAGCCAATGCAGTCTTGTGAAATACGGGTTGTCTCCTGAGTTTCAGGAGGTTTAGGTGCTATTCCCAGTGGGAATACCAGCACTGCATTAGTCAGGCCAGGAAGACCTGTCAGGCCATGTTACAGGGAAGCATGCTGCCAGTACTGGCTCTGTCACCTTCAGGGCAGTGTATGGCCTTCCCCCACCAAAGGCCAAGGCTGACCAGCCCCATCTGGCCCGTGGTCTCCAATGTGCACCCACGCTGCCGAGATGGGGTGCTCTGCAGCACCCCCCTTACTCCCCATTCCCATTCATTCCCACTGGGAACCTGTGGCTCCCTTCCAGCTCATGTTTTTCCCCCTGGAAAGTGGCCATAAAGAGGGGATGAAGGGCACACCACGAGCATCTCCCCACAGACAATGAGGATGCAGCGAGGGTGCATACCCAGACCTGGGGATTGGGAGATGTCTCACATTTTAGATATTTCCAGAAAAGTGGAGAGGACAATGTGCTGCCCCACTAATGCAGAGGCAGTGGTTTGGGAGTGAGACAGGAGCGAACTGGGTGAATCCTGTCCGCTCGGCTCCTGGAAATTAGACCAGACCAGAGTCTTTTGGTTCAGTTTCTCCATCTGTGGGGAAATGGAAAATGACACTGATCTCTACAACACCTTTGAGAAGGAGAAGTGTTACACATGGGTTGGGTAGCCTTTGGTAATTGTACCTTTAAGTTGGCTTGTGCTTTTCCAGAGTTGCACAGAAACTATTTGTACCTCTCATCAACCTGAAGTGTTTGGTGATATTAAACAGGCTCTGTGCAAGACAAGAATTTTAGGAAGAGAAGGAAGGGACCGTTATGAGAGAAGTAGGCACCATTGACTTCTAGCCAGATGATCTTCCAGCAGAACATCCAGTCTGTCTAAATATTTCCAAAGACACAGAATCCATGATAGCCCTAAATGAGTTGTCTGGCAGAAACGATGACACAGTACATCCAGAGATTATGTTGCTGCTCATCCTCTGCCTAAAAAGTCAGCAGCAGCTTTGCTGCTGTGTGCATTTCACAAGATCTCCAGTTTGAAGACCTGACTGAACTCTTGCTAGATGTGTTCCCCAATAGCCTTTCATGTCATTATGAGCAAGAGCTTTTAAAGGTCTAGTGCTTTCTTTGAACAGGTTACAAAGCCTCACTAAGTTGCAGTGTCACGAACTTTCTCTGCACTTCCTTTCCCATCAGTCCTGATTAACAAGTTATTTGTGAGCTTCCTCCTTTTTAACACATCGCCGTTTCCTGCCTGATTAACCTTTTCACCCCGAGAGTGCAAGTTAGGAAGAAACATTGAATTAGCAACCAGAAAGCTGGGCACTCAAAAGCATGGAGGACAGGTAGATAGCCACAGGCTGAGAAGGGTGTAATGGCTGTAGTTCATGAGCCCGAAAAGCAGCTATTCAGGCCATTAAGGAAAGACGGGAGGAGTATAAAGAAGCCAGAGGAGGACACATCACATTTAAATGCATTTATTCCCCATATAAGAAGAAAACTACTAAAGAGAAATGTTGTTCAGTGGTGAGAGATGCAGCCACAAAAGGAGCTCATGAAACTCTCCCCAGCATTTCTTTGGTGCCGGTGATTTAACAGCAACAGCAGATGTCAGTTTGCTTGTAAGAAGGTACTTTCAGTAGCCCCTGTAGTTCATCTTCAGGGTCCAAACAGCAAAGCATCGATCTCATACATGCAAAATACACAATTGCTAAAGATTTTATTATTATATATTGTTTTCCCTTGAGATCTTGAGGTTATGGAGTTGCATGATCATAGGAGATGCCCAGATTCCATCATTTTGAAAAAGGGAAAAATTTTAGTTCTGGTTGTTGCAAGTAGCTTAATAACTTGAAGCCTGAAGGACCATAACCCCGATATTAAGCTTCTAAACTACATTTTTGAAATTATTGTGGTAGATAAGTTCCTGCCATGATTTTGGAAAGGCCAGCTCTTGATTTTTGAAAGTTTGGGATAGGTGATACTAAAAAAGAGTACATATGGCTTAAAGTCATACAATTGAGATAGAAATATAAAAAGTGCTCTAAAAAACTTTTGAATTTTGGATTTTTGCCAATTAAATGAACAGTGTGTTTGTTTGTGTATGTGTGTGCATACATGTATGTGGTAATTACCCCAAACACCAGCATTTAATACTCAATTAATATTCTTCATGCTGCTTCATTCCAGAAGACAAGCTTCACTTTTAGGTGAGAAGATTATCATATCTTCCAAATATTTACCTCAAACTCTATTTATAACCCTGCTACTTCTTCTGTTATGGAGAAAGCAAACCATAAATGTCCGAACATGTTGTAGAACCAAACTTCTGAAATTCAAACGATTGCTTTGGCTTAAACCTGATTCACAGAGTAGCAGAAATATGTCCATATGGGATTAAAGGGTTAAATTATTATGCATATTGGGGAAGAGGTTATAATGCAGGATATTTCTTCAGGTCTGATGGGAACAGTTTTTCTGCAATTTCCTAGCTAATATTGTTGGCTGTAATAGCAATATCTCCAGGATTCACACCACAGCATCTGTACACAAAAAAGGGGGTTTTGCCTGTTGTGACAGCTTTGTAGACCATTGCAATGTAGACGGATGTAGATATATATACACCAGGCAGGAAGAAAAGCTGCCTTTTCTGGACAAGACAAAGTTGCTAGTGACTAAGTATTACGGGAACTGGAAGAAGGCTTTAAATCATTAGAAAAGCTTTGGAAAAACTTCAGTGAGAATAATAGAGGGAAGAAACCTGTCTGGTTCTATGATGAGTATATCTATGAGCTGGATGTTATGCTGTGAACTCTTTCCCACCTCAGGGACAAAGTCCTGGGCAGTTGGGCATGGCTCATCTCCCTGTCGGTGGCGCTGTCTACGTTTGGTTCATCGAACGGCACGTTCTTTAGTGGGGGCCGCGTGTGCTACATTGCTGCAAGGGAAGGCCATATGGTAAGGACAAAAAAAAGGGGGTCTGGCTTGCTTTGAGCACCTTTACCTTCTTGTGACACTAAAGCAGAGGGGAAAACACCATGTGTATTCAGCTAGTAGAGTGATAGCTCTTCAGTGGTTTGTTTATTGCTCAAAGACTTTCTTCCCCATCTTTTTAAAATGTAATGTATATGTTGTCTCCTGACTTTCTTCTTCAGCCACGTAATTTCAGAAGGATACATAACTACATCTAGCCTGAATTTTAAGAACAGCTTTGAACTTAACAACTGAAATACTGCTGTATTGGAGCACCTGGCATAGCCCCTGGGGTGACCTAGCCAATATACCTGCCAGGGAGGGGAAACCTGGCCATGCTTGCATGTTGTAAGGTACCCCTGCTCACACTGGGAAGGTAGCCCAGCACAGGCAAGCTGCCTTTGCAGGCAATACTGACTACACAAGCTGGTTTAGGGGGTATTCCAGCCTTCCCATGGGGTAGTCCAGTTCAGATACAGCATAGGATATCTCTGCTCTTCAAGCTTCATAGCAATTAAAAGGTGACACCAAGCCTTACATCTACCCTAGCTGGGGTTTTTAATTGGTTTTGTTAGGTGGGGCCAAATCTGGTAGCCCAATGGAGGTCAGGCTGCTGCAGCTCCATGCTCCCTGGTCCAACTGGTAAGTTGAGCATGTATTCCCAATAGGCACGCACACACAAACACAAGTATACAACATATATATACACACATACATACATATATATACATATACAGACAGCAGGCCACACAGATCTACACATACAGGCACACTCAGTGCTCACACAAACACTAGCACAAACAGCACCAAGGGTCTCATCTTGTTCCCCTCTCTGGCTGGTCAGGGGTCTGTTAGTGGGAAATATATATGTATAAACATATGTACAATGTGGGTGCCTCCAGCAGCTGGGCTCAGACTTTCAGTCCACCCAGTAGCTGCCCCTGGATCCCAGTCTCACCAGTTGCTGATACTTGGGCATACAAGCCCCCGAGGCCACTGTCCCACTCCAGCTGCTGGTATGGACCCCCTCACTCACAGGCACATACCCCCACACCTACCACACTTCTCCCTCTCAGTGCTTCAGCTGAGCTGCATTTGTCCTCCTCTGTTTTGAGCAGGCATGTTGTGTTCCTCATGGACCTATCTGCTTCTTTGGTCCTTCCTCCACACACCATCTGGCATTTCTGCTCTCACGTGGGAAGGATACCACTTTGCACCAGCTCCACTCCTTGTACACAGGAGGGAATCTTTTATGTAGACGAATGCCCAGGTTGGTGGAGATGACTTGATTGGTGGTTACTGGTTTTGGTGGTTACTGGTTCCACAGCTTGTCTTACTGATGACAGTTTCTGCAGTATCGTGGCAAGCTCTGTGCTCAGCAGTTCACAGATGGTCTGAATTTGACCATACCAGACTAAGAGCTGAACACTTATGCCGTTTCTCAGTCACTCAGCTCTAGCAGAAGTGCTTGCATGCTATTTTGGTTGGAAAGAAAAGAAAAGAAGCCTTTCTCATTAAACTTTCCCAACAAACCAAGCAATAAAGAGGCTAGCAATTCTCTCCGTGTTCTGGAACAAATCCTGGTTTGCTTTGTAGTTGGTTGCATAAATGTTTCAGGAGTAGTCCTTGTCTCATTTTCCAGTCAGCCCAAGAGAAGTCAAGTCCCAGAGAGACGTGACAGAGGGCAGAAGAGTGGGACCATGCACAAGGTCCTGATGATGATCAGGAAAGCTCTGATTTGACTCAGCCTTAGTCTATCACACTGGTAGTTTGAAAACCTCATCTTGCCTGCCTAAACTGAGCACGTATGATACGAAATCAGTGAGACACAAGAAAAATATCCTAGAGGGGGGGTTCCATGTTTACACTCCTCAGAGCAGAACTGCTTTTATATTATGATGCTTATTTGATGATTAATAGTGGCTCTGGCTGCTAGCAGAGCTCCCACCAGCAGCTGAGGGGGATGAGTAAGGATCTCCAAGTACGTGATATGATGGTATATTGTTTTGCCTTGGCTTTCAGCCAGACATTCTGTCTATGGCTCATGTGCGATGCCTCACGCCCTCCCCTGCTCTGATGTTTACATCTGCTATGTCTTTAATAATGATAATATCTGGAAGCTTCACCAGTATCGTGAACTTTTTCAGGTATGTATGTGTAGCGTTTCTGTTTGCATCCCCTGTGGTCCTGGTTCTTGACATTGCATTAGAAGTATTTTCTTTCAATATTTTTTTGATCCTGGGCTATTGCTTTCTAACCAATATTGTGGAGGGGGGGTGGGGAAGAAAGAAAAGAAAGAGCTTAGGAACCAGCATCTTTGCAACGCATGAATGCTTCTGTCACTATATGCTTAACTGGATATGATTCATCTTCATATTGAAATAAATCTGTAATATTCAGATCATTCTAAAGTTCTCATTGTTTGTGCTGGAACAGAAATGAATGGAAGAACTTCTAAATTTATATCAATATTCTTTTTAATTGGAGATATGAACATCTGGGATCTGGAAGGCAGGACTGATATTCCTGGATGACCTCACCCCAAATTTCATGCTGTCTTTTTTTTTTTCCTTCCAGTTTTATAGCATGGCTTTTCTATGGCATGACTATTTCTGGTCTCCTGTATTTAAAAATCAAGAAACCAGAATTGCCAAGATCTTACAAGGTGAAGTAATAACATAAAACCCTCAAACCCTTTTCCTTTATTGCCTAAATGACTAGAAGAGCATTATGAGAAAACAAAGGGCACTGGGGTTGGTTGCTTACAGATTTAGTGTGGTTCTCCTTCCTTTTTTAATTTCACATTTTGTCTCAGCAAGGTCAACGAGGGGCAAGATAGTGTGAATACACAGGCATAAGTCAAGGTTGAATTCTCTGTCTTGATAAGTTAATAATGCACTGCCCCCTCACTGTGGAAAATATATCTACCATATCTTTTTTCTTAGAGATTTAAGAGGAAAATGAGGGATGATTCTGATCAACAATGCATTCGCCTGTTCATGCTCTCAGAGCTCAGTCACACTCCTCAGAGAGTAGCCCAGCCTCAGAGAGAGCCTTGCAGAGGACAGAAAACTCAGCCAGAACGCCCCAAGTCCTTTGAGGTGGCCAGGGGACATGTTTGTTCCCCACAAAACAGCTGAGTGGAAGGAAATCAGGAGTTACCTGTTCTTCCCCCTGGACCCATGAGCGAATTGAGCTGCAGTGCTTCTTCAGTGACTGAGGGAAATATTTTTACAGAAAAAAATCCTGAGAACAGGGGGGTCGTGAGACCGTGAATGCATGCAAGACAGTGACTTTTCCCTGAGACAAGCTGAAAGAACATGCTGGTTTTCAAGGGGTTCCTCCAGGAGATAGATGACAGGCTGATGCTGCCAGGCTGTGCAAAGCAATATCAATTGTCCTATGGGGCTTAGCGTGAGGGAGAAGAGCAGTGCTCTATTAAGTCTTCCAGTCACTGGCTCCTGTGGCTCTGTCCTGAAATTAGGATGCTGGGTGAGGACGTTCACCCAACTTGTTGGCTGAATGGGCTTTAAGGAAAAGAAGTTCTGTTTCTGCAATAGTGTTTCACACTCTGTATGAAACTTCCACAGTCCGCCAGGTCAGTCCCCTGAGGATGTCAGCCTGCTGCAACCTTTGGCTTGATGGCCTAACCCCTTCCTTAACTAGAAGCAGCTCATGTCTGAAGGTTCCAGGTCAACTGACAATGTACGGCTGACGTCCCGCAGAATCTGTATGCGTGTTGCGGGTTTATATTTAAAGCATAAGATTTCCCTTGGATTGAAAACAATCATTTTTGTTAGCATTGTGCCAAAAGTGTTAGAACACAGTGCAGAGGGAGCAGAGTGGAGCATCCCACTAAGGCAGATGAAGCCAATGGCAGGTCTTCTCCATGCTCTCACAGGTAGCCATGAACAACATTTCCTTTGGTCTGTATCGGTGCCTTTGTGTTGGACAAAAGGCACAAAAGTAAAAATTGGAAAATCCCAGCTACAACGTTCAGTTTTTCACCTTGTTGTGAAATCGTTTTGTCTTGTGCATTCACTAACCTTTGAGGGAGGTTGGCTTCAAATTTAAATGCTTTATGACCAGACTTATAGAAATAGCCTCTGAGGTTGCCTGTCCACCTATCTGTCAACATGTGAATCAACCTTTTTGCCTAAGGGTGTTAAGGTTCAGTTATGTGATTTGTGCACATTGCTGTGTGTTTTGTCTACAGCTCAGCTTTTGGATGCAAGGTAGTAGGGAGAGCAAGAACAGACCTGGCACTAAAGCCAGCAGTTTGCATTTTCAGGTCCAAGAGGGCAGGGAAGACCAGGGATTGGGGGGTGTGGCAGTGATATAGCTCTTGCAGGGATGTTCAATCTTGGAGTGGGGGTGGGCTGGGAAACAGGATATCTGGATTAATTCGGATTTCTGGGTAATACCTCAGGCTTCAGCAGGGTTTAATCTAAAAAGCCTTCTGCATAAATTTCAGGGTTGTCTGGACCCACAGTGGCCCAGGATTACATGAATCTTTACACTGATGTTTTGCTTTCACAGGTCCCGATTATCATCCCTATAATCGTGCTGATGGTGGCCGTGTACCTGGTGTTAGCTCCCATCATTGATCAGCCCCAAACTGAGATCCTCTACATTGTCCTGTTCATTTTCAGTGGCATCATTCTTTATTTCCCGCTGGTTCGCTTCAAGTGCCACCCTCGCTTTTTACAGAGAGTCACTTTACATCTCCAATTGTTCCTGGAAGTTGCTCCGACCACCAGGGATGCAAACTGACATAACATCCTCCTGGCGTATGGCTGCCTGCCTCTCATGGTTTATCCCAACACCTTGGTTTTCAAGGCTCAGAAAATATTTTTCTGTAAGGGAGAATGAGTAGAATGAAAGTGTCACCAAAATGTCTAACTCAGGTAGACTACAGCCATGACTCCTCACATTTCCTTAAAATTTGGGGGACATGTTTTTCTCATTTTCAGCTCTGCCTTGACAGATTACATACAGATTCCAAAGGAATATGTGCTTTTGAATTTTCCATCCCAAGAAGAGCTGTTCATCAAAATGTTAGCTCTTATATTTCAAGTCAACAGGCAACAAAACACTGACAGTGAAATATTATTCCTATAGCAGGCTGTGACCCTAAGCCATTCTTGGCTATGCCTTTAATTATTTCCACCTAGTTCTGCCCACTGTGACCAGAGATCTTCTCAAATAAATAAAGCATGGGCACATCATGTTCACAAAAAAACCCCTTTTCCACTCAGGTATTTGCTCTGGGAGCCTGTTTTTCTCTTGCTCCTTCCAGTCCCAGGTGCACAGTCACGACAGTCCTTTCTCTGTTTCAGTACATGGTTCCACCACATTTAAGCCCAAATCATCCTACATCTGCCATAGAAAAACCTCTGACGTGAGATGAGAAGTGCTTTAAAGGTCTGTTAGTTTACTCAGTTGAGAATGCACTTGTGTGGTGTGTTGACCCTGGCTGGATGCCAGGTGCCACCAAACCACTCTTATCACTCCCCTCCTTAGCAGGACAGGGCGGGGGTAGAAAATGAGATGGGAAAAAAACCTTGTGGGTCAAGATAAAGGCAGTTTAATAAAAGCAAAAGCCATACATGGAAGCAAAAGGAAACCAAAGTTTTTATTCTCTACTTCCCATCAGTAGGCAATGTCCAGCCACTTCCCAGGAAGCAGGGCTTCAGTATGCATAGCGGTAGCTCTGGAAGACAAACGTCGTGAATAATGAATGCCCCCCCTTCCTCCTCCTTTCTCCTAGCTTTTATTGCTGAGTGGATGTCACATGGTATGGAATATCCCTTTGGTCAGTTTGGGTCAGCTGTCCTGGCTATGTTCCCTCCCAAGATCTTGCCTACCCCCAGCCTGCTGGTGAGGAGGGAATGTTGGAGAGACAGCCTTGATGCTGTGTGAGCACTGTGCAGCAGTAGCCAAAACACTGGTGTGTTATCAACACCTTTCTAGCTACCAAGACAAAGCACAATGCTATGAGGGGTGCTATGGGGAAAATTAACTCCATCTCAGCCAGACCCAATGCAACTTGTCATCTGGGATCCATCCATTCGTGGTGAGGACACAGGCAACGTCACTTAAGTACTGGCAGTCACCCAATACCCTTCCCGTAATTCCCCCAAAGATGAATAATTTCTCTTGTGACAAAGTGAGAGAAAAAAAAAAAATCTACCGCATATGTGCCAGCAAGATACTCTCATTGTGAATTAAAGAAACCACATACTAGGCTACATTAGGAGAAGTGTGGCCAGCAGATCAAATACTCTGTCCCTTTGGACTCAACACTGTTGAGGACAGTACTGAAATACTGCATCCAGTATTGAGCCCTGCTGTTCAAGAGGGAGTTGTGAAGACAACAGAGCCAGGCTGTTCTTGGTAGTGGCAGCTAGGGGCAATAGCCATAAGTTGTGGCTTGAGATGTTCAGGCTGGACTTCAGAAAAATTTCTTCACCAGGAGGGCAGTGCAACCTTGGAGCTGTGTGCAGGAAGGTGGTGAGATCTCAGTTCTCGTACATTTTCCACCACTGCCATTTCCACCAATTTCCATGATTCTAAAGGCACAGCACAAAAAAGTCATGGGCTGTGCTCTCACTCAC
The DNA here is from genome assembly GCA_013389945.1 of Fregata magnificens. Lineage (NCBI taxonomy): Eukaryota > Metazoa > Chordata > Aves > Suliformes > Fregatidae > Fregata > Fregata magnificens. The sequence continues at coordinate 40,733 of WAAD01042686.1, forward strand.
ACCTAACACACTGCAGTCGCTGTTGTTTCCCATTACCCTGAGGCTCAACCCTTTTTCTCTTGTTTTAGGGGAAAGAGAGACATTACATGCTGTTTGCTTTCCATTTGTCCAGATCGTTCCTGGATGGGACCTGTCCTGTCATAGGCTAAAAAGGTCTAGGTGTTAGTCCCTAAAATGTCTTGTGTCTCCAAGTACTGAATGTTACTCAGGTCAACTTTCTGTCAGCATTTTTTCTGCAGATCTGTACCTAACACTGCATTCCTGGAACAGAGTCACTTCATCCTCCAGGTCTCCTGCAGTCCATCTCAGAGCTGTGTATCTGATCACAATCTCATTCTGCAATGCCACCCCTTCTGTTCCTCTGAGTGGTGATACCAGCAGCTACAGAGATGCAACAACAGTCTTTTTTTCCACATGCTAGGTATAATAATGGGACCGGCCAGTTGCTGTTTATCTTCTAAATCCTTAGCTTAAACAGTGTTTAGGAGGATTTCCTTCCACTTCTTCTTACTGGAGTTGTCAACACAGGCCAATGAAGGAACAGTTTTCCCTCCTGAACGCTATGACAATGCAAAATTCTTGGGATGCCACCTTGTTTTCCCTTCCTGTATACCCTGATGGAGAGTGTGTACTTAAAGGACTGATGAGCCCAGGAGCTCTAGGTTAACTTCCCACCACTGCCCTAGGCTCTTCATCTGATGTCAGGCAAGCTTCTTAAAGGAGCTGCATCTCAGCTACTTATGTAAAAATGAGGATAATATTATTTCTCTGATTATAATTTTTTGGAAACAATCTCTGTTTCCTACACGTATTTATGGAGCCTACCACATGGGACTGTGCTCTTTTGAAGATCTGCAGTCCACATCCAAAAAGTGGGAATTCAAAGGCTTATTTAAAGGTTAGACATGCACAATATATGTGGCTTTAGCCACCTATCCTTGCATACCTAAGTACAATCAGGGTTGGTATTGACTGCTCATAATTCTTGTGCAACAGGAGTTATTGCCACTGTTGGATATTATGGGTGTAGTATACTACAGGTGATGAGAAGATGAGAGGATTAAGTGGCTTGCTCAAAGTCACACAAGAAATGTGTGGAAAATGTGACTGTTTCTCCCAAGGTCCAGTCACGCATCTTACCATGTAGCCCATCCTTTCTCTCTGTGCAGCTGTGACATATGAACAATAATAATGAACACAAAAAGACTTAACACTTTGCATAAGTAGCCTTTACATGTTATTGGCTTGTGTATGTGTATAGGGGAGCTGAAAAGCTGCAAGTATCGTATTTTACAGCAATCTCATTTTCTATAGATATTATTGTAACAAGATGTTCTTTTTATTCATGTTGCCTAGGGTTTGCAAGCACAGGTGTTTATAATGCCAAAATGAGATGCTGAAAGCTCAGGGAATGGCAAGATAATGACAATAAAATGGACATTAAAACGAAGTGAGTTGATGTGGTTGTTTCTGTTTTTCATCCAAGAAAAATAATTCTATAGAAATTTTACTGCATGAACATAAACAATCAGCATCAGGCTCATCTCTCCTTGGATGGAAGGTTTAACTACATGCGTGGGTGCTTATATGTGCGTAAACTCATTTTTCAAAATGATTGCTTATCTATTTCAACGCCAGCATATGCAAATCAGAATCTCTCTTTCCTTCATCAGACACTTGCAGCAGAAGTGTCAGGAAGAGGCAGCATGTCCTTACTGTTCATTACTACAGCACAGTAACAAACGTGATGGCGGGCAGAGCTCTATAGCTGCCGTCATGTGTACAGGTTGTACTGTAAGATCACATCGGTCCTGTCTGTCTCCGAAGCTTCAGATCCCTGTGACCTGTGCTTAGCCTCTTCCTTCATGGGCTCTGAGGAAAACTGGACTATCAGCATTGCCCTCAAGGTAATCATAAGATCTATACTTCACCTCAAGACCCTGAGTATCCCTGAATCCCATGCTTCAGCTGCCAACCTGCAACCACCAGTCGGGAGTTTTACCTTGGTGCACAAAGCTGAATGTATTCTGGGTCTCTTCCTGACTTCCTCAGAAGCATCAGAGATGGGCTACACCTGGGGACAGTCAAGGATGGTCCAGTGTGTGAGAGGGTACAGAAAATCCTCCTTTGGTGATTTTCTGATAAGCCTTGCTCATATGCTCAATTTCAAGTGATCATTTGTGGTTGAGGAGAAATTTCCCCTTCGGTGAGACAGAACATAATTCGTAATGATTTTAATTTTCCTCTGTTGCAAAAACACAGTTCACCTGCTTGGATTGGCTGGGTTTATCTTACCAGTTCAATGCCAGTGCAGAGGGTTTGGTGTGCAGTCTCTCCTGCTCTTTCCTGGGACATAGGCAGTAATCAAGGCCTTGCTGGAGCCTCTCGGCAGTGCTAACTCGCTCTCCAGGTCATCACGCTGAGGGGACTGTAGAGCTTCTGTTTTCAGAGATGAAATAAATACAGCTGACTCTGGGAATCATAGACCGTCAAAGTGTGGGTTGGAACTGACCTCTGGAGGTCTCTAGTCCAACGCCCCGCTCAGAGCAGGACTATTCCCCACACTAGATTAGGTCACGTGCGACTGTCTTGCCACATCTTGCAAAACACCAAGGATGGAGAGCCCACCATCTCTCTGCACTGCCCTCCTCATAAAGAAATTTTCCCGAAGTCTAGTCTGAACCTCTCAAGCCATAGCTTGTGGCTGTTGCCCTTCACTGTGTCATCTGCTACTGCCAAAGAGGTTGGCTCCATCATTTTTGTAACAACTCTCCTTCATGGATTTGTAGGTTGCTATTAGATTGCCTCTTATCCTTCTTTTTGCCAGACTCAGCAAGCCCAGCTCCCTCAGCTTCTTCATGTAGGTGACATGCTCTAGGCCTCTAACCATTTGGGAGCTCTCTGCTGGACTCTCCCCAGTTCCTCTGCTTCCCTTTTGAACTTGGGATGGATCAGAAAATTGGATGCAACATTCCAAGTGTGCCCTCACAGGTGTAGGGTCTACAGGGACACTGATGTCCCTTGATCAGCTGACCATACTTCTCCTAATGTGGGCCACTATGTGTAACCCCAGCTCCTTTCAGCCAGTCAGTTCCCAGCCTGTACTGATGCATGGGGTTATTCCATGCCAGATGCAGGACTCATGCTTCTTATTGCTGAACTGCAGAATGCATCTGCTGGCCTAATCCTCAAGTTTCTCCAGGTGCCTCTGGATCGAAGCTCCACCATTTGGCACGTCAGCCAGTCCCCCTAATTTAGTACCTCCTGCAAATTTGCTGAGAGCACATTTTGTCACATCATCCAGATTGCCCACGAAGGTACTGAACAACATTGGCCCCAGGTTCAACTCTTGTGGTACTTATTACCAGCTGCTGACCAGATGTCAAGTCACTGATATAGCCTTAGCTTGCTATGTAAGGTACACAATTCTAAGAGCTTCAGCTGACTCAGTGGAAGGCAGTGGCAAACCCTTATTTTATACAGTTGGTGCTAGTATTAGAAACTTTGGATAAGCTGTGATAAATCTACCCATCAGGATGCTCAGTTTAGAGGGATCTGTATCTTACATTTTATCATTTATTGACTAGTTAGTTGCGTATCATCAGGGTCTTTGGGTATGTGACTCATTCCTCATGAAAGAATGATTTTTGCTAAAAAAGGATGCAGACCCAGGGTCATACAAAAAATGGGTGGTCTTAGGCATGTGAACTAGCAGTGAGACTAATGGGTAGTGAAATAGCCCATCTGCTTTTAGAATCAAGCTACCATGACAAATTTGTCCTCGGAGGTGGTGAACCCTATGGCTTGAGTGTCTGGCAGATAAATGATCATCTTTTTCTTCTAAAGGTTGGTCATTAATTCTTATTGTTTAATTTCATGGACTATGCCCTGATTTTCATACAGTGAGATGACAGGCAATGGGGGAGCTGAGAAAAGGGAAAATGAGAAGTAGACTGAAAGAGAGTTCCTATGTGTGCAAGTCTTGGCTTGTATGCCTGAATTACCTATGTAAAATCCAGACATAGATAACACCTAAGCAGCAAAGAAACATGCCAGAAGTTCAGAAATGCCAGAATAAGGCTGTTGGTTCAGCAGTAATTCCTTTCCTTTCAGTTTGCACATTCTGGGCCTATCTTTTAGCGTGTAATCTATTTTTTCCATGGCACATCTGTGTCATTGATGGACAAAGTAGAGCAACAGTTCAGTATTTTGCCTTCTCCTGTTGCTAAGTCTGTAAAATAGTAAGTTGCCATACTTCATCAACAGGTCACAATTTCTCTGAAGGGACGGCTCCAGAATGAACCCAGATTTTCAGCAGAAAGCATGAGCCTTGGCACAAGGGGCATCACCACAGCCCCATTGCTCCCAGTCCCTGGATTAGGGATTCAGACCTGCCCCAGGGATCTCTGTTGGTCAGTATTGGTGCTGCTGTCCTCCTCCCTTTGCTGTCCTTACTCCAGGGCTCTGCATGCTCAGCTTTCCACTCTCATCCCACCCTGTTTAAAACAAGGCTAATGAAACTTAAGCCTTGCTGGGCTGTTGTGAAGCTTAGTTCATTCATGTTTGTAAAAGGAAATCATCTTACTGAAGAGGAAGCAGGAGGGTCAAATGATGCCAATAATGCTTCTTTCTCCCTAGGCCAAGCAGCCCCATTTACCTATACTCCATATTAAGTGTGCAGACCCTGCAGAAAATATGCAGGGTTTCATTCTGGCTGAATGGCCACTCCTGTAAGTCATATCCAGCTGAGCCACCACTTTGGTGTCCTTGGATGGACACCGGTCCATCAGGGCCGTGTGGGCAGCGAAGGCACCTTGCAGGCAGGAGCCATGCCTCATGCACAGCGAGACAGTGCAGAGGAGGTTGGATATGGAGCACACATTCGAACATGCCCAGGTGATGCTGCAAAATGTCCCAAGGATCAGTGCCCCTGGGATCCCCTATGCCTGCAGAGAGGCAGAGAGCTGTGCCCCTTAGAGTAAGGTGAAAAGTTTGGACCGGATCCTGCTGGGGGTTCATGTCAGGCTCCCCATGTACCAGGCACAAGCATGACTGTGGGTGAGGAAGCATATGGTGACTTTTCCTCCTCTTGGGGCTGCCTGGACTCCAAGCCACTGTGGGGTCAGAAATAGTCCTTTAAAAATCCCCTGCAGCCTTCACCAGCTTCCCCATGGGTTGTCTCACTCTGCTCGCCCCTTGGCACCAAGCCTTCCCGCTCCTGCTGCCCCGAGGGCTGTGCTGCCAACCTGCCCAGCAACCCCTTGCCTGTTTTTCCACTCTCATTTAGTTTACTTTGTGCAAAAAATACCATTCCTCCAATTTGCAATGCAAAAGACCGCCCCAGGCAACACCAAAAGACTTTTCTCAGGAGACCTGAACGTGGGCTAAGGGCAGGGGTCGGGCAGTTGGGAATACCCACGGTACAGGTGAGGCTGGCAGGGAGGGAGGTGGGCAGGGTGGGCATCGCACAGCCTTGGGCTGCAACCTCAGCTCAAACCTCGGCTTCGTTAGCTCAGACACGCGGGTGTGCACGTCCCCCGTGCTGTTGTCCCCAAGGCGTGGGTGAGGATCCCACTGCCCACAGGCAGCTGGTGGAGCTGAGGGCGTCAGTCTGGCAGCTCCAGGCCGTGGAGATGATTTTGCAGAGGGAAGAGGTGCCGGCAGGCGGCGGTGGCAGCCCTCCGATGAAGAGCTCGGCAGCATCAGCCTCTCCCCTGCGCCTGCGGCGGACGGCGAAGCAAGACAAACAGCAAAGCTGCGCTCGGCCGTGCACAAGAGGCCGAGGAAGGGATTACCTCTCATGCCAAGGGAGTCGTTCCATGGCGCAGCCGTAGGCAGCCAGCGTGCAGCCCCTTGCTTAACCAGAGCCTGCTCTGTGGTACCACGGTACGGTTCGATTCACTGAAATAGCAGAAAAGGTCATTCTGGGGGCAGGTGAATGAGATCAATCAGCTGTGCTCGTGGTCAGACAAATGCCAGCTCTGGTGCGAGGGAGAGGGGGGGATCCTGTGGCTGGAAGCAAGACGGGGAGAGGGAACAAGTCCTGCCCTCCTCAGCAGTGGCCTCCCCGTCCCGGCACACGTCTGCCCCTGTGGCTGTACCCCAGGCACCCATGATCGAGCACCCACCAGAGCCGCCTGGTGAACAGCATTGGGGAGACTTCTCTTGGGCTGCAACTATTGCCCTGCAGCAACCTCTCCCTGCTCCTCAGGGCCATTGCTTTTTTTGCTTAAAGCTCTAGCAGTTAGAAAGGAAGAGAGCTTATCAGGTTTAAATCAGCACGAGTCCTTATGAAGTCAGGCAGATTCATGAAAACTGAATTACTCATAGCTGTATTCAAAACATAACCATTCCCCTGCCATGTTGGAAATCCGGATGAAATGCTTTCGTGCTGGAGCTGGATACCCCCAGAGGTACTTTTGTAGCGCACTTTAAAAACCCGTCTCATTGTCTTGTCTTGAAATCAAAGCTGTTTGGGAAGCAGGAGCTGCCTCCCAGAGGGTGCAGGACCTGCCCAGCCGAGCTCAGGGCTTGCTGGAAACCCACAGGGTAAAACTCAAGACTCAAGTTGTATAACTGAGCACAAAGTGAATCTGACTTCTTCGTTTCACTGTCCAAGGTGAGTGCAAACAGAGAAACACATGCGATAATGGTAAAGGGTCAATTAGGTGTAAATTTTCTGTAGCTCGGTGCTTTGGTGGAAGAAAATTAGCATTTATTTATGATGGGTTGGTCCATAACAGAGAATCTATAGCTGTGAATTAGGACTTGCATTTTGCTAGGTGTTGTACATATGCAGAAGCCCCCTCAAAAATGAAACTTTTTGCCAAGGACCATCTCAGCATAACTGCACCATACAATGCCTGAACTGTGCAGAAGAAACACGCTTGTGTTTTCAGTGGGTGCAGTTTACGTCCTGGACCCCCAATTACTGTGCAATTCAATGCTTTTGGAACACAGATGCAAAGCGTGACCCATGGAAATGCTTTATGGGACAGTGTTTCCTCCAGGAACATTTTCTTAGAAGAGGTGGGACTGGCAAACAAACTCAGTTTCCCCTTTCCAGCATTCCTTCAGGTAGAACAGCAAGGGAGCGTGCTCCTCCTGGGGCAGAAGAAAAACGGAGCTATCAGTCCACCATCTCGGCTTGTCCACAAGGATGTATCTCCCTCCCCTGCCTCTCCTGTAGGGAATACATGGATCCATGCTCGTGACATGTCAGCAGCCACAGAGATGTCTTTTATTGGTACAGCTTCAAGCAGAAATGGAGATATGCAACCCGTATCATAAAGCTTGCAAAGCAAAGAATACATGTAAAAACAATATACCTGCTTTCTTTTGTAAGAGGACATAGAAAAGAAAGTGCGGAAAGGGCAAAAACTTTGGCTGTCTGCTCTGAAAATGTCCCAGGCAAATGTAGTGAGCCAGCCATGAAAGGTATTAGCTATAGCTGATTAATTCACTAAAAGCACTTTGAATATTAGCAGGTGACTTCGACCTGGTAATGATGCTGTTTCTTTGTTACTACTCTGAGCAGCAAATTCTCCAGGGTTATGATGCATTATATGGCTTTTCTTAAGCCACTGCCCTGGGACCCATGTTGCTCCCGGGATGATGAGCATCCTTTCTATGGGACGATCCACGCCATGGAGGACACTATCCCAGCATTTTATGTGGATGGCTTTGGCTTAGACTTGGGTTCTGTCTTCAGGTTTACTGAAAAAAACATGGGGATTTTGCCTGGTGATGAATGCATGGCCCAAAGAAACAGTCAGGAGAAGAAGGGAGAAATGAGAACAGAGCAGGGGGATGAAACTGAGTGGCTTTTTGGAGTCACTGGGAGAGACAGACCAAGAGATGGAAGAGCCAGAAGTTTGTCAAAGCAGGGACAACTCCACAGCCTACGATGCCATTGGCTGGGGAGGGCTCAGTTTTGGAGCTATCAAATAGAAGGAGAAAAAGGATTTGGTGGAAACCAAGGTGAAGGAGTGGAGGAAAGGGGGAAGATTAACTCAGTGTACAAATGAGATGTAGTCTTTTGCATCTTCATATTATGAACCAAAGAAAACAGACATTTTCCCACCCAGCATTGTGGTATTTAGTAAGATTTCTTACGTGCTTGGCGAGCAGTAGCTAGAGATGGTACTTGAGGCTGGAGCCCGTGTGCAAAGTCAGGCACCGTGGTGGGAGTTGTGCCCCGAAGTGCCTGCAGTCCCCAAAGTGCCTGCAGTCCCCAAAGTGATGAGACAGGGCGCAGACTGTCCTGGACCGGTGCTGGAGTGATCTGCTGCTTCAGGGGTGGAAATATCACTTCTCTCCACCAGGACACTGAAGAGGTCCCCTGGGGAGGTCCAGGTGGACCTCCTGGTCCCTCCTCTCCCCCCTCCCCATAGCCCTGCTGTTTGCTACTGAGCTCCCCAGGTGGATGGTGGAGGCTGCCAGGGAAGGGTGCTGAGTGTGGGGGTGTGCTTAGGTGACCTGAGCCGCTCTGTCACTTCTCAGCGGGAGGATGTCACTGTCCCTCGAGTGCTCCCTGTGCACCTGCTGAGTCACACAGAGCCCTGCGCTTGGCACTGCAACAGACCCCGCGCAGGCTCAGTTCATACTTCTCCACTGAGCAGCGGGAGCGCCGCACATCCCTTGGTTTTCTGCAGGAGTCTGACATGAAGGTTTGTGTTGTCCTCTCTGCCGCCCGGTCTGGTTCCCCTGGCGCAGCCATGTGCTGCGTTATCCCTGGCTGGGGGGTGTAGGGGAGGAACAGGCACAACCATCAGCAGTGCAAGAAAATCAAACCTGATATAAAACCTGCATCATTTTAATCACAAAGCCTGAAAAGCACCCCCCTGTTGCAGCAGTGCCAGTTTGGGGGCAGACGTGGCCAAACTGCCTCTCACTTACTGCTGAGCTTCTCCCAAAGGCCAGTGCAGCTCCCTCTGAGGGACACACAGGTCTCTCTGAACTTCTTCCCCAAAATGAATTTCAGCCCCTGGTCCCGTCCCAGACTTTAGTCTATGAAAATGCAGCCTGATCCAGCTCCCTGTCTCTCATGGGCTGGGTGGCTTGGGGAGAGCTTTCGAACAGTCTGATGCATCGCCAGAGACGGCGGGGAGCAAATGGGATCCAGATGTGTCCTCCAGCACAAGGCTTTTCTTTCAGAAGGAATTTTCCCAGATCTTTCCCCAGATTTTGCTGTTGGGGTTTCTCTCGTTACGTACAGCCGCCTGGCTTCCCGCCAGCTCCCAGTCATCAGCATTGGCTTCCCAGGGGCAGAAGGTATACTGCCTGCTCCCCTCCATCACTGCAGCCTGCTGCCTGCACATCCCCCATGCCCAGGGAGTGGAGAGCTGATCCTTCTGGGCACCCTGAGCTGCCCCAGAGCCCCCACCAGCCCCTCATCCCACTTCAGAAAGCCAACTGTATCCTGGGCTGCATCAAAAGAAGCGTGGCCAGCAGGTCGAGGGAGGTGATTCTGCCCCTCTACTCCGCTCTGGTGAGACCCCACCTGGAGTCCTGCATCCAGCTCTGGAGCCCTCAGCACAGGAAAGACATGGACCTGCTGGAGTGGGTCCAGAGGAGGCCACAAAAATGATGAGGGGGCTGGAACACCTCTCCTATGAGGAAAGGCTGAGAGAGTTGGGGTTGTTCAGCCTGGAGAAGAGAAGGCTCCGGGGAGACCTTATTGCAGCCTTTCAATACTTAAAGGGGGCTTATAAGAAAGATGGGGACAGACTTTTTAGCAGAGCCTGTTGCAATAGGACAAGGGGTAATGGTTTTAAACTAAAAGAGGGTAGATTCAGACTAGATATAAGGAAGAAATTTTTTATGATGAGGGTGGTGAAACACTGGAACAGGTTGCCCAGAGAGGTGGTAGATGCCCCATCCCTGGAAACATTCAAGGTCAGGTTGGATGGGGCTCTGAGCAACCTCATCTAGTGGAAGGTGTCCCTGCCCATGGCAGGGGGGTTGGACTAGGTGATCTTTAAAGGTCCCTTGCAACCCAAAATATTCTATGATTCTGTGATTCTTCTTGGGAGTCCCCAGCTCACAGCCTGCCTGTCGTGAAGACAACAGGGCACTGAATTCCTGCTGTATTGACCTGAAATGATGCTTCAAAGCACACAGGGAACGGAGAGTGGAGCCAAGAATTGAGCCTGGGCTCCTTACAGCCTTCCTGCCCTGCGCCAGAAATGATGATGAAACATTTATTGATTGCAATGAAGTATTGCTGCACTGAGAGAGCTAAAGGCAGGAGTCCACATGGCTCAGCGTTTCAAATCCTTTGCCTCAATATTTTTCCAACTACCAAAATGTATTTTTTTTTCCCGGCAGACATTTGGCAGCAGAGTTAAATGAACCCTAAGGGCTGTTATAACTTAGACCCATCTTTGGGAGCCCAGTGATGCATGAGAAAGAGCTCTGTCTTTACAAACTCGTAAAAGCACATATGACTACTGCATCCTGCTTTTCCGTTGAGACTTCCAGACATCTTCCACAAGGATCACTGGGTGGGTTGTGGGCAACCTAATATCAGCGCTGTGTCATCTTGTCTGTTATTTGGTAAATTCAGATTTTCATACATAGATGCAATAGAGAAATTCAGCAGATAATTCACTTGGGGGAAAAAAATATGCCTGGGACTCTGAGGTTGAGGAATTTAAATCAAACTCTCTTTCAATAAATGCAACCCATTAAGAGCCTCTTGATTGTCTATTTGAATATTTCAATTTAAAATGCTACTTAGAAAGAGTAAATAAAATATGCTTCAGTTCTGCAAATTAAATTTATCCTCAGTTAAACTCCATTGAGAGATACCCCTAGGGTGAATTTGCCCTACATCTCATTTCTGTCCTGGGGTGTTTTCATAGCAGTCTGAGTCATCCAAAGCTCCCAAGCTGAATTAATTTCTGAATCTCATAGTTGACATCCCACAGACAAAGCCACGTCTGTGATTCAGAAAAGCGCTGATTAATACCGAGAGGGGGTAAGCCAGGCACTGCCGTTTGCTCCTGCCCGTTTCCCCCCAGCTCCCTGGAGTCAGCCTGGCTTTCTGCAGGTCCTGTGTGATGCTGGCCAGTGCCGGGAGAAGGCAGAGACCCGGCAGATGGGATGGGGAAGCCGCATGCTTTGGTGTGAGGGTCCTTTCCCCATCCCAGCAGCCAGCAGCAGCTGCTCTTCAACACATCTCCAGAGGCAGCAGCCAGGACTTCTGCTGCAGCTATGCCCACTGTAAGCCTGGCCAGCACTCCTTTGCTCATGCTACAGCATGTCACCAGCTTCATCTGTCCCTGGGGTTTGGCTCCAGCCTCTCCAGCCTGTCTGGGCCCTGCAGGAAAGGTCCTGCCTTAGCTTTTTGCTTTTGTCTGCTGGAGAAACACTGAGCTCTGTTAGGAGGGAGGAGACCCTGCCTTGCTGTGGATGCCTCATACCAGAGCCTCATATTGCAACAAGTGATGGTCCATAGCCAGCGAGCTCTGCCATGGGATTTCTCACATCCTCCACATGCCAGTGAGGCGTTGAGGAGCTGCACACACCAGCAGCGATACCTCAGGCAGCTGGATTTTTTTTCAGCATTTTTGACTCCTCCACTTTTCCTCTGAGCATTCAGCTGCTTTTTGGGCACCAGGCAGAGGCACTGCCCCTGTCCATGGAGCAGAAGTCCTGGTGGGGACATGGTAGAGTCCCTGGCAAGCTCTGAACTTGCAGCCCCCTGATCCTCCTGCAACTTCAGCTAGGCTTCAAAGCATTTCAGCTGCAGCAAGCAGTGCAAGCCCGGCTGTGCCAGGGCTTTGCAACCACTGAGCAGGTCCCTGTGCAGCTGCGCACGGCAGGGCCCTCTGATGGGCAGTGGGGTGGTTCTCCTGCTGTACTTTGGTACATAGGCAGATGGTGCCATCAAGATGATTAACAGCACCAAACCCAGTTTGCCAAGAGCCTATTGATTTTCCAGAAGGATAACAAATTTTCTCCTTATGTACCAGCACTGAGCCTGAAGTAATCTGCTATATAGCAAGAGGGAAATCAGCTTTCAGTGTGATTTAGGGAGGGCTGTGTTGCATCCAGACACATTCCAATATGATCTTCCTTGAGTGCTGTTACATACTGCCTTAATAATTAATTAGAGATAAATAACATTTATGTTTAACGTTAATTCGTAGCTGAGTTAGGGCAGCAGACTGAGTGCCAGGATCGGGTTCTGCACTGGGTGGACAGCTTCCCGATGTGTCACAGTGAGTAAGGACTGACCCTGGGCTCTTCCTCTCACCAGGGGTCTTTGAGATTGGGTGTATGACCATGTAGAGAAGCAACTGTGGTGCTGGCACTGCATTAACCTCTTTTCTTGACAGATTGAGAATTTGGGAAGATCTTCAGTTAGCAGAGTTTACCAGACATGATGGTTTGCTCTTGTCTTAAAGCATTTGGGTTGTGGCCAGACAGCAGCAAGGGACCTCATGAGACCCTGCCACTGCCAGGAGCTCCTCCCTCTCCTCTGGGGTGGTTCAGCCCCTCGTGTTAGGCACTGTACAAAAATGTAACAAAAAGATGATGCTGAGTTTGCAATCTCATCTCTTGATCCATATGGCTATCGTCACAAAAGTGTGTAAAAAAGCCTGATACGTACTACCACGAGACTTTTCCATACCCATCTAATTATAAAGCCAAGTCTGTCTTGTGATGGGAATCCAGCTGTCTGGGTAGTAGCAGAGGAAAATAACAAGTTTGGTTTTGAGACGTTGGATGCTGCTCATTCCTGAGCCCTCAGCTTTCCCTCTGTGGCCCCTGCTCAATGCTGAGGCATTGGCTCAGTGAAGGGGAGCATGGCAATGCTCTGACAACCGTGGCAGGGGTTGACCAAGTCCTGTGGGCCTTGAGCTCCAGTTGTTGGGGAAGAAGCCTGTGTGCCCTTTCCAACGAGACTGGGATGAAGAGAAGCAAAAGTCTGAGCTACCTCCATCGTATTTCAGAGCACTGTTATCTGCTGGCAATTTACTACTAATGCAGCATATACCATGTTTACAGCAGGTCACTGGAAATGTGTAGCTGGACCCATTCATCGTTTTTAATAGCAAAACAGTGCTTTAGTGCAACATTAATTTAAATTTACCTTCCTGCAGAAAACTGGTGGACAGGGAGCCTTCCAGATGATGCATTTTTATTAGCGCTCTCTTCTACATTTGGCTGCTGATAAATATTTATTTAGACTTACCCTGCCAAAGGCCTTAAACACAGCCACATTTCATCTCCTTCCAGGGGTAAGTGGTGACAAACAGCGGTCAATGATGGGCAGAGCCTGTGGGCCAGGCAGCAGCAGGCAAACCCATGGTGGCTGCGGAGTGTGACTAAAGCTTCACCCCACGAACACAAAGGAGCACAGAGGCAGGGGGAAGGAACCCCAATAACATGGCTGGGGACATGAGCCTCAACGCAGCCCCTCTGAGGGCTGTCCCAGGGGAGCCTCAGCCCAGGGTCCAGGGGGACACCCAGCACCCTGAGCTAAGGGGAAAGGCTCTTACAGACCGAGGGGGGTAAGTTACTGCCTTGGGGGTGTGGGACACATTATAGAGGAGCATCTTGAGACTGCACAGCACTTACTATGAGATGTTTAGCGGGGGAACCAAGGGTCGGGAAAGGGAGGGATCTGGGTGGTTTGGGGAGGAACAAGCGTGGGAAAACAGAATTATAAGGGGATAAAAGGGGCCAGTAGCACATAAAGAGTTGGCTGGTTGTATGTCTGTCTGGCCATGCCCCGTGCCTGGTCAGCAGGGCCTGTCTTCTCACTGAACTCCATTTCAGATACTTTTCCTGGGTGAGGGACTCTACTCAGCGTGCACGCATGCGTTTGGGGGTCTGGGTGCCAGCAATTGGGGTCAGGCCACATGTCACAGGGGCCATGTGTTGGCAGTGCCAGCAAGTGGGGAGACCGGAGTGCATACATGTTGGTGGGTACACGTGTCAGTGTGTGATCGCTGGTGAATGTCAAGCCAGACTAGCTGGTGAGTAGGATAAGAGGCTTTGGGAGCCAAGTATCAAAGCAACCATAAGCTTGGGCTGGATGCTGGAGGCACCAGAGGTCTCTGCATTGGCTACTGGAGGGAACAGGAGGTCCTGGCTAGCTACTGGGGAGATCGTGGGGTCTGGAAGTCAACTGAGAGACTTGTTTCTGTGTGTTTGTGCAAGAGCCAACTGGAGATGAGAGGATCCAGGGGCCAGCTACTGTGTAGACTGACTGTCTCGGGCCAGTGGCTAGAGGGATCCATGTTGTATATATGTCTGTATAAATATATATATATATATATATTCCATTAATGGGTTCTCATCTTGATCAGCCAGAGAGTAAAACAGGATAAGAGCTTTGGTGATGTTTGTGTTTGTGTGTGTTGAGGGTTTCTGTGTTGCTGGCCATGTGTATATGTAGATATCCCCTTATTGGAACAGGCTCCCCAGAGAGGTGGTGGAGTCCTCAACCCTGGAGGCGTTCAAAAAAGGTGTAGACGTGGCACTCCAGGGCCTAGTTTAGGAGTCATGGTGGTGTTAGTTGATGGTTGGACTTGATGATCTTAGAGGTCTTTTCCAACCTTAATGATTCTATGATGAGTCTATGATATCTGTTGAATATGTGTGTTTGCGCTCATGTGCCTACTGGGAATACATGCTTAGCCCCGCTGCCAGCTGGACCTGGGGGCAGGGAGCTGCGGCAAGCTTGCCTCTACCAGGCCACTGGATTCGGCAGCCTGTGACAACAACCTGTTCACTTGGGCTAGCAGTTGAGTTTGAGCCAAGGATAGCCTCTGCAAAGACTATCCTACTGCTTGAGCAAAAGGATTGAAAGGGAGAAGATAGATGTCTTTTTAAGGCCTTCAAGTTTGCAAACTCCCTCTCAACCAAAGTTGGATGATGACAGGCAGCTAAATCCCCTGCTCCCAGCACCTAGGCACATCCACTTTGCAACACTGCTTGCTTCAGACACACCTGAGCTGACAAAATTGCTCCCAATGGCATCAAACTGCTCAGAAACTAGTCATTGGTGTGATTCATGAATCGGATGTTCCTCTACCAGTCTGTCTCCTCAACAGGCACAGCCCAAGGTATGTGCTGAGACAAGTCCCCCCCAAAAGCTGTCTCACTCTGACACAGGAGGTAGCTGGCATACAGCACGTGTTTGGGAACTGAGCAGATTGAAATGTGAACACATCAGCAGTGTGGAGGTAGTTTCAATGATGGACATGTCCACTAGCAGACATGAAGCTGAACAAAGAGGCTTTCAAAGGCCTTAGGGACACCTAAAATTTAGTTTTGGCAAACAAAGTTGCAGTCCTTCTGCCTTTTCACATGCTACTCTGAGCTTCTGTGGAGGGATACCATGATCCAGCCCCTTATTTCCGTCAAAAAATAATAATAAATTACAGGCTCTTGTATCAGTTTGTCATTATCCGAGTGATTGCGGAGATACACTCTAAGCTGATGAATTTTTTAGAACAGATGCAGTACATTTCAGAAAATGAATTTGATGAAGTGGCAAGATATTATGAAGAAAACTGAGACAAAAGCCTTGGAGAATCTATTTTCATAAAATATAGCATGCTTCCTGTCTGATGATAATTTTGAGTAAACAGACGAATTAGTAGGTAGACTGATAGATCGTCCACCAGGGAGATATATTTACACAGGAAACTAATACAAAATGGAGAATGGTCTTGCTAAGTAAGACACATTATCCTCTCCCCACTCCATCCCTGAAACAGGCAATGAAAAGGAAATAACACATGGGGCTTTTTTTAGTTTCAAACTTCTCTTCTTTCCAAAGCCCTGCACCGTGTGCTGTGTGGGTATGTTTTTGCTAAAGCACTACCGATATGTCACTTTGTAGATGTTACTGAAGCTTACAGGTTCTGCCTAAATCTCTGTACAAAACACATTCTAGATTGTCATGGCTTTTGTGGCTTATCACAATATGTAGAGTTTTATAGGGAGAAGTCAGGTCCTTTATCAGACGAGATCTGGAACAGGTGTTTGAAGACACGCGTGTCCAGGAGCTTGGCTGTTTTTTTCCCAACAAAGTCAGCTCACCTACAATCCTTGTCTTGGCGACATTCTCAGGCATGCAGGCTACTACAACACTATGGCATGAAATACATAAACTATCTTTTTACTGAAAAAGGAAAATTGCTCTCACATATTGCCCTATTACTGCTATGTACTGATTTTCTTTCTTTCTTTTTTCTCTTTATTTCTACTGAAAGACATCAATATCATTTATTGGCGTATTTGCTTCATTGAAATCGCAAAGAAGCTCTTATTTAATTGCAATGCATATCATCATATTCACCTAATATAGTATAAATTCCCCTGCTGTTTCAATTGGACGTCTGTCTTAAACTGTTGTGGTGGGCAGTAAACAGTGTATTTCATCTTAGAAATGGCCCTGTTGAATGATACGTGAATGTTCAGTTAATTTCCATCTTCTCTCTCACAGTACTTCTTTCCTTTGCTTTTTATTTTCCTTAAAAAAAAGTCATATTTAATATTTAAATTCACAAAAGTGAAAAAAAAGGTCAATAAAACAGTTTGTGATTTTCCTTTCCTTTCTTCTCCCTCTCCCTCTTCCTCTCCTCCCCAGCACTGGAAGAAAGGCTTGCATTAGAGGATAGCACTTCTGGCTGAAGTCTAGCCTGGATATTGAATGCTGGCAGTTTGCTTCTGTGTGGATTCATCACCATTGATTTTTGTTCCAGGTTTAGGATATGGGCATGTATCACTTTCCCAGCATCAGTCTCATACAGAGTTTCTAGCTCTCCCACGGCTAATATCTGAGCTCTTCACATGCATGAGTACAACCACCATCCCAGCAGGCCTGGGGGTAGGAAGCCTAACATTAGCTAGAGGGTGTATGTGTGCTCCAGGCTGCAGAGGCTCCTGAAGATACAATCTTAAATGGGAAGGATGAACTAGCACCTGTTGAGCTCCATACTGCTATGGGGGGACTGCATCCTTCCAGCTATTTTGCAGTGCAGATGTGCACAGTCTCTTCTGTACAGTCATACAGACCGTAGCTTGTGGTAGAATAGAGAAGCAACCCCGGATACGTATGTCTTAGGCTAATATCCTGACTACTGGGCTATATCCCCTTCTTTCTGAATTACAGGCCAATGTTAAAATACAAAAAAAGGGAACTATCCAGTCTGTGGATTTCTCATGGGAGCCAGATGCCCTAAAATACAGACAACTGTCTAACAGATTTCTTGAACAGCCACAGAGTAACCTGCTCTTGCAAAAGTGTTCTGAGAGAGATAAAGAGGAAGAGCATTTGGATTTTTTGACAAATGTGGCAAAAAGAGAATTTATACAGCTTTAGCAAAAGGATGATGAAAAACCTCCCACAGATTTCTCTTTTCCAGTTGCAGAGGAGTATACAGTAGAAACAGATTGCCAACTTTTTATTTAATTTCACATAAAAACAATAAAAAGGTTAACCTTAAGAAATAGAAACTAAGATCAGTGTAACAACATTCAGAGATATGTACAGTGAATACTGGGAGTGAAACCAGCTACCCTTATCTTGAACAAAGCACGCTTCTGGAGGAAAATACTTGTTTAGACTGAAAACAGACGCTAGTCAATACACTGACAAGTGTCCTACTAAGCAAGAGCAGTGTAAGCTCAGATTCACCAAAGTGGTCTGAACTCTCCAAGTACTGGGAGCAGTAAGTGCTTAGCATCTTTGCAGAACTGCCTCTCTCCAATTCAATAACCCACATCAGAGGCACCTGAGATACCTGTGTTCTTTAACTTATCTGCAGTCTAATCCTCCCCACCCACACACACACATATAAAATGGAAATAACAATTTAAACCTATCTGCATAAATACAGCTCTTTGAAATGCACTGATGTATGTTACTACCTGAATCAGGAGAGCACTTACGCACAGCACACACTCACATCCACATTGCATGGGGAGAAGAGTTTTAAAGTTTGGGTACAATATCAGGTTGCATCGAGGGGATTATTATAGACAGAGAGGAGAGGAAATTGTGGTTAAGCATGGTCCAGAAGGGAAACGGGAAAGCACATGGAAAACAAGTCAAGAAAAAGAAAGCTCCAAGAAGTAGATGGTTCACAGTTACTTTAGGCAGCAGTTTAAGTTTCTCAGCTTTGAAAATGGAAATAACACCTACTTATCACAAAGAGGTGGGTTGGTAATTCATGTTGAAAAGTGCTCAGAGATTCTTGGAAGAAAGGTACTTTTGGCAACATAAAGTGTCATCCCTGACACATTTGTTATTATGCCACAGTGTGATTTGGGACTTCAAAACGGCTAATAAAAAGCGATGAAGAATGAAAGCAGCAATCCATCGAATAACAAATACTTGGCCAACCCCAGTATTTCTACCCTTGGTACCATCAATAGACAAATACCGGTGGGAAGAATGGGTAAGAAAAAATCTTAAGTGTGTCTTTCACTAGGTCTCTCACCTGGAAAAGCTAGTTTGCTAAGTGTACAGCTCCAGGTGGCATAATCAGCTTAGAAATTTGTGTTTACTCTCATTTTGTTTCCCCCTGGGAAACTGTAACCAAGCTGCCGGAGCGATGAAACCACCACCAAGAAAGTCAGCAAAAGAAAGTGATAGACTTCCATGTTTTCTTAGTTCATGACAGTTTTGCTCAATCAGCCCTGTACCTTTACTTCAGGATCAGAAGGAGTTTACCTTCAAATGTTTCTCTGTCCGCTTACTGTGTTACGGCATGTGCCCTCAAATCCTGCAGTCACATTATTTGCCTGCTCCCAGACTTGCACCTTTAATGTCAGTCCATAACTCAGTTCCTTGAGCTGCCAGCAATCAGTGCTTCAGAGAAGGGAACAGTATGGAGATGCACCCAAAGTCTTTCCATTTTGGTCCATCTCTGTGCCTCTCTGAGATTTTCTGCTTAGGTTGACAGCATGTCTCAGTCTCTTTCCAGATTGTTGATGACTTGCAAAGCTGAGAGCGTGATTGTTGGCATTCCCTTTACTTCATGTCTTCTGCCTGCAAGTGCTAAGGAAAGACGGAAACATTTAAGATACATTCAAACCATAAGGACAAAGAGGTTTAGAAACTGAAGTCTGGCCTTTTTACTTCTCTCCTTTTAAGGTAGGAATTCTATCAAGAACTGGATTATCCTACCCCAGAGCCAGGCTGTTATACCCCAGTTTATTCACCTGTGCCTGAAGAAGAGGTGGAGATAGCACTGCCTTCATTGTACCCTGCGCTACACATTGCACTCCTGATGCATTTATGGAACCATGCCCAGGCCAGCTCTACGAATGAATCCTAGAGAAAGTCAGACCTGTTCTGCCAGTCAGAAACCCACTGCTATTAGCACAGCAGACTATTGGATATGTGTGTGGTGACACCCTTCCCTAAGGACATCCTTCAAGGAAGTGTATGGAAGGCAATGCATACTAGGAAACCTTGTCAGCACAGCTGCTTGCCACTAAGCCTTGCAACCAGGAAGCCAGGATCAGATTCACTGAACAACATGTTCTTGTGCTTGTCCCAATAGTTATGTTTTAGGTTCCTGTCCTAGTCTGCGTGTATCTCCCTTGACCAAAAAACCTCTGTGGAGAACTGTACGTAGCTTGGTCATTTCCATTTCTCAAGACCCGTACTCAACTCAAAGCTGGCATAGTGCTCTTCAGCCTGTTTTGGAGGTGGAGAAGGAAACCAATCCAACTTTTCAAGTGTGGCACTTTACAGACACAAGGGATTTTTCTCCTCCTATAACATAAAAGCAGCCTTTATAGCACCCACACAACAGCAACTAAGACATCCACTTACCTTTCTACATCAAGAAATCCAACCACAATATAATGTTCACTCCTCTTACAAAATTTGGCAGCGCCTGTAGTGCCTCTTTCTCCTCCTTTTCTCATTTAATGCACACTGGCTAATAATCTCCAGGGCTGTATCAACACCTTCTTTTGTCTTGGCAGAACACTCCAGGTAAGCATATGCCCCAATGCTGGCAGCTAAAGCTTTTCCTTCTGTAGTGTTAATTGGCTCGTTGCCTGGAGTAGTTAGTTTCTTCTTAATACCTTCATCGCCCCTTAGTTCTATCTTGGTAGCTACCAGAATAATAGGTACTGTGGGGCAGAACAGTTTGATTTCTGGAACCCAAAAATCAAGGATGTTTTGCTGTGAGTCAGGCCTGTCCACAGAGAAGCACATCAAAATAACGTCGGTGTCCTTGTAGAACACTGAGCGGAGATTTTGGTAACTGAATTCATTCTTCCCTGCCACATCGAAGAGAATTAGTTTCATCTCCTTCCCGTCTACCTCTGTGTCAGTGGTGTAAGCATCAAACAGAGTTGGCTCGTAGGACTTGGGAAGCTGTTCGTGACGCAGAGCAAAGAGGAGGCATGTCTTACCACAGCGGTCATCTCCGACTACAGTTAGCTTTCTCCTAAGAGCAGCCATCCCTTGAAAAGCAAGATGATGTACAAATGTATTATTCCTATGCTGGGCTTTTTTGGTTTTTTTAGCTTTTGTGGAGGGTAGAAGGAGAAGAGGAAAGAAATCCCTTTAGTTTGGAATTCTTCCCCTTATCTCCTTTTTTTTCTCCATACTCCTCTCTTACCTTCATTCCCTTTTTTTTTCCCTTTTAATTTCTCTGGTATCAGAATCTACTGAAATTTGAGTACCTTGCTCTTAACTATTATTATAGATCAAAAAATGAAGGTATAAACCAAGTCTGGATGTAACCAAGATTCCTGCAGTGCCCTATATTTCTGTTTTATCATCTCAGACATTGCTTATGGTCAGTGTTGAGTCCATAACAGATTTCATTTTCTAGATTGAATCACCTAATTTTGTGAGTGAGATGGAGTATAACACTGTACTGGACAACTATCCAAATCAGTTTTATTGACTACATTTTTCCTGCCATGGTCTGCTAGCAGAATTCTACCGATGGCAATAGCTATCATGTGTAAGTCCATGCTGATTTTGCTCATAGATCTGTTGTCATGTGGGAGTTAAGAAAGTGTTCTCAGTCTTCATATATTCATGGTTAACTTATATGAGATAGAAGTTTGTTAGACTTACAGGATAGTATTTCCAGCACCAACGTTCTTGTCTTTCTTGGTGTTCAGTATTAGATTGGTTTCTTCTAATATTGTTGCCACCTCAGCTTCCTTAGGTCACTGGTTCCCCTGCAGAGAGAACTTACCACCACTCTTCAAAGACTATCATGATGACCACAGTATTTAAAGGAAGAGGTCAATGTTTCTTAATATAGCCAACCAATCTACAAAGAGAACCTGATGACATCATTGTTTTTTAAAGAAACCTACTTTACTGGCAATAAAGTGGAAGTTACACAATTCGTTAACAACTCACAGCATGTTTACTTTAGAAATTTCCTTGTTCCTATTGCAAAACACTCATCCCGAGTGAGCATTTCAGTATTGAGTGTGCCAAACTACTTTTGGGGGGGGGGCTGACAGTACTAGAGTGTAAAACAGCCGTAGACCTGCCAGACAGACCCTCAAGACACCCCCTTCCAGATCTGCTGAGGCATGGTAGAAAAATGAATTGCAGAATCAAAGAATGTATGAGGTGGGAAGGGATCATCTAGTCCACCCTGCCCTGCTCAGAGCAGGATCAGCTACAGCAGGCTGCTCAGGACTGTGTCCAGTTAGGTTTTGAATATCTCCAAGGATGGAGACTCCACAGCCTCTCTGGGCAGCCTTTTTCAGTGTTTGATCATCCTCAAAGTAGTGAAATGAAGTCTATCAACTGAAGAGTCTGAAGAGAAAGAACTGTCCAGTGTTAAGGATACTATCTTGAACTCCAGAGATGAAGACTGAATTCCCTGCTCTCTTGTTGGCATTGGACAAGACATTTCTACTCTTTCTGCCTCAGTTTTCCTGTAGACAAAGACTGCAAGGTGTCTGCAACCACTAAAAACTGAGAACAAAGGGAACCGGAGGTAGATTGATTTGGTCTCTCTGTGGAGAGAACTGTTTCCAAAGGCATTATTGGTGATGCAGATATGTAACTGCTGATTAGTACAGTTATGTAGTCAGCCCATTTACTTCATACAGGTACAGAAGAGTTCTTCAACTTCGATGAGGGGTTTTAGGTCTAAAAATTTCAGCCTAAGGATGAGGAACTTGTTTTTGTTTAATTTGAAGTCAGCTGGAGACCTAAGGCCACCTTAGTGGTGTCTAATTTTACTCTGCCAGACCATATTTCCTGAGTCCTATTCAAGTATGAATCTGATAGTCTTGCCATAGGAACTTGACAAAATTAAAGTCATCAGCTTGTGACCTGACCCACTTATTCCCCGGAAGAGCAATGCCAGTGGGTCCCATACGGCTCTTTAGGATCACGAAGGCAGTTCTTTTTTGGGATGATGTGCTTTCATGTGCGCTGTACTTAGCCTAAACCTCTGTATGAAAATACGCAGGTCTTTTTCACCTTCTCTTTTTGTTCCTTGGCGTTCTGGTTTCTAGGTAGATCAGTCTGGCTTTTCTGCTGAGAGCACTCATCACAAGGGGATCTGAGAGTTAAATTCTGTTTTTCTTCAGGGACACTGGAAAGCAATAGACCTGCTGTGACACGCAACAAGTGGTCTGGTTCCTATAAATGCCAGAAACTCTTAGCAGCTTAGAGAGACAAATACTCACCATTTCTGCCTGTCCTCCCACATCTACTCAGAGCTTTTTCGCAGCAGCCTGTAAACTGCTTATATTTAGCCAGCTCTTGCTTTCCTTACTTCACTGAGAAGCTTTGCCTGCATGAGGACTGCAGGATGCTTGTTGCTAGCGTTACAGTACAAGTCAGCGGGCAGGACTCAGTATGCCATTACTGGCACATACGGCTCCCTCAGCATGTTGTGCCATGGCAGGCAATGTACTTACTTGCCTACTTATTGACAAAAAGGAGAAAGATTACCTTCCCCACTGAGCTTTCATGCTTTTGGTACAGATTTATACTTGAACACAAATTATCTGAGTTACAGACATGCCCTTTAGAAAATCTGTTTAGCAAAAAGAGCAGGGGGGGAATATAATCTGGAAACAATCTCCAGTAACTGACTGGAATTGTCTTCTCAGCAACAAAAAATGCCAATGGGATTAAATCGAGTAAAAAACAAAAGGCAGAGCTTTAATCTCAAAACCACCAGCACAAGCAATGAAAGCAAAGAAGTGGTGTCTTCTTTCTCCTACTTCATACTTTCTTCATCAATCATACAGATGTATGTGGTGCAGCAGAACTAATGCTCTGCTTAGAGAGTGGACATTTAGGGATTACTGGAAGTGAAGTTTCAGCTTGCTTAACAGTTTAGCATATCATGCAAATTTGATCAGAAAATATAAAAATTACAACATAAAGTTCAAATTCAGCCCTAAAATATGTGAGCTGGCTACGCTCCCTGGTGCCTTCCAGACCACGACCATGCTTGAGTACAGAATCGGTCCTGCACAAAATTCCCTAAGGAGAGGAAAAAGCCACCTCATCCCAGAACCTCTTTTCATTATTTTCTTTCCAGGTTTTCCACCTCTGCTCTCAGTCACCACACCAAGAAGGAAGCCTAAGCACTTCCACAGATTATTATCCGCTGTGGTCATTTACAGTACTGCTACTGTTCCTCTTTCTGCTGCACTCACAGTGCTGTGATGCTGGTCAGATTCCCATTTTCCCTGATGCATCGATCCAAGCAAGAAGAGGATTCCTGCGTATAACTCTACTCCTGATTTCCACTGTTCTTGAAACTGGCTCACTTCATGCTTTCATGTATGGGCTGAAGAAAGAATGCTCCAGAGAGAGAAGCAAATATATATAGCTGAAAAGGTAATACAAATTAAGGGCCTCTGCACTTCCACTTAGACAGCTCAGGGCACGTACCACATAGTGCGCTGGTTTTTATAGGCTAAATCCACTGCAGGAGAAAGGTGGCATGTAGCAAATTTACATTAAGTATGAAACCCAGTCCATGAACAAGTACCAGGTATTACATATTTAAGTATAAATGTGTGATAACCACAGTGACTTCGATGTTCGCTTTCGAGTCCCTCGCTGGAGTTTACCCTAGGACAGTGAAATGAGTGTGATCTCAGCCTGAGTGAGTCACAGGGCTGGGCCTCCCAATATAAAGCCTCTGGAAAAAAAATATATATAAAGCATTTGAAACCCTAGGTCAAGGAATTACATAGACTTTGCTGCAGTCTTTCTTGCAAGGTGAGAGATGAAACATCAGGCCCTCTGGCTTCAGCGTAACTGTCTGGAAGACTACAGATGCAAGACTTCACTAGAAAATTAAGCAGTTATGGCTCAGACCATAAGTGGGTGCTGGAACTCTATCTGTGCTGTTCAGTTACAATAAGAGCCCCTGCTATGGGTTTGACTTGGGTTAGTTGGACCTTTGCAGACTATGTACGTCCTTAGCATAGTTTGGAAGTTGGGACCAGTAAACAGTTTGGATGAGGCCACCCTGCTTTGAAGTCTGAACGAGTTAAAGAGTATGAATGTGGGCCACTTAGTTTGCTTTCTCTACGCTGAGGCACAGGGATAATTGCTAGCAGCACTCTGGGTGAACAGAGCCGTGTGCTTTGAAATGAATAAGCTGCATATTTCCCTACCTTTCCTGGCACAGCACCGATGAAACGATCAACATAATTGCTCATTCAGATGATTCTTTTTTCTATTTAATGAAGTGTTTTGCTCATGAAAAGACAAAACCAAATATCCAGGCATGACTCTTTGTGCCACCCAAAAGTCAAATAAAAACGGATTCAAAAGCATATTTAAGCAGCACCTCTCATGATCGATAAAGTACTTGCAGCTTTTCCTGCTGCCACCCCAGAGGTGCGGCTTTCCAGCTTTGGAGCTGTAAGGAACGCGGGCATCCACGCCGGCAGGGTCGCCGCAAGGTGGCTCTGAACTCCAGTGGAAAATCCACCATCAGTTTAATATCGCTGAAGAGCTTCAAGAGACTTACAACAGCAGATGTATTTAGAAGACTTACATTATACAGCAAATTAATTCTAAATGCCTATCAGAATGGCTCTACATGCTTGTGATTATAGAGAAAATAGCTACAAGCCACCAATGCTCCATCACCAGGACATGCCAGCATGGGGAAGACTTCCACATAGGTAACTCTTTTTTGTTCCATGAAGAATTTAAGACTGTGAGCAGTGACAACAATTGTAAAGGAACAATGCAAATCAGAGATTTAGCCCATTAAAAGGCCAAAGGTACTGGAGAACACCAATGCCTACGACTACACTTTATTCTGGTTTTTTTCAACCACCAGTTTGAATTTATTATGTTCACTTCACGTAAAATATGCTGTACAAACCAGGTAAGATCAAGGTACTAATCCATGCATCACCATCCAGGGACATGCTCTTTTGACAGGGAGAAATGGGAATTATAAAAATCTCACAGGAGATGAATTACATTTCAATGTCTAGGATTAAGTGCATTTGGTCTTCAAGTGGATATTTTTAAATACAATTTTTAATAAGAATCACACTGTTCAAATCACTCATTTTTGTTCTATTCACTAATGCCAGTGCTGGCTAGCAAAAGAGGACACTTTGGATCCAACCCTGAGAGGCAGTAGCCACAGGACATGGTTTAGGTGAAAATGCTTGCAGGGAAAAAGCTTGAGACAACACCCAGTTAAACAGCGATAGCTGCAACAGGGACATAGCGAATCACTACCAGTAATTTCACAGTGTGAGACTTCACAGTGCACAGCTTTATTAATGCACCCAGCGTGAGCCATCTGTTTATGTTAAGGTACTTAGAGCCTATCCTCCAAGCAATCTGAAACTCCAGTCTTTTGCACTCATTTATTTTTCACATTCATTTCTTCATTACTGTGATTTCCGATAGCTCTGTAAATTGAGACCAAAAGGGCATTTCAGTTCAAGTCTGCTACTTCTCCCGGTTTAGAATTCCTCTGTTCCCTTTTGGCCAAAACCTGGCAGGAGAGAGACTCAAACATGATGAATTTTTTCCTTTAAGGAAGGGAAGTGGTCGAGTCCTGCGTTTTTCCAGTAATATCCAGCGAAGGCTTTTGTTGTATTTAATCGCCTGCAACAACTTCAGTTCCACTTTGCTTGGGCTTTAAAGACTGCACCTGGGACGCAGCGATTTTCCCTCTCCGTTTTTCTCGGTTGCTCGCCCAGTCTAAGACCGCTCATCCCGAGCGGCGGGGATGGCGGCGGCGCAAGCGGGGCCACGGCAGGGACCGGACCGGACCTGCCCTGC
>WAAD01042686.1:67887-98909 GCA_013389945.1 Fregata magnificens
GGCGGCGGCTGCGGGGAGGAGGGCGCTGCCATCGTCCTGCTGCACGGCAAGGCCAGCTTGGCGAGCCTGGCCATGGCTGCCATCCGCAAGAAGTTGGTGGTGGTGGGGGACGGTGCCTGTGGCAAGACCTGCCTCCTCATTGTCTTCAGCAAGGACGAGTTCCCTGAGGTCTACGTACCCACCGTCTTTGAAAACTATGTGGCCGACATCGAGGTGGATGGCAAACAGGTGGAGCTGGCCCTGTGGGACACAGCCGGCCAGGAGGACTATGACCGCCTGCGACCTCTCTCCTACCCGGACACCGATGTGATCCTCATGTGCTTCTCTGTGGACAGCCCGGACTCGCTGGAGAACATCCCGGAGAAGTGGGTGCCCGAAGTGAAGCACTTCTGTCCCAATGTCCCCATCATCCTGGTGGCCAACAAGAAAGACCTGCGCAACGACGAGCACGTGCGCAACGAGCTGGCCCGCATGAAGCAGGAGCCGGTGCGCACTGAGGATGGCCGCGCCATGGCCATTCGCATCCAGGCCTACGACTACCTGGAGTGCTCGGCCAAGACCAAGGAGGGTGTCCGGGAGGTGTTCGAGACTGCCACCCGGGCAGCCTTGCAGAAGCGCTACGGCACCCAGAACGGCTGCATCAACTGCTGCAAAGTCCTATAGGGTGCGGCTGGAGCGTGGCGCTGGGCACAGCACCTGGGTCACCTGTTGGCAGGCGGAGAGGAGCTGGGTTATGCACGCACATGGCATCTGCCTGTCCCCTCTGCTGGGGGCTGGTGATGAATCGGGGTGGGGGCTGAGGGAGGGAGCATGCTCCCCTAGCCTTGGCCGAAAAGGGTTGTGCTGGTTCAGCCCTGGGGACAGAGGGAGGGGGGGGGATTGCATGCCCTGATTATTGGGAATAAAGTGGGGAGAAGCCTTCTCCCGCCACCGGCCCCTGTGAGTTAACTGCGGACTCTCAACAACAAAAAGCTGCTGAGACTGGACTGAGGAAACTGCACCCAGCTCTTCTCCTTTGCCCACCACCTGCTGCTCCCAGCTCCCAGCCAGCCTCCTCTCTTTTGCAAGAGGAAAGTGGTGGAGCTGAGATGCTTGAACGGACTTCTGCCTCCTGCCTGCATGTGCCTCCCCCGAGGCGGGCTGGGGAAGGGGGCTGCATCTCCCGGGCTGCCTGCAGCACCCTCACCTTTCCCGCAGATGTTTAGGCCTGAGCCTGACCTGCTGTGGAAGGTAGTGCCTGGAAGACTGAGACTTTGGGGGGAGGGTCATCCCAAGCAAAGCCTGTATATATCTTACCTTTTCTGTCTTGTGCAAACTGGGGTGGTGCAGGGGGTGCTTATTTAAAGTGAGGCGGGGAGGGGGTGCCCAGCTGGGACTTGTGTTGTGCAAAGGAACTTGCCCTGAGTGACCGATGCCTGCTGATAACGTGAGCCTTGAACTGACTCCAGCTGCAGAAGCTGCCAGGCTGGAAAGTAAAGCTGAACTGCTCTGTCCTTGCTGGACATCCTCCTCCTGACGGACGAGGCAGGATGAGCAAGGGGGAAGGGGATGATATTGCCATATTATGATCTTGGTGCCTGCTCCTTCCTTTAATGTTGTCTTCTGCAAGTATGTTGATTTGGATTTATTTAAATTTTTTTTCAAAAGAAATTACTTTGCACAACTTGGTGGATTTTTGGTTTTTTAAATTACACACTCAATGCACTTGTCATCTGCATACAACACTGTAGCATTGGAAACATTCTTACTCAGTAACCTCATCCTGGGTCTTGTTTTAAATTGTGATTTCAACACAAGATGAAATAAAACCACTGTATCTTTTTGCCTTGGGAAAAAATGGGTGAAAGCACTGTTCCTTATGCAGTGAGTAAATCAGACATTAATACTAAAGGGCAATTTAAAGAATCTAGGTTTATTTAAAACTTTATTTTCGCAGGGTAGCCAACCCAGGTGAAAATAATCTTGTGTTTCTCTGGTTCAGAGAACAAATTATCCATTTATGTTTACTTTTCTCCCTCTCCCCTCAACAGTGGTACTGAGACTGTTTCTGTTTTTGATTTTAATAAACTGACATGGCAAAAACTGAGATGTATATGATGTTTACATAAAATTATGAACTGTGTATGCAGTTTTTTATGTAAAGTATTAAAAGATTCTATGCTGACAGTTGTGAGAGTGTTGTGATTTATGGAGACTGTCCTCAGCTTGCAACAATACACCCGCATGGTGCTGAGCTCGACCAGAGCTTGCCCACTGCTTGCATGCAGTCCTGTTTGTATCTTCTCCACTGGCTGCATTACCTGTCTGGCAGCTTTCAGAGGAATGGTGGTTATATTCTCCTTTAGGGAAGCTACTTCCTTAATTTTTCTGTACAGATGGCATGTGGAAGTGTACTCAAAATTCAAGGTGGTGACTAATCCATCCATGTTGCTGCTGAGCACAAGAAGCCTCCCTGCCTTGTGCATGGTGAGCTTGGGCTCAGGCTCCTCATGCTCCTTCACCTGCTGCCCTTGCTGCCTGGGGGTGGCTGGGGCGAGGTTTGGGCTTGTGTAGCAGCAAAACGGGCAGAGAACTGAAAAACAGCAGAGGCAATAGGGCTTATTTTTCAAACAAAATATTTCGATAAAAGCAGTTTTTATTGGTGACCTCCCTTTGCTTGGAGTGAATACCCCTGTTCGCTGCAGCAAGACGTGTGGACAGGCTTGGCTTGCTGTTGAATCAGAAGCAGGAGGCTACGCTTGCGCTGCAGAAGTCTCTTAAGCTGCCTAGCTAGATTTCCTAGTTGCTGGCCTCATTAATTCCTATAGCAATGTAAAAAGTCTAGGCCTCTCCATGTCAGGGATCCCCAGCAGGGCATCTTGCCTGCCTCTTCCCTCGCCGTCTCTGTGGTTTGAGGCGTGCTCCCCGCTGTAGCTTGGGTGCCGGGGCAGGTGCAGGCAGGAGCATGAGGCCCTGTGCACGCTGCCTGCAGCAGCGGCTCCTGGCAGAGGAGGTGGCCTGGTGCAAAATACATTGCATGGTTTTCGCTGACCAATAAGGTCTATGCCCAAAGTGCTGATGTCTCCTTTTTTTTTTTTTCCCCTGAAAAACAGCCTTAGGTACCTATAAGGGAAATCTCAGGACAGTTTTACATTTTTGTAAATCCTCTTGACTCCTTTTGCAGAGGTGTGAGAAAGGAGTCGAGCCTTTTGTTTTTCTAGCCTATGAATATCTGCTAGGGTGCACTGGATAGTTCAGAGATGCTAACAAATACGAAGGCAAGCAAAACACATTTAGTGGCTTTTGCTCATTTGTTCACAGAGGGCTCTGCCAGCTGCCGACTGAAAGCAATGGGACTTTTTCAACAGACTAACACAGAAACAGTGGGGTCCTTGTTCGACAACTGGAAAGTCAATCAGAAATAGTGTGGAAATACCTAGGTTTGCATTTTGAAGTCTTCAAATGCTAGAGTGCATGCTCAGTCCGTGCCGTGAGTTTATTGCGCTGTTTCCCATGATCCTTAATGAAAGATAGTGGTGTTTTCACTTAGACAATTTAGTCAAGATTTCTTAAAAGGTACCTAAGTCCCAGGTTTTGGGTATTTGTCTCCAAGGATTTCAACTCTCCTGGTATTCAAAGGGTGAGTTTCTTATCTTCAATCTGAGAATCCTAAAATCACTTTTTGGTCCTAAAACATCCTTTGAAAAAAATCTAAGTTTCGGATGTTTAATTCTTGCAAAGGCACTCAAAAGCCTGGTTCTGTGCAGCGTAGCACTGTTCTGCACCATATCAGCCAGTGATGTTAAAATCAGCATTGGAAACTTTTTCCTTAAACTTATTGCAACAGCTGAAAAACTTATAAATTCTGTTAGACTGCAGCAATAACTAATCTTCTCAAAACCCTGAAGGAGAAAGCGTTTGTATTTTAAACACTGGGAAATGAGTTAGCATTGCATCCCTCTATAATTAACTATACCAATATTTTCCACTAAGGTGCTTACAAGGTAATGACATTCATTATTTCCAGTTAGACCTTTGCCCAAGTCAGGGCTACAGCATCTGGCCCAAGGGGGGAAAACTGTAAGAAAACACATTTGAATTTTAACTGAGCGTGACCTTTCTCTGCTACTTGTGAAGCTGTGAGTAAGCTGACAGTGTGAGATCACCGTGTGGGAGTTCACCCATCGGGGTCAGATGGTGGGATCAGAGCCATAACTCGTTTTGCTCTGTGCCACGTTGCTACGTTTGCTCATTAGCGTCACTGCTTTGGTGGAGGAGGACACATGGTGTGGCTCGTCCCACCCTCCTTGACTCAGCCGTGCTGACATGGCCAGGCTGATGCCCCAGGGCCACACTGGCTGCGGCGTGAGGATGTCGCACTGACCAACTCCACCCCATAGCTGCATCTATCCAAGTTTAACATGGAGGGTCTGCCCACCGCCGGGGCCAGCCAGGTGCCCGAGCTTGGGGCAGGCCACCCCACGACCCACACCGTGCATTCAGACAAAGGATTGGTTTCATGCGGACCTCCCCTTGCTTGTCTTCATCTGGTCCCCTAGCTTCTGTTCATCTGGTCCCAGTCTGTCTTCTGTAACCTTTTGATTGGAGAAGAGGTGATAGGGAGCAAGTTAGTCAGAGCATCAAAGGAAGGTCAGCAACCAACTCATCTCACCGTCCCTGTGCCTGCTGCTGGGCATGCACAGACTTTCCCAGCTGCATCCACATGCCCACACAGATGTCCCCAGCTGAGGAAAGGTTGCACCTTCCCTTACTCTGTTCAGACCAAGTTCAACATCTGCAAAAGGTGTTTCTTCTGGTGGGAGCCAGACCTCCACTGGGGGAGTTTTCCCGTGATGATCCAGTGCAACCTTAGCAGCAAATCGTGGAAATGTAGAAAAGCCTCACTGAAAGGCCCGTTCGTCTCCATCCTTCTCAGTTCAAGTGAGGAGACCACTTATGCACTTCCACCCCAAGACCGGGTTGGACCCTCTGACAGTGTGAGGGTGTCTCATCCGGGCAGTCTGAAAATGAAGCCACCCAGGGAAGGTCAGTATCCCCTTCTCCCCTTCTGGAGATACAGCGACAGCAGCTGCGAGTAGTCCTTGCGTGATCAAGTGAGGACTCTGCTTAGAAAGCATTCTCAGTAGGGCGTGCCAAAAAAGGATAAATCATCTTTGGTGGGAGAAAGACATCAGTAAAAATTCTTGGTTGTTTTGGCAAAATGTTTTTTAATGCACTTATTATGCATTGAAATTAAACTGCATGTTTTTGCCTTTTTTTTTTTTAAACTCTCATGCAACTCCACGTACTACAGTGGAGATGTATGAGTGTAAACGGGAGCAGAATTTGAAGCAGTGTCCTCTTATATGGCTTTCTGGTTTTGCAGCAATAACTTAATTTAGCTCTATTTGCCTTACAGTGTGTCGGACAGGTTGCAAGTCTGTTTTAGTGATTCAATAAAGAATGGACACAAACTTGCTGCAATAAGAAAAAAAAAAGGTACTTTGAGGAAGTCCATAAGTATTTTATTAGAATCAGTGTCACTAACTAATTCACTCACAGATTTTATTCTTTGACTTCAGAAAGGAAAAAATGCCCAGTTTCATCCTTCAGATTTTAGTGGACTGTAGCACTAGCGAATCCAGTTCTTTTGGTTTTGCTGGTTCTGTAACAATATCTATTCATAAATAGAAATCACATTAATAATCCATTGAGCTAACTTAAAAGATCTATCTAAAAGACAAGCCATTTGCCCCTGCAGGTCCAAAGAACTGTTTGCAGGTCTGGCTAACCCAGTCTGTGCCTGAAGATGCAGATGCTCCAGGTCAGCAACTCAAAGCCTTCTTCACAGGTAGGCAGCCAGCAGAGATGGTGGGGTGGAGGAAGCTGATCAGCATCTACTTCAAGGAAGCTTTTGAAGAAAGGCTTATATCCATTGCTGGAGGAGTCTCTTTGAAACCGTGTGGAGCTCCTTGTGGACGTCTTTAGATGCGGAGTCCAAGGGAGGGAAGGATTTCAGCTCACTTCAGTAGTGTCGAAGTTATGTATCATCTCATGTAAGCTAATTGTCCAAGGTCCCTTTACAGCCAGCAGGCAGAAACAGGCAGCTCCAGAGGACCTCTCTCCACTGCCCGAGAAGGGGTATCCTCACCCTCTGGAAGGGCTTGCAGGTGAAGCTGTGTGATATGGGCTTTGCCAACACCACTGCCTGCTCACCTCCCACCAGGCTGGCTCACACCACTGCAGGTCTATTCCCACTGGGAGCATTCACCCCCTCCAGTTTTACCTGACTAAAAGGGATGTGTCTGGGCTACGCGCTGTTTCCATGCCCTGGTCAGTTGGCAGGAAGAGCAGGGTATGGTCCCACGTGCGGCTGGGTGCATCCAGCTGCTGCTGCAGGGAAGCAGTGGCTTCTCTGCCGGGCTGGTGAGCTGAGCTGGATCAGCGCGGGGCTCATCCAGTGCTGGCGCTGGCATTGGGCCGCGGCAGGCAGGGAGGTGTGGGAGAAGCGTTGTCTACGGAGGGAGTCTGAGCAATATTAGATTAGTGCCTACAGCACGTACTAAATGTGTGTGTACATTTTTTCCCTAGCCTGCTAGTCTGTGTGGTTTTTGTGTGTGTGCTAAATCTTGCTTTCAAGTAAAGGGGACCAGTGGGTGGGATTTTGCACTAAATGCTTAATTCCGTTGCTTTTAGGCCATTCATCCTCTTCTGCATTCAAAGCTTGATGTGGCAGGGCTGGAGATAGGAATATGGAAACAAAGTGGATTTCCTGGTGGGCTCATTTACATGATAATGTCCCCTTCCCTCCCTGCTCCCAGGAAGGGGAGGGTGGTGGCAGCTCTGGGAGCCACCAAGGGCTCCAGGGAAGTGGGGGGGAGGTGCTGGCAGGGGACAGCCCTGGAAGAAGAGCCTTTTCTCCGGCTCCTAAGCTTTTGTGCAGTGGGGTTTTTTTACACAATGAGGTATGACCCTATAGTCCTTGCTCTGTGGGGCTTGACCTTGCTCTGACCTCAGCAGAACAAGCCAGGACTGCAGAATCGGGTCCTGCTTTGGAGGATTCTCTGGGGTTTGATGGCAGCAGTCTGACCCTTCCTGGTGACAGCTGATTTTCTCCTTCCATGAAAACAGAGTGAGTTTTAGACCAGGGCTTTTCATGATGTATGTGCATAGCTAGATGTAGTCACACTATCTGTGTAAAAATCAAAAAAGATGTAAATCCAGCCTTCTGCATTCGAGATTCTTATAGGAGTAAATGGGTGCTTTGTATTTTCAGCCTCATCATCCCTGAAGATATCAAGGAACATCACTGCCTGGTGTGCAAGTGTAACTGAACGTCAGTGGTAGAAGCTATACAGCCACCCTAAAAGATGAACATATTCTTTTTTTTAAATCCTGAGGGGAAAATAATCTGTATGTTTTGGTCTTAAACCAACCATGCCCTCATGAGCATCTGGAAGAAACTCCAAGTTTCAGGCTACTCTAAAAGTACTCATAATTTCTTTTGATTTTCTCTGAGAGTCAGGCAGGAAGAACACTAAAGCTGCCAGCATCTAGAGGGCCAAGGAGAATGCATGGGAGAGAGCTTGTGTCAAAACAGCATTGCACCAACCTGTCTTCCCAAGGTGAGGCGATGGGCAGGAAGATGCGTGTTGCTCCCATGTTTGCTCTTTATTGAAGTGTTCCCAAACAAGGTGCCCTTCTGCTGGGGACAGAAATGAGCTCAGTCCCTCCTGATGGTAATAGGACACTTTGCATTGATGGGGATTGCTGCATTTCACTCAAAACACTCCTAAGGATTAACTACAATGAGATGCTGGCATGACAAAGACACACATATACTAGTAAATGGTAAAAAGGGAATCAAATTGTGGTAATTACCTTGCAGCTAGGAATTTAGCAAAGGTGTGCTTAATGCCTGGGCTCCTTGCTAACAGCTCGCCTCAGCTCCCACACACCGGTGGCCTCTTCTTGGGTGGGCTCACTGATTTAACACTGTCGTGTGAAATTCAGAGCAACTGTTCTCAGCCTGTATTTAGCTGGGAAGATTTCAGACTGGAAGAAGGGCTTTGGTGCCTGAAGGCTTCTCTGTCTTTTCCAGCTGTACCACTGGGTTTAATAAAAAAGCCGTTCCTCCTCTGCACATTCTTCATCTAAGAATGTCCTTAATTCTTCATCATGCCAGGGAAGCAGCTAAGGATGACAGGATGCTTCACTTGCATGCTTAGACTGACATGGCTATAGCAGTGGTACTATGTATTCTGAGACATTAGTTTCAGCCACTTTTTACTCCCCTTAGCATAATCAATTATTTGAAACATAAACTTGTGAAATTTTACATGTCATATACTAGGCAAAGGAATAAGCTGGACATATTTCTTCCATGTGGTCATGAGAAACTGGTGTCCACAGTCATTTAAAGGAGTCAAAGCCTGGCCGTTGAGCTCGGTGTAGGTATCTGGCAGGTTTGGGGACACCCATTCCTCTGCACACCCCTGCAGAAATGCCCATTGAAGGTTTTTTTCCTAGCTTGGCCCCTAGCTCACTGCTACCTACACCCTGCTGAAGGCTGTGCAAGTGCTGCGGGGCCCAGGGTAGCTGCCGTGTTCTTGCCTCTGGGCAGCTGATGGAGGATGCATTTGGTGCCAGCCCCCCTCCTGCCCTGGGGGCACACTGTCATGCAGGGATGGAGGGGCTGGTGCGCAAGCGCCTTGCGGAGAGGCAGGGTTCCCCTATACCATATAGCAGACAAGGTGTAAATAATGTATTGATTCACTCTGCTGGTGATAGTAAGCTCGTGAACTCTTTGTTAAACTTTGGGATTATCATTGGTTCATCTCAGGAGGTCAGTTTATCAGCATAATCATCCCATTATCAGCGTAACTGTATGACTGTTGTTGCGCTGGTAAAACTCCCCATGTGATTAGGAGCAACGCTGCCCTTTTGCAGGTTAGCCCCCTCCAAGTAGGAGTGTCCATGTGGCAAACTGCCAGCGCGATGAGGACAGGAGGGTGGAAACACAAGCACGCTCCTCCACAGGCAGCAGCCGGCTGGCTGGGAGCGACGATTAAACTGGAGACGCTGCTCAAGCTGCAGTGGCTGAAATTTCACTGCAAAAGTTTCTTGTTTCTCATTTTGCTCCTTTGATCCGTTGAAGAAGGATCAAGTTTCAGGGGAAAATCAGCCAGGACAAGCCACAGAGGACTAGAATTACCAGCATGCAAAGAAGCAGGGCAAGACAAGATAGGTTTCAGGCTGCAGGTGGTCCTTACTCAACTAAAGCTTGAGCCCGGGTCTGATGGAGGGCCACATCAGCTGCTCTTATGGCTAAAGATACAAATGTTTAAAATTAAAAGCGATTGTTTATTAGGCATTCCCAGATGGCTGTTTCATTAAGTAGTCACACACCGGTCTTGGAACTCACAGTTCTTCCACTGTCAGACCATGTTAATTTTGTACATGAATGGTTTTAATAAACCCAAGAAAAATATGCATTTTCACATGTTAATTTTGCAAGGCAATCCAGTGGCCGTGCTTTAAAAATTAACCAAAAAAAAAAGCAACCCAGAAAGTGCTCACGTGCCAAAATTTGCTGTATTGGTGGATGAAATGAATGGGGGAGGCAGCAGCAGCGGGGCCGGGCTGGCGGGCTTTTCCAGCCCCGGTTAGTGAGTGTACTGGCTACAACTCGCCTCTTGGCATCACTCCTGGGTGGCACTGAGGATCGCTGCGTGCTCTGTGAAATGAAGCGGGGGCCACATCCAGGCTTCAATCACCAGCTTCTCAAACCTACTACCAACAAACTGAAGTAAATTCAAGTAAAGGTTGCGAAAAGATTGCTTTTCTGTCCAGAAATATTTGTTGGATGATGCATTAATTTGAGTCTTTATGAAATTATAATAATATTGTCCTTACAGCCAATGTGTGCTATTGTTGTTGGGCAGATACAACCTAATCATATCTTAAGTCTTTGTCCACCCTGGTGGATTTGAGACTGTAACATGTATTTCTGGGCGAGGAAACTGTTGCAGATAGGGTTATCGAGGTGTCTGAGCAACACTACAGATAGCACAGATGGGTGATATTTTTCTGCACAAAAGTAGGTCTGCAAAATTATAT
This sequence comes from Fregata magnificens, assembly GCA_013389945.1. NCBI lineage: Eukaryota > Metazoa > Chordata > Aves > Suliformes > Fregatidae > Fregata > Fregata magnificens. The sequence goes on from WAAD01042686.1 coordinate 77,986, forward strand.
GCAAATAGCTATGTTAACAGGATTTCATCTGTAATATCAGCAGGATTTAAATTTTCCAGAATTTGTGACTTTCATAACTGTTCTGCAGAATTTCCTGACATCTCTCATAAAGATCTTCAACCTTTTTTATATTTCAAACAACTCTGATTAGACAATGCCTGTTGTGCTTGAAAATGATGCTATAAAAATAATTAATAGCCTTGAAGTAAAAAAACCCCCACCCAAACAAAAACCAAGCCACAAAACCCAGCAGTTCTCAAGAAACCATTAGATGTTTTCAGCAAAAATCTCCCAGTGCAAAAGGCATCATGCCAGCACTCAGCCGCACCGCCTGGGCTACCGCGGTGCTCTGGCACCGATTCCCAGCAAGTTGAGTCCCTTGGCTAAGGGTTGTAGATCCTAGAAAGTAGCAGTCCTGCTTTTTCTAATGATGCTTCATTTGCTGAGGGTTTGTTAACCACTCCCCTTCCCTGTGACCCAAAGCTCTTTCACTGAGACAGTGGGTTGTGTCTCGGGAGCAGAGCACTGAATGGCAAAGCCCAGCCCATGGTGAGAGCCAGGGTTGTTGTTTTTCTTTTTCTTTGCTGGATGCGTTATTTGCCACCAAGCCGAGGTTTGATCAACCAGAAGCTGCCTGTGAATTCAGAAGAAATTCATGCTGGTGTTTCACCTGAACTAATGTCGATGTTTGCCCACCCTTGGACCAGGTGACCTCCTGAGGTCCTTCCAACCTAAATTACACTGATTCTGTACATTGAGGGTTAACTGTCACTCACAAAGTTGGGAGGGGGTCAAGCTCATCTTTCACCTGTTATTCCCCGGGTAGACCTATGTTCAAATATCTCTCCTCTTTGAGGGACAGCTTTGATGTCATGGTGACTGTCCTACCCACCACACTACAGCTTATGTGGGTAGTCACCAAGCCCATGTGATCAAAAGTGACCTCTTTCCATCCTGCCAAACTCTGAGGGCATTATTTAAATTGAGGGATTTTGAGTGAGTTTCACAGGTGAAACAAGGACCAGAGTATCCAGTCCTCAACCACGTGGGACATGAGATGAGTGAACCGAGTTGTCAGTGCAGAGGAGTGGACCTTCACCCAGCTTGCTCTGTCCACTGACAAGGGCTTCTGCAGACCCAGGGTCATGCCCTGCACTGGGAGGACATTTCCTTACTGACCATCGGGGTTTGAGGCTGGGATCGCTCCATGGCGTGTGCTCCTGCACCCATTTCTATGGTGCAGGTGTATTCTTCCTATTTCTACCAGCGACCTTGTGCACTTACACATCTCAGCAGGCAGCGTTTGCAGGAGAGGTGAAGCAGGAAGGCCCACGCCTGCGGCCAGAGCCTCTTCCACAGCCCATGCAGCTGACAGTGCCCTGCCAGCGGTCAGGGACCCATCGCTGTGCCCTGCCAACAGTCAGGGACCCACCAAGCTGCTCAGGCCCCTCGCAGCTGGGAGCAGCATGCTTGATTTCTGGTGGAAGCAGAGCTCAAGTGACTCTCCAGTGCCAATGGGTAAATACTGCTTTGATTGCTGACAAACTGAGACACGCTGCACAATGCTTTTGTCTTCCGGATGGCAGCCAAACACCCAGTGAAATCTTACTCGATTGCTGCTTTGCCACGTAATACTGTTTTCCTCACGTTTTTCCTGTGCAACGTGCAGTGCCAACAGCATCCTGGCTGTCACGCATACCTGGACAGGGATCCATGTGCTCGAGCCGTGGCTCCTGCTCTTGCGCTGCCCTCTCGGCAGGACAGGACCACATGGGCTATCAGCCATTCAGCAGACACCGAGGTTGGCACTCCCCCCCAGCCCACCCACCACACCAGTGGGCACACGCCAGCCCAGCAGCCCCTTCCCGTCCAGTCACAGCTGACCCTGGAGTCCCAGGCGCTGCCCCTTTGCATGGGCATTCGCAGCCAGCATTGCACCTGAGAGCCCTGGCCCTGGCTGCGGACCCTGGCTAGATCCTGACTGGGGTATCTGCGTGCTCTCGCCACCCCGGGGCATGCTAATTCCCTGTGATTTTCCCATATTATCAAAACCCTTCTGGAAGTCAGTCAGATTTCAATTTTTTTCCTCCCTTGACCTCTTCTTCTGGCAGCAGAAAGCTGTTCTGAGCATCAACTCCTTGCACTTGAAATCTGATCTCCAGCCTATTTGTTGCTAATAGATGCCCATTTATTAATATGCCAAGATTAATGAACCTTTTCCCTGGTATAGGAAAGCCATATTGCTAAATTACTGAATATATGTTTTTCCTGTCTGTGCAAACTGAGAGGAGCTGTTGGATCAAATCAGTTCTTAAATGGGAAACATTTAAGACTCTGCACTGAGGTTGTGTTTGTCACAGGGATTCATGTCTTGCTTGTGCGCTTCCCAGTCATTCCTGCCTGACCCTGACTGTTGTCCCTCATCCCACTCTTCATAAAGGAGTCTGACTTTTTTAGAAAGAAGGTGAATGTCCTTTGTCCTAGCGAACACCTGAGTTTTGATCCTTTCCTACATGTTGTTGGAAGAACTGGAGCCTGATGGATGCTCCCGCCTTTACAGATGGAAAATTTTCAGCTGGACTTCTATGGAGATGTTTCAGTCCCTGTTTTTCTCTTGAGCATCTCTAGGGGAGATTCATCACCCCTGTGATGCAGCAGCACCTGTGCAACATTTCCCAGTGTAAGTATGAGCAGGCAAGGACTATTAATTTCGAGTGTTCCCCCAGCCTTTCTTTTGGCTTCACACAGGACCATCTTACCTGCATTTGATGAAGCTTTTGTCACGGGGAACAGTACGGACACAAATATAGCACACTCCCCTGCCACTGGGGAAGGCAACCAGGCTCAGCCACAGTTTTGGGGGACAACTGAGCTAGCTGCAGCACAGGGAGCTGCAGGCTGTCCCCCCCAGACCCAAGGGCACATGCAGGTGAGGACACAGCACCCATGAGTGCAGCTCCAGGGCTTCTCTGAGCGGCATCGTGTCGATCGCTGCAGCGTGGACACCCCCTCTGAGGATGCACCATGCTCCTGAGCCCCCTTCGCTGACTGCGTCTCAACGGATGCCTCTTGCCAGCAGCGAGGCCAAACCAGAAATGGGGAAGGTGAGAGGGAGCTGAGTCACTGCCGATTCTCACGCTCAGCCCATTTTTGTGACCAAAACAACTGATTTTATTTTCCATGGCTGTCAGTCATGGAAAGTAGCTTTGTTTTTCTGTTTCAAATGAGGAAGGAAAAACGGCAGTGAAAGCCTGCAACCACCTATTAGTGATTAGGACTGATGGAGCTAGACTGTGCCTGCAGAACATTTATTCCTCCTACACCTTCAGTAACTCAGCTTCCTCCTGCGAGATCAACAAATTGCTCTTACAAAACTGCACCGTCAAGCCCAAGATGTGTGTCCTCTCCCCGCTCAGGCTGTAGTCTGTAGCGTAACGAAGGGATGCTTCCTAGGTGAGTTCGTGGATTAAGTGTGTCTAGGGCACTGCTTGCTTTTCAAGCTCGCTCAATGGTTTAATCAGCTCTGGAAACAGTTTGTATGAGCTTTTTTTTAAAAAATATTTTTCAATTTTAATTTTTTTTTTTTTTTAGCAGAAGAAAATACTTAGGTCCTCCAAAGCTAGCAGTATTCCTCCCAGACTGGAGAGGATTATCAGCCAGGCACTGCTGGGCCCGCAGCGAGCAGCCGGTGTGGAGGGGGTGTGGGGAGTCCCCTCCTTTCACATCAAACATGTGGCACACCTGCCAAACTCCCAAACTGCCTGATAACTGGATAAGAAATGTCACCTTTATCTGCATCTCTGCACAGCTCTTATCTGCCGCAGACATGAACTGCACCATGTTTGCCCTTCACCTGTGTCATTTTTGGACTGCTGAGGAAACTCTCAGCTCTCCCTCTTCATGTTTTCTCCCTTGTAGATAAGGAGTAAAGGAGGCTGAGGAGGTTCCAGGGACACCTGACTCTCCTCCCTCTCCTCATGTTCATTTCTAGCTGACTCACAAGGGCTTTTTTTGCCCCTCTCAGTATTTCTTTTCCTTTTGATGACGAAGTGCCTGTTGTTTACAGGACCCAGAAAACGTGAGGCAAAGGAGATACTACCAGGGCATCAAATGAACAGCCTGAAAGGTGTTGGACTTGCGTCTGTCCATCTTATACTTACACGTGTTGTTGTCCCGACTGCTTTTCTTCCTTCAGGCTCTTTAAATTGTGCCCTTGGTGTTCCTTACCATATGCAACATATACAGAGCTGCCCTTCTCCATAGTAACCCCAGCAGGCAGCTAAATATTTAATAGTCTGACAGCATCTTTTTTAGTCATAGAGCTTGTATTTCTTGAGATTACCCAAATTTGGGGTTTCTAGACAGTCCATTTGATCCAGCAGCTGGTTTCGGGGTCTCTGGGGCTGTCACCGAGTCATGGGCTCTGCCACGGCAGGTCGCGCTGGGCTGTTGGTGGGAGGGTTTGATGCTTCAGAAGGGGTTTTCTGGTGAAAACCTTTTTCTCAGGAGAAGTAAGCTGGGCATGAAATGCCCCCTCAATCTTTTCACGCCTTGAGGCCAGAGGGCTAGTGTTCTTTATAAACATTTCTCATTACTGGCTTGGTTGTGCCTAATAACCTCAGCCACCCCAAACATCTGCTCTGCTTTGCGTCCTCCTCAGCAGGCCTTCCTCGCATGGACTTCTGGCATTAGTTTCATGTGAAAACTGGCTGGGACAAGGAGGTGATTTAGAAATCCCCTGAAATAGCACTATCAGTGCAGCTCAGAGTGTGGAGATGCTATACACCAGTTAGATTGTCTCCCTGCCATATGGGACTAGCTACACATTTATGCCTGCATCACTGCTTCTGCATTACAGGGTTGATACTTCTTTTGGAGTGCCAATTTTTGTGTGCAGACAAGGCGGACGCGTGTGGCGCTCAGTTAATTACACATGACATAGAAAGCATTTCTTCCTCCGCTTTGAGTCTCTTCTGCACCCCTTGCTTTTGTGTCCTGAGAGTTTAACGGGGTGCAGTGGCTGCTCAGCTCCTGGCTCTTCATGGGGATCAGAGGTTGCCAGCAAGGGCTGCCTTCAGGCGCAGGCACTGGGGACAGTGGCTGCTGGGGCCAAGAGCCACCACTGCGAGCTGCCTCCCTTCCCAGGGCTCCAGCCCAAGAAAGCTGAGAGGGTTCAGCTGGGGAGTGGAGGATGGTCAGAGCCAGCACCAGCAACACCCCAGGACCATCCTCACTTCCCTGCTCCCTGATGCTGTAGGTTTCCCTGCAGGTCTCTCTTTCCTTGTTCCCCCCCTTTCCCAGATCAAACCTTGACTTTTCCTTTTCCTAAAGGCAAAATTCAGCCGTGTCAACAACTGCCGAGATGCTCTATTGCAAACTGCCAGCCTGCGGCTGTGTTGAATCAACAATTATGCCAGCATGTCAGGCATCATAAGGCAGCTAAAACGCTGCAGTTTGCCATTGCTTATTTTTTTTTATAAGCTCCTTTCAGGCAGGAAAAGTGTGGCCTACTAGTGCATTGCCGCATGGCATCAGGAGCCCTCTGCCCTGCTCCTGGGCCTGCTGCTGATTCTCTTGGGTAAAACACTTCATCCCTTCAGGCCCCCTCTCCCCTCACACAATTCTTACTGTTTCCATCAGTTTAACCAGTACCTAAGAAAACTGGTGTCTTATTTATTGAGGGCCTTGGGCCCAATGTAAAACACAGCTGAAAACACTCATGAGTTAATGCACTTTTCACAATCAAGACCTCCTCCTGAATGAGCTGATATATTAAAGTTATAAGAGATTATCCTAACTTGTCTCACTGGTGTCTACACCACCATGGCCACAGCAACATTACTGCTCCTGCATGCATCTCCATTTCTTGTCTGCACTCGTGGAACTGTAGCAGCACATTGATATTATTAAAGGCATTGCAAAACCCAGCCAGGCTTGTTGCTGCTGGACAAGGAGCCGCACTCTTCTGCGAGAAATGTTAGGACTCAGGAAACTTGCATGGAGGTATTTATAGCGTGGCTCCTTCCTGGGAGGGAGGGAGACTTATTTCTGAATACCAGAGAGCAGAAATAGGCCAGCTCTGAAGGTGAAAAGGTATGAACTTCTATTTGGGGAGTACTGCATGACTGGAGTCGCATGAGAAGGAAACTAGCAGTGGGTAGAGCCAGCGCAGCTTCTTCTGCCTTAGCTTGCCATATCTTTGGGACCCCAGGGCCAGATTCTGCCCCCTTTGTTCAGTGCCGAAACCTGACCCAAAGGCAGAATCTCGCCATTCATTTTGGATTTCACCCCATTTTTGTGCATTTAACTAGATCTGTGCTAGGCCCTGAATGCTCCTCAGAAGGGAATCTGAGAGGTTTTAGGTGCTCATGCAAAGTGACAGGTCTGCAACTTGCGATCAGAACGAATATCCAGGATTGTGGTGGAGTTTCACCTTGCATTTGTGACAGCGGATGAAATTATGTCTTGAATACTTACTGCCTTTCCATTAGCTGTGCTATTATTGACTTGGACCAAAGTAGCCCTTTAAGCAAGGGCTGCTAGCCATTTTCAGAATTCTGGCTTTTAATCATTGCCAGCTTGTAAATTCCTCCTTCAGAGGCTGAACCTGCTGGAAAGATTTCCAAGGAGCTGACAGAAGAGTTTTATGGAAGCAGCCCCTCTTTTCTCCTGGGGAATTACAACCCTATAAGTCTTCATTTTACTTGACATTCCAATTTGCAGCTTCAATGCCACAAGAAATGCCTTGGTTTTCAGTTCAGTGATGAAACTTGTGATATGGCAAGTGTAACAGAAAAATGAAGATCTGTAAAGGCCTAGTTAAGCTTTCCTTTGCTAATGTACATAGCCAGACAGACAGGAAGAAAAACCTCTCTTTGGATGAGATATTTAGATATATACTCAATGTCAAACATGAAAGCCATGGAAACGCGACTGTGGTGTCTGGCTGCAAATATTGCGGTAAGCCTTGAACAGTGCGGTCGCAGAGCCTGATGGCCAGCCCAGACCACCTGCTACTGCAGCCCGAGTGTGGAAGAGGACAGTGTCCCCCGACTGGGTTGGCTCATGCCCTCGATCAGGTGGCCGTGGGCTGCAGGGGCTGGTGCAACAGCGAAGTCTCTGCTCCATGACCATCCAACACAGCTCAGCCTCTGCAGTGCTCGCCTAATTCTCTATCAGCCCCATCCCTGCAGCCCGATTCCCATATATGCTGTGTCATCTTTGCCTACTGGAGTGAATCCCTTGCAGTCTCAGCAAGAACTCACAGGTTTGCCATTGCTCTGACATGTTGCCATGCCCCTTTTAAACATGCTCTGTGATGGGCCAATGCTGCTCCAATGTCCAGTTGCTTGGTGGACAACGAGGAACAATATATCACAAATACGGATGCTCTGCTAGGTTGGATTGATCATAACAGAGTGGAAAAGGAAAGTGTAGAAAGCCATATCTATCCTCAGAAAGGTTGTGCTTTGCTGCCCTGTTTTATCTTCTCTGCCTATGCAGACGAGTGCCCTGTTTACCGGCTGGAAGAGCTGGCGTTTGCCAGGGTGCAGCTGGAGGGATGAAAGCCTTACACTGGTATTAGACCAGTTCTTGCTCTTCCGTCTAGAGGACCTTCCTCAGACCCAAGTGGCTGTGCCGAGAAAGATGGAGTCACACAACCATGGCTGCAAATGAATTAACGGCTGCCTTCCTGGCCTGAGGGATTCATTTTATTTTCATCTTCCCTCCTCTTCAGTCCTCTGAAATTTTTACAGGGAATGACATCTAAAGTAAAAAGGAGATAAGTTTAATTGTGGGGAAAAGTGAGCTCCTATAGGCAAGATTTTCTCAAGAAGCCCAAGAGATGGCCATCTGGGGGCCTTCCTCTCCATCTCTTGGCATAGGGATGGTTTGTTACCTTGAGTAAGAAGGGGCAGGATTTGATTTGATCGACAAACCCCTCATCTGTCCTGCAATAGCCCTGGGCTGCTGTAAGCCAGCTGGAAGGCAGGGACATCCTACTGTGCTTCTCTATTATTTTCTTCTCTGCCACTGGCAGATCAAAGCCCCATAAGGGCTGACTTTCTAGTCAAAGAGGGGGTGCCCGAGAGGCGGCTGTGCCATGAATGGAGATTTATCTTTCACCTTTTGCTCATGTAACAGGGAGAACCTGATGCATGGAAACATCCCCTTTCCTCCATCTCTTGAATCCCTTATTTCAAACCTGCAGAAGGCTTTTTAGGGATTCCCTGCTTTCAGCAGTGGGCCTTTGGGATTGTGTATAGGGACAGAACAATTTTCTCTTGGTGCTGGCTTTGCTCTTTGTTTCAAGGCTGTCCAACATGGGAACAGCACCAGTGGAGTCAGCCCTTGCAAAAATGTTCCCTCTTAGCAGAGGTGGTTTTCCCAGCAGGCAAAGGGAGCTGTAATGCTACTCCGACTGATAAGTTCTGTGTTGGATGAGGGAAAGTGTTATAATGCTGTAGCTCTCCCTAACCCTGCCATCCCCACTCACACCTACCAAGCCTTTAAGTGGCAGAGATGTCTGCTGCCCAGCTGTGACCTTCATTTCTCCAGACCATCCTTATTTTCTGCTATGCAGAAGACACAGCAGGAGTAGCCTTAGCAATTAAATGCCAAATGAGCCAAAAGTGGGTAGTCCTATGGGTCCCCCATGTGCTGGGGACCTTGTCCCAAAGGTACCTTGCATTTTTCATGCTCTTTACCTTCAGTCTGCTGTTTCCCCCGAAGTATGGCTTGAAGCAATGAATCATTAAAACTGGGATAACACTTTGGTTTTCTTTTCTCTCTGCTTCCACAGGCTGAAGGAGGAGGCTGTATTGTGAGGTGGGGCCCCAGGGCTGAAGCTCGTAGCCAAGAATTAGCTTTGCCTGTGCCAGTCATTGCTTTCTTTGCTTCCCTTATCAAAGGCTGGTGGTGCCTTTGCTGGTGCACCAAGGAGGCTGTGTGAGGAGGCAGGGTGCCTTTTAAAACTCTTCAGAATCTTTGACACAGCTGATGATTTACGTGCGTGTGCACAGGTGCTAAATGACCTTCCTCTGGCATTTGAAGTTTGGTGAATGAATAACCATCTCTCACCTGGGCAGGGCAGCAGACTTTGCGCTGTGCTGAGAGCAATGATGAAACCTGGTCAGGCTTCCCCAGCATTAAGGTGACATGAAAGCAGTCCTTCCCCCTCTGACAGCAACCCTAAAACATGTCCTTTCCTTCATGCCTGCTCCTGAAAACCCACAGAGCTGATTTTCAGTGCTTTTGTTGCCTGCTGAGCTGTCAGCCGCACTGCACTCTCAGTCCCGGCATTTCTAGGCTGGAGGTGAAACCTATCCTAGACTCTGAGTGGATGTGCCAAGGAAGGACTGGCCCTAAAGAGTTGCATGTGCTCTCATTCCTGAGATCAGTTGCCTTTCACTCACCACAGACACAGAAAACTACACGATCTCTCTGCAAACAGAAATTGCCGGTCTCATACGTTGGCAAAACACAACCCTTAGTGACTTTGCACTCATACAGAAAAGTTTGAGTTCAAACAAAAGTGACTTTCCTGCTTCTGTGGATCAGGTGGCTGCAAGTATTAGATTAGTCCCCCTGTTGCCATGGGAATGCTGTAAAAGAGAGCTTCACTGTGGAAGATGGGCAGTGTTTGCTCCTGACATGGCCAAAGCCAGTCACTTGCCCTCAAGAGCCCAGGGGAGCCCTGTGCCATAGGACAGCCTCTCAGGCAGAATTTAGGATTACAAAGTCTCTGCCTGCCTTAATTAACAAGTTGCATAATACTTCATTGGGCAAAGAATAGCTGAATTGTGAGTTTGCGCAGGAAACAAGCAAGTAGGTGGGTTAAAAAAATGAAACTTCTATAATTAACTTCAATATCTATGTCACGTTATAGTTTGACATGGCAATTTGAACACATGTGCCTAATTTCACTGTGCTTTTTTCAGTCTCTCCTACTTGGTTATGTATAACAGTAAGTAATGGGCAGGTCCATGTTGCACAGAAGATGCTTGGGGAAGTGCCTGTGACAAAATGCCTGTGTGTTAGAGGGCTTGATGACAGGCATCATGTGTGCCACGGACTGCTTGGAGCATGTTCCGTGCCAGGCTGAGGTTGCGAAAGGAGTCCTGGAGTTCAGTCATACTCAGAGCACCTACCTGTTCAGTCCTCATCAGGGATCATCTTTGACTTTGTTCTTCCTGATTCACACAATTGTGCCTTTCTCCTGATGCTGGGTGTTCTTGGACAGGAAATCCAGTCTGGGGAAAAAAAACCCCAACCACAGGAAGCTTCTTTTCTCTGCCCTTCCAACTGCTGCTATTTTTTCATGCATATCTATATCCCAACATCACAGCTTAACCTTAAATGCTTTTGAAGTTTCGAAGTGGTCAGATAACATTTGCATTTCAGTTTTGTTTGCTTTCCTGGCTAAGACTGCAAGCACGGCCGCCACGTTCACACAAGAGAGGTTTCACTCATGGCATGTCTAGCCAGGAACACACACAGTAGTGCCAGGGGACTCAACAGGAAAGCCCAGTTGCGTGAGACTGCCAGCCTTCATTTGCAAAGAGAGGGTTCAGAGGGGTCAGACTGATGTCCAGATCTTTTATGCTTTTCCAAACCATAATTCTAAATATTCTGACAATTATCCATCACTAGACAAATAATCTTGCAGGCACAGTAAACCAGTTAAGTTAGCACAGCTCTTATGTGAATAATCCTAATTTTCACTTGTGTTTAGGACATTTAAATTCTCACTCCTCTTTGAAGCAGCCTTAAGCTCATACAGACACATCAACATGTGTGTCAAGGATGAGGGTCGTGATTATCTGCCATTGAAGTTGTCCAAAAGACTCCTGCTTTGAACATGAGCTCTCCTTCGAATGGCAGATTGTGTTTAGACCTTACCACTAACTCTTTCCAATGTTTAAAAAGTCTCTAAAATAATCAGCTTACTTCTGCTTGTGGAGCTATCTATCAGCTGCCAGCTCTCTGCCTCCTCTGTCCACAGCAAGTTCCCAGATGGCAGCTACCACCCAGAGACCTCCCCACTATCCTCTTACCGTGCCGGGGGCTTAGAGGTGGTCAACAGAACCATTGCCACCTTCCCAGGTACTCATGTCTTGGGACTTCTCTGTGATTGATATGCTGCCAGGAAAGCAATGCGGAGCATGGCAGCGAGGAGACCTCTAGGACAGAGACAGAGGATGAAACCACCTGAGCAAGCTTGGGTAAGGGAGAGGGAAGGAACTCTGTGAAAGACAGAGCAGAAGGCACCAACAGCTCCCACAACTACCAGCTGCTGCTTTCCCCGCTGCCCGTCGCCGCAAGCTTATGCCTTCCTGTTTGCAGTCACACCTTAGCTGGGAGAGGGCATGAAAGAGTGAATACAGTCTGTGCTTGTGTGTGTGCTGGGGAAATAGGAGAAAATGATCAAGACCTTCTGCAAAGCCTGTTTCCTTTGGGCTCCCCAGGCAGAGATAGGGAAAGGTCTCTCTGCTGGCTGCAGTGCTCCAGGGGCTGCACCTGCGCACGCCCTGAGACTGCACAAACTGTTTTAGGAAGGTGCTGGAGCTAGAACGAGCTTCTCATTTCTATCTTCACGACCTGTGAAGTGACTCACCCTCTCTGGGAGTTGTTCCTGAGGGCAGGAGTGGGAGCGAGGTGTCAGAAACTGAACTAAAACAAAAGTTAGGTTCAGGCCCAAGAAAATTTTCTGCTGCTGCTGTGGGTGGATAATGACACAGCCTCCACAGACACAAGGCAGAGCAGCACAAAACCCAGGCAGCAGGGTGAATACAGGCGAGAACTATTTAAAACTGAAAGGCTGTGCTTTGGATTTTTATGTGAAAGACCTAATTATGGGGACTTAAAATCCTGTCAGAGCAGCTACTTCAGATGATTGAGTGCCGGTTGCTCACAGCATGGAGGAACATTCCCAGGTTGTTTCAGACAAAGTGTTTAAGGACCTGTTTCTTTATCCCTTTTCACACAGCCAAACCTTTCTTATGCCAACAGCTCACAGAGATCAAGGCTACTGCGCTAGGAATAACTGCTTTGCAGAAGCTGATCACTTGACTTGGTTGAAAGGTTTTGGTCTGAGTCTTTTGCTGTTGCATGGGACAGGGCAATGCAGGACAAAGACAACTCTCACACCAGGGTGCAGCACAGTTGGATGCAACTCCAGCAAGAAGACGGAAGTTACATCTGCTGCCTTTTAGGGTGGATTTGATTCAAGCCTTTTAACTCCCTTCAGCAATAGTGGGAGTGTGTTGCAGGTATTAGTAAGCAGATTTCAAGCTCTTGGGGGTTATTAGGACAGAAATTCAATAAATACTGCTCTGTGACAGGCTTTCGCTACGCCAGAACAGGATACTGTTGGAAGTAGCTATTTGCTGTAGAAAAATACCAGTGTTACTAAGGACGGTTGTGGCCTCATTTCAAATGGTTACTTGCATTATAAAACCGAGATTTGCCTACATGGTGCAGCAATCTCCTTGGTTTAAAGAACTTCCCCTTCTTTTTTTCACTCACCTATCCCACAACAAAATACTCTCCCTCCCCAGAAGAACAGGTGAGAAACCTTCCTGTAAGTCACCAAGACAGTGCCCACATGGCGCATGCTCCCTTTCCCATAGTGTCAGATACAGGATTTAGGTAAGGCCACACATGAGCTTTGCTTTTAGCAGAGCAGAGGATCACACACACATCCAGCGCAGATTGCTCCAGCTTTTCACTCCTGGTCCCTCTTGGCTGTCCAGCACTAACTCTGTCTGCTCAGGATGCTGTGCTCGGTGTAGGCTCAGATATGAATCTAGACAGGCATAGCCCCAGCAACGCAACTCCCTGTGAATGAGATTAAGCATAATTAATACTGACATGGGATTAAGCATATCTAGTCTGTCTGAAATCTCCTGTTTATGTCAAGGGGTCTACGCCTGTACAGGTACGCAATAAGCTACCCGCATTTCTCTTGCTGCAAAGATCATTTTCTTTCTCCCACTTTACCTGAGGAATAACTCAGTATTTCCCTTTTTACATAATGGAAAGCTCCAATTTTTAACCCCTAAAGCTTCCCCTTTATTAGACAAAACAAACCCCGATTCTTCAGCCTTTGCCTGAATCCTTTCATCATTCTGGCTGCTGCACTTTAGTCTCCCCAGTTTATCTATATTCTAATTGAGGCACAGTGGTCTAGTTGAGGCTTTTCCAGCGTGGGCCAGAACAGAATAATTATCTCCTGTCTCACAGAGAGCCTCATATTGTTGACACATCTTTATTTTCTGATCCATTATAACTCCAGGCCCTCTTTTGCTTCACTGCTGGCAACCTGCGTGTTCCTCATTTGCGTCTGCCTCTGGTTCATCATTCTCAAGTTTAGTATTTTGCACGTGTAGGTACTGAATTAAATCTTGCAGAGTTTGGTTCATTTCTGATTTGTTTTTCAAGCTTTTTGATCTCTGAACTTACCTACTGGGATGTTCTTGTTGCCAGCAAATTTTTAAAGTATGCCATCTTGTTCATTGTCCAAACTGTTCATAGAAATAGGGAGTAATACTGGATCTAAAGCAGAGTGCCACAGTACACATTTTAAATGTCTTCTAAGTTTGGTATACCAGCTGACCTTTGAGGACAGTTACACAACATACCCTGCTCTATAAATGAAAACCAAACATTTTTGTAGAATTATACTTTGTCTATAGTACAGATGAGGGCTCCCAGACTTTTCTGTTCAGCTGTCAGCATTACTGGCAATCACAGAAACGATAGCACTAGCTGATCGGACAGTGTTCACCATGCAGAGATTTCCTCATGGGAGTCTGAAATACCTCACAGTGTATATGGTACCCTTTGGAAAAGCCTGGCTGGCATTTTTTTGTCCTCAGCCAAGCCAATTTTCAAATGCCAAAACTTAGCAGGTGCATGGAAGGACCAGGGAAAAGGGTGAGACTTCCCTAAAAAAGGAGTGATTTTTTTTTTTTTTAAAATGACTTGAACTCACAAGCCAATGTGTTACCTTGCAAATGCTCAGAAAGGGTATTTGTTGTCTTTGCATGTAAGCTTTTGGAAACCTTTCACGGCTCAGATTGGTGGACAATGGAAAAAACTTGCTGTATCTTAGCTCTGCTGTTGTGTTAATGGGTGGAGGTTGGGCAGCTGAGAAGAAAACTGCCTCTAACTTCTGTGCTTTGGGTCAAGTGAAACTTATTGGCAATAAAGGCAAATTGAGCCTGAACTGAGAGCAACTGAACATGCTGAGTGTGGAGAACTTCCTGGGGAGTAGGGTGGGGTGGGCAGAGCAGAGGATTACACCTGGAGCATCATTTATGGCTGTCAAGGATCATACTGCATATTCCTCTAGTGGCAGGTGGTGTGTGACTCTTGCTGGAGCCTCCGAGGGGGTTTCTGCGACTGTTTCCCTTTGTGGGTGCAGTGAACTGGTTATCATGGCTTGGTGGAGGAGCACTTGTGCAAGACTCGCACTTTGGTTTTGTTCTGGCCACCATTTTATGGCAGGGAACTGCCATTTTGTTAAACGTTTTTAAATGTACATTTGTAACTCAAATGCTTGCCACTGCTCATGTGCTCCAAGCAGGACTTGCAGTTCTGCTAATTTGCAAGTCAGTGCTTGTTGGAAAATAAATTTGCAAGAGATGTTTAGATCCTGCAGTGCTCAGGGTCACCGACCCCCACGGTCTGGAGAAACGTCTTTCTGTCTCAAAGTTGAGAGCTCATCTGTTTGCCTCAATGTAGTAACTCTATATTTTTAAGTAGGTTGTTAACTTTAGCTTTAATCATGACCCTAGTTGAATAAATTGGGTATTAAAAAGGACTCTGAAAGAAAAATAATAGGCAGGTGATGATTTTTCTATGAAATATAGCAGCCCCGTCCATCTTGTGAAACCCGGGTTCTGGTCTGGTCCCAGAGCACTGAGACCCTCTGGAATAGGACATAAAAGTACATCCTTCCTTCTGGCACACACTCTGGCCAGTGCCTCAGCCGAGTCCCTTGTGCAGCTCAGCCCATATTGCAGCCAAGTCCGGTCCCATGGCTCCTTCCCTGGTACACTGCCACAGGAAGATTTCCTGAGGGAAAGCAGGAGAACAGAGGAGAGGCGTAAGCGAGTGTCCTGAAGTGAATGGTGAGCTGCAGGAGGACAGTGGTTTCACTTTATTTGTGCATCGTGTAATGTGATGGGATACTGAGCATCAAGGTTCTTCAGCATTATTGCACACAAGCTCTAATTTTGTCCTGGCTTTATGGAAAGCATCTTACATTACAAAACACCAGCGGGTTACCTTTGGTTTTATTAATTTCTGTCATGTGAAAGCAGGCAGACTGACTTAAAAGTTAGCTCAAAGCTGAGCAAGTTACTTCTCTGTGAACCTCTACTCAAATAGAAACAAGTTGCAATATCTTACGGTAGAGTTATACTGGTGATGCTGCTGTATGTATGTTGACTTTTATACCAGGCTCATCTGCTCTGTTTTGAGCATCTTCTAACAGTGAATTAAGTGTTACAACAAATTCTCACAGGCTCTGATCACAGAGACGTTTATGATACTACCTGAAAGGGCAGAAATCTGCTGTGCAGCATTTCTAAACAAAACCCAAAGTACTCAGTTTGAATGGGGAAGAGTCTTGTGCGTGCTCCCCAAAATAAACAGCCTTTGGACTGGTGTGCTGAAGGCAAATAGACAATAACAATAAATCAGGAAATGACAGGAAAAGAAATAGTAACTTCCAGTGAAAAACAGGACAGGTTTGGAGCATCTGATTCAGTAAAGTCTGTTAAAAATTACAAAAGTGAAAATTCTCACTCAGGGTGATAATTTATCCTTTCTGCTCAGGATCTTCAGGCTCTTTCAAATGCTGACATGACTCTGAAATAGTTCTCTATCTCAATTTGATGGTAATAAGAATACAAATTTGTGGGTAACTAGCCTGAAGTGAGTGGTGCTCTGCATAGGAACTGAAAGCTTTCTGCTTTTGAAAGGGATCCAAGACATCATATTTAAGGCTTTAAATCCAGGCACGTTAGATGGATTCAGATGAGGAAGTGTCTGATGAAATGCGTTCTAGGATACCTAAGGGTCAGCAAGATGAATTCCTAAACTCTTAGGGTTTAGTTTATAGAGCTCCCAGAGCACACGGACAACCTTTGCAGCTTGGGAAAGGAGAGATGTAGCACTCACCTTTAAAAGCAGGGAAGAAAGAGACCCTGTGGATTTGAGACCAGGAAGCCTCTACTTGAGATCCTGGAAAGCGCCGTCACAGCCCCACCAACACTGGGGCTCTCTACTTGCTCTATCACCTAGCCCTCGCCCTCACCTACCTCCACACCCTAGCCAGAACACAGGTCCAAAATGGATACCCACCACCTAGGGCTCCCATACAGAAGTGGCCAGGACTGAAAGCTGTTGGTGGCCCTCACCTTCCCTCGGCAGCCCCTTCACAGCCCTCCAGGATCAACCTGCTCTAGCTGCTCCATTTATTTCAGCAAAACTGCTCTGGCCTAGGGCAGACAGTGGGTGAATTGCCTGATATTACAGAAAATCTAGGCCTCTTGTTACTGGGGCTTCAGCAGTGTTCAGCAGAGAGCTTAGTCCGGCTTGTTTAGACAGGGAAATGAGTCGGGACTGAAGGTAAGGGCTGCACTCAGAACACCCTTAACTGATCTGGAATAACTTCCAACCTGGAATGTTTTTTTCCCCTCGGAAGTGGTGTTCTGACTGCTCTGCCCGTTGTTTCACCTTGGCAAGATCCCCAAAGTAGCTCTGTGTGCGGTAGGTTTCTTGCTGCAGATTTTTGTGCTGAAGACTTGTCCCAGCTCCAGCACGGTGTTCAGCAAAAGGCGTAGTTCTCTTGGGACAGGCTGCTGCTGTAGATCAGGAGAGTGGCACCTTGTGTGGCAGGAGAAACTGCTCCAGTGCAAATTGCAGCTTCTGCTGGCTACAGTACGCCCTGATGCTGGCACTGCTTCAGTGGTGAAATTGAGGGAAATCCCCATGTAAAGAAAAGGTATTTCAAGAATGGGATATCTGTCCACGGCCAGAGGTACAAACCACATGCCACCATGTCTCATCCTATACAGATCTAAGAAATTTGAATGCTCTGAGAAACTGCAGGTCAGCTTGGCCCTGGTCAGCCATTTGTCACAGTTTAAAAAGAATCCAGAAAAGCAGACCACAACATTTATTTCAAATGCAAAGTGCTGTGTCTTGAACAATGTGCTAAAATATCTCAACACAGAATGAGCCACACGAACTGTTCTATCATAATAAAAAGTCCCAGCAAATGAGGCAGTGAAAATGGCTGGAAAGGAACAGGGAGCAAACTTAGTGGACTGTTTTTTCCAAAAGCTATGAACAACTCTTACTGCCCAAATTAGTGCATGTGTCAAATGCTCAGCTATATCCCCCTCCAAACCTGCTGCCTTGGGAAAGGGTTTGGGCTCCATGGGAAATGCAAGGAAAATCTGGCACTTTACCTTCTGACTGCTGTCACTTGGCAAATTAACCATTAGTGGTTTTGTTTCAAAGTCATTTGCAGCTTCAAAGATTTGCATATGTTATGTGTCCCTCCCTGCTTTCGCTCTGTGTGCCTCGACACAGCATCAATATTCAGACAGCAGTCAGGGGCACCTGACTAGCAGGTAGCACTGCCCAACTCCAGTACACTTCTGCACGGAGTAAGGTTACTGCAGAATAAGATGCAGCATAAACCTGAAGCATCACAGCTGCACTGGACTAACTCTGTGCAGGAACTGATTTCGGAAGAACCAAGGTGCGGGGGGCACCCTCAGAACAGCTCTGTTGCTCCACCGTAGAGCACACGAAGGCCAGATCTTTCTTCTGCCTTGTCTCATATGGTCTTGGGGAAGAAATGCATTTGTTGATTTTTGTGTCAGCTCTGTGGGGCTCTTCTCCCCATTTCCTTTGCTCTCAGGGAGCTGAAGTAGCAATAGGTGAGTTCGAGATTCAGAAACAGGGCTTGACTTCACTGAAGGCAATGGAGGGAGCAATGGGGTTTTGCATAATTGCCTGATGAATGATTTCTAGTTAAGCATGCAAAATAAATATTTTTAAACCACCTTCTTGTAACTATTTTGGATCTAGACAACTGTTTTTAGAAACAAGATACCTTTCAGCTTACTAGTCAACTCCCCTGCTATCACAGAAATCTCTTTTATAAGCTTTTGAAAGAATTCAGCTTGAAAGTCTGTTTTCAAAGAAATGTTATTTTTTGCCTTTGGAAGAGATCCTGATCACTTTAGAGGCAAGGAGCCTTCTAATTTTCAGCCTAAGTATATTTGTGGACAGTCTGTACCTATTTGTTCTCCTGCCAACGCTGTGCTTTAGGCTAAATGGATCCTTTCCTCTCCTCTGTTTGCTTCCCCCCTCCTCCCTGCTGTATTTATAGAAAGCAGTTAACAGGCCTTTTTAGCCTCTGGTTTCCTAGGCTCAGAAAGCCAGGCTCCGGATGCCACCCAGAAAGCCATCCTTCCTTAACAGATTTGTTCAGACAAACTTGCTACCAGACCTAGTTTCCTGTACAGTATGCATACCTATAATATTTGGGATAGAGGTCATTTAGTCCCTGGTTCAAGTGCATCAGACTCCATTTGACTTCTTTTCCCCTCAGATGCTGTCCTTTCCAGTCCTGTGCTTATTCCCATTTAGCCACCTTGCCTTGTCCACACAATGAACCATGGCATCCTGGTTAAAACATGATAAAGTATTATTTTTGCTTTCAGGCTTTGCCTAAATTATCCTCAGATGTTACTCCACACCCTTTCTTTCCCTTTTGTCCCTTTTTGTTTACGAGGTCTGGCCCACATTGGTGTGTGGTGTTTTAGACTCTGCAAGTCCCTTTTTTGCATTCCTGAGAGACTCCCTGCTTGTTCCTAATATCCTTTGAAGCCAGCCTTCTTCTCACAATTGTTAGGCTGCTCTTCTGATATTTTTGCAAATAGTTAAAAGCCTGAGAATCTGAAAGATGCCCTTGTTCATTCAACAGTGAGATTAAATCACCGGGAAAGTGTTGTGCTTTTGTTCCATCTCTCTGTAGTGCCTTTTAGCAAACCACAAACATGTGTGAGAGTGGTGCCAGATCATGATGACGCCATTCATCTTGTCCCTCATCATCCTGTCCCCATTTGGCATCATGTTCCTTGTGTGCCAGCCCAAGGATATTTCTGGCTTGTCTTAGTGTGAACTGTTTGTTTTTCAGTCATGTCATTCTTCTAGAAGCAAGCTGTGTTTTTCTGGTGCAGTAATATTTCTGGGGGGCAGGGGAGGATTTTGTGAGAAAAGTCACATCTTTTGTAAGCAATCACAGCCAAGTATTCAGAGCTGTAGGAGAACCTTTTATATTTGCCACGCTGTGACATGAAATCTCTCAGATCAGCATGACAGAGCTTGATCAGGACTTCTTTTATCCACGCCACAGGGTGGTTGAAGGCTGAAAGTCATCTTGTCTATCCCATTTGGCATGGACTCTTTGGGTCTTGCAGCAGATGGCTCCTCCTCCTTCGCTTTTTCTCTCCTTTATCCAGAGAGGAAATGCAGCGTTTGTGTCTCCTTGCCATGAGGGTGGACTGTTTTGCTATATCGTAATTGCTGGCAAAGTTTTCTTTGTCTCATTAGGCATTTATCTATTGGGTTGCAACTTACTCCTCATGACCACTCAGGTATCTGTGAAATGTGAACCTCTACTACGTTTACACTCTGAGAACTAGAAAAGCTAGAAAATGCATGTGATTGCTTTCCCCTGATTTGAGATACGACCCTGGCTTTCCCTCTTTGCCAATGGAGAGAAATAGGTGTTTCAGGGAACAATTCATGTGACCCAGCTTAGGTGGCTCCTTTAGGATGAGGAGAACAATCCTAAACAAGCCATGGAGGGATTCCTGGATGACTAAAGTGGATACATTTGGTCAGATGAAGGCCACCTCAGCTACTAGTGTAGCGTACGAATGCAATGCAAGAGAGCTTCTCTACAATACTTTTAGAAGCTTAGGTAGAAGGCACTGAGAAGGCAGGGAAGGGGGCAGGGTAGACTTCTCTCATTTTTCTGAGGGGAATTGAGCTGCAGAGCAGACTTACTTTGCTCAGTGAGCTGGAGAGAGGTGTAACACCTACACCCTGGCTCCATTCTCCAGTTCCTCAGTTCAGTCCCTCTAGCAGAAGACCAAGTTTGTTCTCTCTTATGGGACTGTCAGATCCTTAATCCTGCTTCTATGTCCCATTTCAGGTGCTTTGGCTATTTTATTGGGCGCTACTGTTTGATCACATACAAGAATTTTAACTAATTCTTGCAACATGCTGAATGCCATCCAGCTCTAAACAAGTGGGGAGATCTGGCTTTAAGAAACTACGAGGCTCTGATTAGCTTGTGATCACCTGCTTGTCAGCAACCTCAGATGTACTTGTTCTGCCTTTCCCTCTGAACATGTAAACACAGGTATTGGTGAATGACACAAGTTGTTTGCCCTCCTTGCTAGAGCTGGTTCACCACAACACCCAGAGGTGTTGGCAGCTTAAGCGCTGGCAACGTAGCCCTTATCTGTGCAAGCGCTCTGCCCACCAGCAGTGCAGCTGGCTGTTCCCTCAGCCCAGCCCTTGAAATGGGATATTTCTCACATGGCCTGCCTTCAGGCCCGACTGGAACGGATGCTTCCCCTGCAATGAAACTGACCCTCAAGCAAAAAAGCAGTCCTTGCCAACCATCGCTCCACTCTTCTGAGAGCTGCTAACCAGGCAAATGAGCAAGCGGTTGTTTTGTAAGGCTTGTAAGGCTTCTGGTCCCACAAGGATTTGCCAGGCTGAGGTCAAAATGCACCCACGGCATCTGGACAGTAGGATCATTCTGCATGACGAGCCTCTACAACGTCTTCCCTGTGGAATGGGACCATTGTGCTAGTGTC
>WAAD01042687.1:3489-33711 GCA_013389945.1 Fregata magnificens
TCAACACTACTCATGGGATGTGATGTTTCAATATGCAGGTTGTAACCCCCCAGGGTACTACTGGGTTTGCCTTCATAGGCAGCCAATCTTATCTTCAGTGTCCTCATTCCATTGCTAGGCATATTCAGCAGCCAACCTTATTTAACGGTTTACTTCTTTTGACAATTGATAATTGTTTCTCATTTAACAACAGCTTACAGATTCAGTAAAATGTTGTACTGCTGACTTGAATATTAGCTGTGGCTTTGGCACCTTCTTTTTCCCTGGATTGATTTCTGTCAGCGTACATGGACAGCCTTATTTCAGAAAAGTAATACAGAGAGAATGGCTTTTACTTCGTTAAATCTCAGTTTCAGATCTAACTTCTGCAACAGCTCTTTGAGAGAAAAAGAGAACATAACGTTATTTGATGTTCAGAGGAATAAAAGCCTACCAGCTTCTTACAATTGTGGAAAGAAATAGGCAAGTGTTTGTCATAATTCCAGCTCCTTTCTTTGATCTTATTGAATAAAGTTCAAGAGTCATTTCTCACACAGCTAGTGTGTATAAGAAATTTAGTTCCATGCATTGGCAAAAATGGCAAATCACCAAATGAAGTTTTTTTAATCTTCTGTCTTAACTGATTTTCTTACAGATTAGGTTCCAAATGTGGATTGCCTAGTCTTTCCACCAAAGAAAATTGTAATTAGCTTATTCATGATTTTATGCCAACCTGAAAGTGGTCTGTTGTCTCAAAATGCCAATAACATCTCATTGTTCATTTCAAGAAAGCAGTCAGATGAAAAATGTTACTAGCCAGCACTTAAAATGACTATTTCAATATACGCTGCATTCAGTTTCTCCAGGTCATGTATCGCACCATCTATCCTCCCAGTGCAAAGGTACTCTTCTGTTTAGGTCGTTTGTATGTAAAATAATTTTGAATTTTTTTTTATTCTCTCTTTTTACAAAACTAATGTTCCAGAAAGTATCAAGTGAAATGATGCCAGGCATCACTTATCATTCAAGCAACCCTGGACAGACATTAATGGATATGTTTCTTGGCACTTCCTGATCTCCTCCCAAAAATGTTCCTGCTCCTATTGAGGCTTTTGGTGAAATGCCCTTAGAAAATAATGGGATGCAGGACAATACATCAACCTTTGCCCAGAATTGTCCAGTAGAGACATCATCATAAGAATCAAGAAACTTGGCTTCTCAAAACTTAAACTCTGTTCACCCTTCTCTGTTTACACTTGCTGTTATCAGCTACTTTAGGCAGAATGAGATTTCTGGAGATCAGAAGTTCTTAAATATTGTTTCCTTCACTCCCTCACATACACCCTGTAAGAATTGGGGACTCAGGGGTTGGTTCTCAAAGGACCACTTCAGGAGGGCACATGGTTAGAAGCCACTGAGAGAAGAATCAGAGGAGGCAGGGCAGAACACGTGAAGGTAGAAGTGGTCCCAGAGACAGAACAGGGTGAGATATACTCACCAGACAACACCAAGGTTAAGAGCAGAGAAAGTTTATGGTTACTGGGAGCCTTTTAAAGATCTCAGTGCTTCAGGACTTGATCACAACAGCATATCTGACCAGGACTGGTTTCCTCATACCCAGGAGCTCCGTATTTGCTCCACAACTGGAGCCACCTAGCCATAACTTTGTGCTCTGTCTCTGACCCAGACACCTCTTTCCAGTTATAATCCTTCACTTCACACCAGGACCCCTGCAGCGACACTTCTTCCCAAGCTTCATATCTCACTCCTCTATTCCACAGAGGGAGATGACTCCCCCACGTACTTCCCTGTATGCAAGAATGGCTACTGTCATGGGTTTAGTTTCTTGACAAAACAAGAGAATTAGAAAATTCCCTATTAGAAATAAGAAATTGGCCTTAGCACAATTGCCAGCTTCTATTTGGAAGAAAAAAAATGGGTAAAATTCTTAGCTGCTCGAAGACAATATGGCCTGCCAACATTTCTATTTAATCAACTATATATACACCTGATTATTATTCTTGACAAGGTAAACTCTATATGATACCAGATGTGTATTAACCTGTTAATTTTTTTTTTAATTAAAAAATAGTCAGCATCTATAGACACTTAGCTGGATGAGAACACCTCTTGAAAAGGTAATACCTCAGCATGCACAGGATCCAGATTCTGACATTGTATTGCTAGAGCACAGCCCAGGGAACCCACATGATTAGCTGCAGACATAATGACTTGTAGCTAGCAGATCCAGGTTATACTAAATTCCTCACAATCTCTGATCTAGGAAACATGGTGGGGTAGGTAGAAGCAGAGATAGGAATTTGCCAATATGCATTTCCGAACTGGTGCCTGTTGCCTAGGAGATGCTCTCACATGTTCTTAAGGTTGTGCAGAGATTTTGGCAGCAGTAGAAGGCGGTAGCACAGATCTTTGTTGCAAAAATCCTCAGGAAGGAATTGGAGGTACGAAAGAGCTCAGGCCATTGAGTCCTTAAATCAATATCAGTGATAGTAGGAGTCAAGAGTAATAGAAATATGCAAGGAGATTACAAAAAATCTCCAAAGTAAAAACATATAAAAATTCCTCTCTGGTTAGGATGGTAATGTCATTGCGAACTTTAGCCCAACGAAAATAAAAGCTAATAAAGTTCAGAGCTTTCTGAGGTTTTTTTTTTTTTAAGTCTGTTAGTATGTATGGTCAATCATTTCCAATGGATGAAGCTGCCAGGACAATTTGATGGTTTCTGAAGGACCCATCACATTTCTTTGGGTTCTGCCTTTGCAAATCACTAGCAGAGCAGCTAATGTAAATGATGAGCCTGACCTACAATAGGCCTTCGCAGAAAAAAATCTGTGAAATGCATGGTCAGTTAGCTATATTTCTGCCTCTTAAGGAGTTCTTTTCAATATACAAGTTTTCTAATGTGACTGATTCAAGCTGTAAACAATTCAGAACGTATATTTCTCTCTTCCAGATGGTTTACTGCAGCAAAATTCCCAGCAATCAGTCTTCAAGTGATCTCCATCAACTGTTCTGAAAAAAAAAAAAATCAGAATTGTTATTCATTTCATACTTTCATCTTGAAAAGATGGGAAGTCCAAGCTTATGCTCTCAAGAACTCTAAGTGATAGATAATCAGTAAGATACCCAGAAACATGTGGCATCAAGTATTAGATCCAAAAATATTTTACAGCTTTTTAAGTTGTATCACATCTTACCTTGGTTATATGTCTGGGTTGTCTTTCTCTCTTTTTTTTCTCTGCCCTTCCACTGAATTTACTATATTCGGTATCATTTATGACAGATGATTAACAGTGACTAAATGTTAACAATTAGTAAACTTGCATCTATATGATACCTGTATTGCACACAATAGAGGGTTGGAACTGGGGGTACTTAGTATAACATAAAAAAACAAAAAATGGAGAATGTACTGTACAATCGCCCTCTCCTCCCAACATACCTCTGCTTTAAATAGCAAAGAAACATTTACACAGGGGTGTTTTTTAAAAAACAGGAACGACATCTTGTTTGATAGGACTGATGTTCTCAATAGTTAAAAGCTTCTGAATACAGAGGACTGAGACATCTGAATCCTGGTGATGTTTACTGGACTGTGTTTTTCCTTTGCAAAGTCAGTGTGGAATGCAGTGTGGTAAAGTTTCATTTTGGGGAATGTAAAATTCCTGAACATTGCCCACACAGGCAGAGCCATAGTGGGCCCTAGCGCACAGAGGGCAGGAGGTAGGCTTGGGACTGCTTCAACTCAGGAGTAGGACCAAGCAGAGCCATCTTCACTCCTCCCCCTCTACTCTACTCTGTACGGGGCATCCTTCCCTTTTCTAGGCAAGGAGATCAGCAGGAGTCCTCTGACCAGCAATAGCAGGAGGAACCAGGACGTGCCACAGCATCGCCTCGTTGCTATTTGTTTCCACCATATTCAGACTAGAGTCAGATGGGGCACAGCCAGACCATGCTGTTGCTGTCAGTACTTTCTGACACCTGGGCCTCCCAACCCCATCCAAGCGGTGCCCTGGGTGGGTCCTTTCATGTACCCTCGCCGCGGGGCCGAGTTAGACATTGGAATTACTGAAACAAGTGGCAAAACCCAGTCAGCTTCAGAGGTGGTGCCCCAGTTTTACTGTGAATGTGAAACTCAAATTAGCCATCTAAGAACCAGGTGTCTTCCAAGCTAGCTGTCAGTGTAAGAGACAGAGAGCACCAGAAGGTGATTCACTGCATGTGAAGAGCATATCTAAAATGCGTGGAATGAGTCATCTTCTGAAGATGCTCTTTTCTCTCTTTGCCTCTCTCCTTGGACTACAGAAAGAGCTTAGCCAAGAGAGTAAGCACCTAACACATAGAGGGTCATTGATAGGTGTAATATAACCCACCTTAACTCTATATTCTTGCCTTCACCAAGGTGACTGATGGAAATAGGGTTCTTTCATTAACCAAAGCTACCTCTGTGCAGGCAGAGTTTTCTACTAGCCTGCTCCTTTTGTGCTCCATTTTATTTTGTAGGAAGCAGCAGTTCAAGTGAATATCTTGTTGCACTATTTCTGTTCTCATTCCCTATAGCAAAGGCATGTCTAAATCGTAAAGAATTGCATATGCAATTAACTTATTCTAATTTCCCTGAGAATAAGAAATAAATTACGTTGATATGAATTAAATGTTATTTTCAGTAGGCTCACGTATTTTGGCCATTCATTATGCGTGCATGTCGGTTTTTGCTGCCTCGTGACCTTTGTGACATCAAAAGACACTCTTTTGTTGTTCAGCCACATTAGCAATTCTAAAACTTATGTCTTGATCGCAGGTTCCTATTGTTCATCAGGACTCTGTATTATACATTCCTCAGCAGAAAAAAACACGCAGTCAAATCTCTTGTGGGAACAAAATGTGTGTCTTAATTTTAACTGAGACAATGCACAGCCAACTGTTCTTTAAACTGTAATTATTAGGCCTGAACAAGCATCCATTGAAGACATCTACATTGTTGGTACCCTGGTGAGATCACTTGGAAAGCCAGTGGTTAGTGGTGTACAACAATATGCTAAAATACCCAGAGGAATTAGGACGCTTCCTTAGTGTTGCCTGTAAACTTTTCTTGTTGGCTTGCCTTTTCTTGAATATGCCACTCATCATTAACTACAGCAAAAGAGGGCCCAGCAAGGAAAAGCAATTTATCTGAAAGCCTCTATTCTTTTCTCAAAATGTATGAAGGCTTATTTTGTACTTCCAGTTGGCCAGCGTTTCCTTTTTGTTTGCAGAATAATGATATGATTGTCTCAAATAATAGAAGAGCTTCTAGGGAAGCTCAAAGATGTTATAAATTTGCACTCATCTTTGCTGTAGCAGCTTCCAAACTGGTAAGGAGTCACTGCCCTTCCTGCCTAGAAGTGAGAAGCATGTATAATCACAGCATTAATTACTGGATATTTCAGCAGCTGTCTCCTGTGATGAAAAAAATTTAATTAGGAGCTTTGGATCTTTTTGGCAACAAAATAGCCAGTAAGTGGTATCATCCACATAATGCCATCTATGCTAGTATCCTGCATTCCTTTGTCTGTAGGAAACTAATTTCTTCCTTCATCTGTTGAAAACAACTTGTTGCTTCCAGTTTTCTTGAGGACAGTTCTTAGTGTTGGGGAAGTTCCTGGACTCGTCTAGCTTCTGCACCAGGCAGAGTGTTTGACATGGTAGCTATTGTCTAAAAGGATCATGTATGCAACAAGTAAAATATATTAAAAGAAACAAAAGACTGTGTAAGTGACAAGTATGCAGATCAAAAGCTTTTCCACAGAAATTATGAGCCCTGAGAGCAAGGTTAAGTAAAAGCCCTGTGCTTGACTGATTTTCCATGTGAGCCTTAAGAAACTGGTCAAACACAGATGCCTTGCACTGACCTGAGGAGGAATCCACTGTCCATAAACTAATGTTACCCTTATGACTGAGACTTGGGCTTGCAGGAATCTGTATTTTCCCAGTTATGTTTTGCTTTTGAAATGTTAATGTCAAGTTGCCTTCAAAAAAAGGACAAGCACTCCCATAGGCACAAACATAAAAAAACTACATCGCTTTCCTCTTAACCACACCTTCACTGGAGTGTCTACATGTTTGGTCTGGACTGTTTCATCAGTGCCTTGTCCTCAGTGCCAAATGTCAAAGACACATCAAGCCTGAACAAAAGTCCATTGAAATCAGTAGAAATCACTCCAGTAACTTTAGTGAGCACTGGATCCAGCTGTTAACTTACAGGTCATTGCCAAGATGAACTGAAGAGGCGCCTGCTGCCAGTAATATACTGACCTCCTAAAGGCTTGTATGTTTATTAAAAAAAAATAGTATGAATCATTCTGTTTCCTAAGCGGTACACAAAGAAACAAAGTGAATTTTTCAGACCGAAAGGAAAAACCCGGGAAAATAATAATTATTGCAAATGAGAAGTTATTGTTTAAAGCATAGCACTTCTGTGATTAGGCTAATGCCTTGCCTTCCTCTCTTCCCAGAATGTATGTGCTTGCCAAATGTGCAAAATGCATATTCAAAGCTATTTTGAAGTTAAACAGACCAACGGTGTTTGTAAATCTGCAAACAGTTCCACCTCCTGTGCCCTAAAGTCAACCTAACCAAGGTTATTCAAACTGAATTTCAAGTGACTGTTTCTGGGTTAAGACCTCCTCCTGTTAATTTTTAGCAGTTCAGAGTAATTATTTTGGCAGAAGTTATAAAACAATGAAAACAGACTTTAAGTAGTGGAAAGATGACAAACACTTCTGAACTCTCACAGGACTGACAGTGAGCGCGGCTTAAGTGCTGTCTGTTCCAGAGATGAAAAAGCTGCTTCTTATGTTTGGGTTTGCAAAATGACCTGCATTATCTTGATTTTCTCCTCAATGAATCATTCAAGTGTTTTACAACAGGTCATTAAAGGTAAAGGGAAACTGTTTAGTGAATTGCTAGCATGTACAAAGTGTTTGTTTTGCTTAAACAACATTCCCACATAAAGGATGTTTGGAGTCACTGTTTAGCAAAAGGAAAACAACATTGGACTTTAGAAACACCAAGACCCACAGCACAGATAAGTGAAAACTGCAGTGATTAGCTGTATACTGAATGTGGTAGCTATATTTGGCAAAGACAGAGCTCCCAGCATCTAAATACAGTTCAAGAACAAGAAGACTTTTTTTCCAAGTCAAAGATTTAAAAGATTTTTCCTTGCACAACTTAAACATCTTTTTTTTAATTGTATTTGCCATCTATTTCTCATGGGCCACCAACCATATTGTCTTGGCTTATCTGCTGACCCAGACTGCCAGGTAATAATTCCTTTCATTTAAACCCTCTGGAGAAATGAAGAGAATGGGTGAATTATTTTAAATGAGTTCCCAAACTACAGTCATCCAGCCTACGCCACTGAGTACCAGTCCTCACTATTCATTCCACTTCTCATTCCAAAATGGATTAAAAATGCTATGTTGCAGTCTGATACCTTAAAGTGCTATTGCCTTCTGTTGAGAGAGCAATATAGTAGCTTAACATTGGCTTTAAATAGATATGTTTCTATCCTTTCTCCACATGGGCAGAAGGTGTTTTCTTCCTTGTCCTCTCAAATAAATCCTGTAAGGGATGGTTGTAAATCAGAATGCTAAATCTAAGGCTGCAACGTTATGGACATCTACCTTCCACCCCTTTCCTCTGCACTAGTGATACTGTAGGAGAAAAGATACTGACAGAAGGAAGTTTCGCTCCTATGCATCACTGCAGGCTAATCCCGTGCCTGCACATGCTGCCGTAGCTGTCTGCTAGACTCTGCTATTGCCCTGAATTAAATTCAGTTCTTAAACTGCCAAACCCTCCTGCCTGCTTTACTTGCACATTTCCCCTCAAAGCATTTTGTTAGACTTGTTCTCTGCTGTTTGAGACATGAAAGCTCTATTGACTAGTAGTTATTCAGCATTTGTCAGACTTTCTCACCTTCCCAGACCCATGCTGGGGTCAGGACACTCCTTAGACATAATGCCTTGGCACCAGAATTGCATATTCATCGCTCAGAGAAACACTACAAAGCAGCATCTCTAGAGGCAGTCCAAAGGTGGCAAAAGTTGCTTGGGTAGCCAGTGAGAATAAGATAGCACTGTCACACAGAGCAGGTGAGACCCTACGCATGTGCTCTGTATTTAAGATGAAGTTGCTTGTACTTGGCAGTGTTCCAGGCTGAATACAGATGCTGGACAGGACACAACTGGAGAAAAGATCATCAGGGGCATCAGCATACCAGCTTCTATGAAACTAGGGAGATGGATGGGTGGATAATGAGCTTCAGCTTCCCACTTAGCCTTGCAGACACATGATCCATCAACCATAACATTTAGTGGTGCAGCACCACAGTAAATACAGCTATGAGTGTAGATGCACGGGTTTCTGTACCTCTGTGAATGGTGTACATACTCCTTTCCGCCTTATCATCAGTATCCCAGCTTAAAAACAGTGCAATACCCTCTTATGAAAGTCTTCAGTGTCTACTTCTGAATCTGAGATCATACAAACATTCCACAACTGTGCACGTAGTTGTACTGCAGCCATTTTTGCAGAATTCACCATGTCTGGGCAAAGTTTTTCATAATTTCTTCTGCACTCAGTGGTGATGTCAAGGGAAACCACCTCCTGTGTTGTGTCAATAACATTTGTGCCTATGGCAGTCCTTGAAAGACAGGTGGGATCTTCAGTCTGGGTATACAGGGAGCTCTAACACTCAGTTGTTTCATTCTTCATGATTAACTTCTTGCTTTTTATCAATCTAGCACTATAATCCAGATTGTGTTGGAATGAAGTCAGGGCTGGCTTAAATAATGAAAACTACAGAAAAAGAGTACAAAATTGTGCACTTTGGAAAAGGTATTAAAAGAGAGATTAGATATACTAAAATTTTTGGCATTGTTCCTAAATTTAGAATAATCTATTAGTTGGATCTTGAATGTATTTAAGTGCATCATGAAGAAACAAAGAGGGATCTGCTCACCAGTGAGGCCACCATCACTGTTCACTCTTCTGCACTGCTTCACCCTTTAACAAGACTTCTTGATCTGCACTTGCATGAGGCTTCTGGTTTACGTGCTCATCAGTACGAATGAAAGTCATGGAGTATCATGAGCACATCTTGCTGGTCTTAACACTGGAGAGAGATTTTTTGAAATATCAGTTGCTGATTACGTTAGAGTAAGCTGAAACATACAAATCCTAAAAGCACGCATCCCAGTCAAAACACTGAGTTGCTCAAAGCTGATATATCATAGGTGTCTTCTAAACTCAGTCAAATCTGCAATCAGCTGCTGGTGCCTTCAAATGTCCTCTATTGCTCTGATCAGGGCTATGGGGAACATGAAATGAAGGGTCACCACGGGAATCCTTTTTCTTCACTTTTGGATCTAAGATCAGTGTTCAGAAGCTGAGCTGCACTTTCATCCTCTGTCTTGTAGTCATGCCATCTCCCTTAGGCTTTATGGGAAGAAAATATTGTTCACAAATGACTGGACCCATTTCTCCTTGCCTTTGTAGCTATGCACATTCATAGTTCTAAAAAGCCAGGGGGGACCATATGGATGCTCTAGTCTGACCTTTCTCATAATACAGATCATAGAATAATTTACCTTGGTACTTTATATCAGGTCCAGTAAGCTGTGGCAGAACTACAGCATATATTTTAGACATCTATCTCAATTTAAAGATGTTAAGTGGCTAAATGACTCACTCTGTCTTTAGGTAAGTAGTTCCAAAAATTAATTTTATTAACCTTTCAAAAACTGTGCCTTATTTCTAGCTTGAATTGCTTTAGTTTCAGGTCCTAGCCACAGATCTTCCTACACTCTTATCTGATAAGGAGCCCTTTACAATCATAGACATGTTTCCCAGGCAGGTATTTCTAGATCCTACTCAGTTGAAGTCTCAACTTTCTGTACTCAGGCCTTCAAGCATCAATTGCAATTATTTAAAAATAAACTGATTAAGCTAGTTAGTGGGATATTCACACTTACAACTGATTAAGACACAAACACCTAATAAATGTTTGTTAGCTAGCAGAACTCCACGTATACAGAGGAGAATGAAAGAGCTCCAGAGCTAATTTAGAAATATCTTTTCTTGCTGTCTGCATCCTGATCCTGAAATAGCAACTGGAGTTGTTCTGCTAACTGCTGCCTTTAAAGATTTCTGGTTATGTCCCATTCAAGATCCACAGCCGTGCATGGCTTGGCTTTATTTTTATTCATTGTCTTCTTAGAGACAATCCATTTTTATCCGTTGCATTTGCATTGCTAGAATATTTAATTTATCTTTCATGAAACTGAGAGGGTCAAAAGATGAGCCTGGGTAAGAGCGCACAGCCCTACTAATACCAACTTGATTGAACCAGCCATAAATCTGGACCAAACTGGCTCTCACCTTGACAACTGTTTAATGCAGTCGATCCATGAGAGCACAGTCTTCCTGATTTTCAGCTATTTGTCTGTGACAGGGAAAAGACAGCTGACAAGCTAAGCACAAGGGTGTTGGCTGCAGGATAAACAAATCGTATCTGTCTTTAAAGCTGTAGATCTGTTTCTCATTGCAAACCATTTCTCGACAAATTCCATCACAAATAAGCACCAGTTTTCAGCCAAAACCCATACCTACCTTAGTATATCTTGTCTCTTACCCTGAGATAGACCATACAGTGCTGATCAAATGTATCCATGCAGGAATATGTTATTCCAACCCTGTCCTATTAAATGGATTTTCTTTTCTATGCTATCCATGGGTTTAGACATAAACATGAATTTCATAAATAAAGGTATATTTCCTGCACAGGAAGGCAGAAGACTGTATTTCTGCATGTCTGGATCACTTCTTCCTGTGAATAGGCACATCTTCATTACTTAAAAAAACAAAAAATCTCTCTCTGTATATCAGCTGTAGATAACGCTGTACTGTTATGGAAAAGATAATAAGGCATAAAACCCTCACTTCTTCTGGAAAACATTGTGCATTTTGAAAGTGGTTAGTCATGAACCAGCACAGAGCATTAATGTGTATTTCCCCTCCCTGCCTGCTTTGAGGCAGTGCTTGGAAAAAACGACAATAAACCAGATTAGAACTGTGAAATCACATTGCCACTTTTAAATGCTGTCATTGCTTTGGTGGATGAATAGCTATGAAGATAAGTGCAGCTATACCACGTACCTCTGTTCCCTCCTCCACCCTACCACCCACACTCAAGTTGTGATTCAAATGCAGCCCAAATCCTCTGGGGCTGTCCAGGAAATTGCCACCCAGAGATTTCTGTAGTGTTCACAGTCAACACCACCAAAGGAGGAAATAAAGGTTTGTTCAGAGGGAGTGCCTTGAACTGCTCTTTTTATTCAGTCAGTAACGGTTGCCTTAAGCCTGCTTGTGATCTGTCATCTCACCATTGTCAAAGTTTTTGGCATTCTACACATTCCTTCTTTGCTTATGTACAGTCAACGCATGTACACATATACACATAGCATTTCCTACAGTGAAAAAAACCCTGCAAAAGTGAAGGCTCATTTTAAGAGAAACTGGCAGAAGTAGCACCATGTAACACCCTCATTAGGATTTCTGCAGCTGCCTCATGGTGTCTGCATCATGTGTTAGAGGAACCCCTCCACACTGACTGTTACTATATGAGACACTGAGGCCGTTCCTTGTAATTCACTTCTCAATATATGTAAAAAAACTTGTTAGGAAATGGCTGTTTGAAAGGCAAGTGGATGAGGAGTGACCCTAAAATTTAGCTCAGTAATTAATTGTTATTCTTTCTATGATTACTACAACAAAACCTATACAAGAAAAGTTTACTTTTCCGGAGACTGTACCATGGTGCGTCCAAACATCGTAAACACAGTACAGTCATAACCCTTCTAGATGATCTTCCTTTAGCAAGAGATAGCTATCAGGCAGCTCAGCCATTGGCTGTATTGTACACACAGCTAGAAAACTTGGCTAGAGACAGGAGTGATCACTTTCAAATGCAAAAAGAAAGAAGGAAATAGAAGAACAAACCTGCAAAAACCAGAATGCCAGCCTGAGGAGAAAGGGAGGAACAAAGGGGGTTAAAATGAGGAGACCATGCAGGAGCCAAGGTGAATCATACATGCTTTTGGGAGCTGACCTTAAGTTGCCGTATTCCTTAGGTTGGCCCAGAGGTGAAGTTTTACATAGAAGAATTTGGAAAGTTGCCATGAAACACACAAGCTCCCTGTGCCAGCTATGGAGATGATGCTGGCTGATAAGGGGGGAAGATACCTCGGGGAACTATAGCAATGCCATAGCTGTGACCTCTCTGCTGAGGAGAGGTCTGAGCAGGAGAGCTGCTGAGCAACTTCTGAGCAGGCAGATTTATGCTCCTGCTTCCACTGTTAAACGAGAAATTTGGTACCTCTTAAGTTCCTCAGAGAACCAAAGACATGTTCACTTAGAAAGAGATTTTGTATCTTTCCATTCTAAAGGCAAACTTGTGCCCCAGTGCTCCCAGGGGAGCAGGAAGGGTAGGAAACAAGCGGCACCTTCCCCTCTCCCTGACCTTGCAGGACAGAGGTAGAAGCAATAAGGATGAAGACTGGAATATGTCTCATACAGTTAGCTAGTATTAAGCACTTTATTTTACTGCTCAGATGATGATTTCCTAGTTTAGATGAAACAAAGAGGGATTTCCCTCATTTCACTAGATTTGTCGAAGAGCACTCTTTGACAGCAGCTAGAACTGGTTGTTTAAAGACATATGTAAAGCCAGTCTTCTGGACTGCTGCTGAATATTACGGTACCTTTGTTAGAAGTGTCAGAAGGCACAAACAAGGGAGCAGAAGTAGTTTAAGTCCTTGACATTGCTGAGAACTCATGTGCTCCTTGCACAGGACTGCTAGGGACCCAGGACAGGCTGCAGCAGAGGGATGAGCAGGAGCAAGAGCAGACAA
This sequence comes from Fregata magnificens, assembly GCA_013389945.1. Classification (NCBI taxonomy): domain Eukaryota; kingdom Metazoa; phylum Chordata; class Aves; order Suliformes; family Fregatidae; genus Fregata; species Fregata magnificens. The sequence goes on from WAAD01042687.1 coordinate 16,446, forward strand.
CGACATTGGCTTGTTCAAGAACATATGTCCTTGCCAAGAGGCTTTTCCAGGTCTCTGACACAGAGTACTCTGTGCTTGCACAAGAGTCAATGCTTTTCTCTCCTACACATGGCAGCACTGAGGCAATAATCTGCCGAGCATTTGCTACTGGATTTGGGCCCTCGTGTTAGGAGGGACGACTGGTACAGATGCAATGGTGGTGACTGAGGAGCACTGAGAAAGCCAAAGCTTTTAAATTCCATCCCTAGCATTCACTAAAAACCAGACTGTGGGACTTCTGGTCCTCTGAGGAGTCCCCCAGCTTCAGTGCCAGAAGCGGGGAGGGAGGCAGCCTCTGATAGCTTTTCCCTGAGGAAGCCTGAACCAGAGTATAGCAGCAGTAATCATAAACTTAATCCTCTGGTTTTCTAATATTAGCATTTATTCATAACGGACATGTCTCTACGTACATATTAATTTGCTGCATTATTAATTATTTCAAAATCCTTGTCACATGTTGTTTTCTTCGCAATGTGGTGGGGGGTTGGGTTGGAGAGGTTGTGGCAGTAAAAATTTCTGGTGTTTATCTTTTATTCTGAATTCAACTAGACTTTCTTTTCTCCCATATTTCAACTGAAAAAGGAAAACCAACGAACAAAACATCTGGCTCCTGCTACTACTGGAGAAATGGAGGTCATGCACTTCTGGTCTCCGACCCTGGAAAGACCCAGGAAGAAGGTAGCCCTGGATTCCTATCATGATGGTACTTACAGTAAGTCTTTTGGCTTCAGTCACAGTCAGAAAGAAGGGAGGAAAATTACATTTGTAATTGCAAAAGCATTTTCAAATAAATTATTTGGCAAATCTTGAGTATGAATAATTTGACCTCTCATGACTGTGAAATTACATAGTACAAGATAGACATTTCTCACTAATCCAGTACTCCTTAATGCATGCATTTTAATGTCTTTATTGCCTACAACTATCTATAAAAAACATCACTTTCCCTTCTTTGCGGTGTTCACATCATATACAAACTGTTCCAACTGTTCATGGTTTATAGTTTTGCTGAAAACCCTTAATAGAAGTTACACAGAGATCCAATACACCAGCAAATGTACTCCGTTCTCCATGCTTAAATATATAAAACCCACAATTATACTTCCTAAGTGCCTAAACGTTTTAATCCAGAATAGCTGTTTTTCTGTGTTACTTCATACCATTCTTGAGTGGCAGGAAAATGAAAAAATCTGTGGGTGCATCTGCCTAAAATAACCAAGAGATGGCAGCACTCCATTCAACCCAAATTTGACTTGTCATATAATCTATATAACTACAGTACAGCAGGCAGTACAAGTAGGAAATGCAAGTGAAACAGAGCAGTCAGCTGTACAGTAAGCCACGACATGCATTTCGTCAGTCATTCTCCCTGTTTGCCATGGGGCACTGAGAAACACAGCAGTGATGGGAAGTTCTTGACCAAATAGGGAGAACGAGGAGGTTTGTGACAATTGCATTTCTTCCTGGTTCATTGTCTATCGGTGGCAGCAACATTCGCTGAGGTCCTGACGGTGTTCCCTCGCATTTGAAATCATTAGGAAAAATATTGTCACCACAAGGAAAGGTATTAAGATAAGGCACATAGTGAACATATTCCAAAATGGATTAATCATCATTTTTTTTAAAAATGACCACAGAAAGTTTCACACATATTATAGCAGGTCAAATTGCATGCAGTATTCTTTCTTTCCTCTCTTAAATGCTGGAGTAGAAGTTAACTCCCCCTAATTCTCCTCAATCTTCATACACTACTCCCTGTCAGTGCAAGCTACAAATTATTAGGCACTTTGTCTTGGTTTGCCAAGGTGCAAACGGCTATGCAGAGACACCTTATTGGATGTCAAGTGCTTTGGGTTCTTTGGGAAGAGAGTTACTGTGTGGAGAGCAGAGTGCTAATGCATTTGAAATCAATCTTGAAGAAGCCGTGACCTGACGTAGTGGTACGTTTTACATATTTTAGTCTCCAGAAATCTTTGGATGTTTTTTAAGCTTCCTTATAAATGGACAGGAATTCTCCAATACTGACGATCCGATCACTGCTGGAGCTAGGCTCAAATGTTTTTCCTTGCACGACTAGCACGGAGGCATTCACAAAGGGTAAACTTTCTTTGCGCTTAAATGGCTATGCTTATCTTGCATGCTCAGTAGGTTGTTTCCACTCCGGTTTTTGCAGTACCTGTTAGGGCGGTTACTCTATTCAGCTTTATATTTTTTTCCATATGTTCCTTCACTGCCAAAAGGAGGGAGGTTATAAATTAATAAATGCAATAAGTATCATGTTACTAAATCCTAGCAGAGATAAAGCAACTGTAATTTGTACCAACTCAGCTCTGTAAAATCACTGCTATAGTCCCTGCTTATGTTTGACTCAGTCAGTCTCCATGACAGCAAAATTACAAAGGCGTATCTCCACAAGGATTTTAGAGCGGGATGGGTTACTCTCCTACAAGAAAAACCACGGCATGGTAATTAAATCTCGACTTTTAAACACATGAAGGATCCCATGGATGAAGGTCCTCACCTTTCCTTTCCTCTCCTGCCTTTCCTAGCTGCCCCATCAGAAGCACACATGGCAGCTTTCTCTCTCCTAACCCACTCTTCCTGCACGGGGGGACTTTCCGTCATACTTAGGCACAAGCGTTAGTGGCTTTAGTTAACACTGGGAATGCTAAAGGAGACAGATGGCTGTTTCAGACAAGGCCAAATTGAATAATTAGGCTTACCCACATAGAAAAAGATGCAGCTTCTGGGATGTTGCAAAAAAAGTCCCTCATTTATGTATATTTAATCCAGATGAAGTAGCTGATGGTCCTTTCCCATTACAGTAGGATCTGCCTTTTATAATCCATTAATTTTACCAGGAAAACATTCCTTTCACCTCACTTCTGAGCAAAGATTTCATAGCAGAGACCACTCTCAAGAGAGCATCCTTCCACTTAGAAGTCCCTGTTTAAATAAAGCAGAATACAGCTGGCAACACTTTGTGAGGAACTGCTTTGTGTGCCACTGGCAGGATCTTTGATTATCACAGGCTGTTGGGGCTTTGCTGTTAGCTTTCTTCTGCAAGGCAGCCTCCAAGCAGCACAGCATCCTTAACACCATGTCAGACAAGTGCCTGCCGGACTTGCCTCAGACTTTGCACGTACATAGGCTCAGGGAAGTCCAGGAAGACTTTCCAGCTTTACAACTCAGCATATAAGCCAAGGACAAGCAGAGCTGCAAGAAGAAAATGCAGCCCCTCACATGCCAAGGAAGTTAAAAAAAAAGGAAAAAAAGACATTTTAGACAGAAATAAGGAGGAGACACCTTCAGAGGAATGAAGTTAAGCTTCAGAGTGTAGCTGCTTGGAGAGCAAGAGTAGAGCCATGCCTTCGCAGGCTGCAGCACATGCTCCCCTGAGGCAGCAGCGGATGCCAGTAGGAGCTGGGCTCCCCCGTGCACAGTCTCTTCTAATGTACTGCTGGATCTTTTATGGGCTCCCCTGGAGTGATGGCTACCCCCACACATTCCTCCTCCCCAGATTTTTCTGTAGTCTCCACCTTCAACCTCTAGCCCCCCTGAGCTTAACTTGCACATGACACTGTGACCTGAGGTGAAATGATATATTTGATGTGCATTATCTAAAGTCCTGATTTATATACTTTGGAGTAGGTGGGGGAAGGAGAGGTATTTGAGGCAACCTGAAAAGTTCAAGAAAGCACTTGAGGATTAATATGCTGCTGGACAGGATAAAAGGAATTTTGCCAACAAAAACACAATCAGGCCAAGTGCAAATGAATGCTGAGATTGGGCTGGGAGGGACTGCATGGGCAGAGAAAGGGTTTGGGGAGTTGGATTAGCTCAGAGGGTCAGGAAAAAATGTAGGAATGACTGGAAGCAGAGCGACAGGAAAGAAGGAGTGTGTCGGCCCACGTGTCAATGAATTGACTGTTGGCAGCACATAAATGTTAAGGAGCAGCTTGCAGTCTCTGACTATTTGTAGCCTGATTCCTAAACCAAAAAAGAAATCCAGAGCAGCACTGGATACCAGACTACACCTCTGAGCCATCACAGCCTTTCACTTGCACTAAGGAAAATAGATTATTGATGCTGGCAGGGACATGTACTCCAAAAACAGACAAGGAGATTGCAGCCTAATCCAAATCCAAACAGAAGCACGTTGTCTAAAGCCAAATTCCTTTTATAGTCCCTTAATTTCACTACAAAATTGCTTTCCTTTAAGTTTTAAATTGTGTAGTATCTGAGCCAAGCTAGCTAACCCTTTCTTACAAGAGCAGTCTGTCTGCGCAGGAGTGGACCCATTAAAAACTTGAAAGACTAATGGCTTGCAGAACTCGGGGTAAAATCTTGGCCCCACTGAAGGCAGCAGGAGGTTTGCCAAGGACTTCAGTGGGGCCAGGATTTTACCTCAGGTCTTTACAAGCCGCAGCGTTGCTCATTTAGAAGCACAAAAACACCACTGCGAATTTCCTGAGGTCCAATCACTGGCTCTTGCTGGTGCTTCCGACGTCAGATGGCTTTGCTTTGAAACCCAAAGGGAAGAGGCTGAGAAGTGAAGCCATATCCTCTCACTAAAAGCTAATTCCTTTTAAATGATCTATGTGTGATGTTTAATTCCAACGAAAAGAAGAAGAAAACCAAAACTTGGATGTTTTTCTTTTCCCCCTTCCTCTCATTCTCCCAAACCAACCTCCTTCCCCATGGGGATAGTATAAAGAGCCTTCTCTAGAAATGGCACGGCAGAGGGCTGCTGGCCCACCCGGGGGTACGGGTGATGTGACACGGCCAGAGGGCCAGCCGGGAAGCACACTGACCTCGGGCTGCTCACGGGGCCCCCACCCAGCAGATGACCAGCCGCTAACACGGCCGTGTCAGCCAGACATGCGGCCGGGATGGCATGGTAATTGAAAATAGCGGGCCTTCTGCCTGCAGCCTCCTGGTGTTAGTGCTTGGGAGTGTGTGATCATGATCAATAACGCTGCCTGGGAATCTTTTAAAGTGCTCCCAGCCACACCGCTCCAGTAAAGGATTTGTCAGCCTTTCCATAAACCCCAGTTTTGAAGAGTTTATAGCTCAGCTTGTTTTCATTACCTTGAGGTGAAAGTTGCCATATAAAATTTCAGACCAGAAACACTTTTTTCCCTTGCTAACACAAACTATCATTTAAAACCAATTTTTGTCTCCAAACTTAGAGTCCTGGTAAGAGCCATGTTATTCCCTGACTGTTTTGGGTGTGCTGCTCAGAACTTCAGCTTGAAAATCTGTTGAATTTAAGGATTAAGAAACAAATGGCGAGCTATTCTGCTGAATTTTTAAACCACTGACTAATACGTCCAGAACAGCTGAGGTATTTTGTTCATTCCCAAGAAATACTGTAAGTCTGCATCAGGGACTTCTGTGGAAGAAGAACAGACGATGCTCCTCTGCCTCTTCCCCTTCCAGTAGCTGGAACTACGGTTTTGTGGTGCTTTGTTGTTTTAAGGACCAGAATTTCAGCTCATATAAAGTCGCTGTAGCTCCATTCACTACAAACTCCTTTGCATCTTCTCTCTGTTAAACAGTTGCTACGCTGCAACCCAGAAATAACTGAACTTCCAGTAACAGACACGACTTTTCCTGTTACATGCATAAGTCACATTCCAGCAACCTGTACTTACAGAGCACAGTGGGAGAAGAAAACTAGGGCTATCTTTCCAAACTCAGCTGACGCCAGCTGCCTGTGCCTCACACAGACAGGCAAAACATTTCTCATCACCTGAACAGTAATATCTGACCTCTACATTGCAGACAGCTTCCCTCACTGCTGAACTGGACCCTCGCCCCACACAGTGCGGTGGGATCCCACCTCTGCTGCTTTCCGACCATACCAGCAGCCACAGACCAAAGTCACTGCCTCTCCTGGGGAGCAGAGAGCTGCGAGAGTGGCAGTTCCCAGGCCTGCAAGCCTGATACCGCTGTTTCACAGCAGTAGATGTTAGCATCCAAAACAATAATTAAAAAACCATGGAGAAACGATATACCTGCGCATACCACCTTCACCTATCTATGGTTGGAAGGATTAAGATATTAATTTCCTTATTTAATATCACAAAGTTAATTTCACCAATGTTCTTACAAAACAGGGGATAGAACATTGCAGTCTAACATCTTTGGGGATTCACCCAGGAGGACCAGAAGTGTTGTCATGCAGATGAGTTTATCCACCAAAGCCAAGCGGATTTATATTTGCTAGATCTCCAGTCTCTGAAAAGTCTGTCTGCTTTATCCAAATGTCATATGCCCATGTTACTCCTGGTGGAATTAATATATTCTGGATACTTTCTTGACAACAAGGTACATTTCACTTTTTCTTACATGGCCTATGCCTAGGATAATTTCTCCTGAACCAATGGATTTTTGCTGGTGTAAGAAAGTTTCGAAAAACCAGAGGGGAAAAAAACATGGTATTTTTCTAAGCAGTGCCAGCTTTATAAGGGGATGGTGAACGGATTATTGGTGGGGGTTTTTTTGGATGAAAGGAAATAATAAGAAAGATTTGGGGAAGGGGAAGAGATGGAGGGAGTCTTCAAAAAATTAATAAAAAGAGTACTAATTTTGCCATTACTACAGGAAGCTGGAGGTGCATTGCCAGCTATAGAATAATACCAAGTATAGATACAGCACCTTTCAGTCTTGTTTCTTAGGGAAAGGAGGCTTATATGAATCACATGTCCTTGTGTGCATCGAAGTGTTTTAGTCTTCTTCGAAGAGTTTTCCCTTCTCCTTCAAGCCTTTTTGATTCTCTAGGCTGAATCAGGAGAGCAACAGAGATTTCAAAGTCAAAATATTTCTGCAAGGGTCCTGAAAACTTGAAGCCCTGCAGGAAAAACAAAACAAAACCAAAAAAACACCAAACCCCCAAACTATTAGCACTTCCACTGGGGCAAATAATACCGTAAAAAGTCAGCTGCTTTTGAACACCAGAAAATCCACAAATGGTAATAGACAGTCAGAGCACTTCAACAGCTGGAAAGGTTTTACTCAAAGCTGTTACCTTATTAGACACCAGAAAACCTATTGCAAACAAAAATGCATAGACTCTCAGACTGCATTGATTACACCACTCACAGAAGCATGCATTGACAGGCAAAGGTGATGTGCATATACCCTGACTCCAAAATTTCCTACAAGTCTACAAGTTTCAGTCTCATATATCTTGTAATCTTCACAGGATGCTGGCAAATAGACAGCATCGACAGAAAGCTAAGCCCAAGCCAACTGAAAGATATACAGGCCCTTACCGAAAGGATTTCCTTGGCATTAATTTCGTGCTGTAGCCAATAGACCATACTCCCTTTTCATTTCTTTTAAATTGGGGCCATTTGGAAAGCTATAAATTCTCCTTAGGAAGTAGATTTCCCTCAAGTATTATCCTATTCAAAGACTGTATTTCTTGGGGCTTTCCTCTAAGTAAATCTCATGGAAAGTGAGTCACCTGTTAAAATGATGCAAGCCGTTTGCATATGCCTTCACCAGCCCAAGAGACACAGGTAGAATGAGACTATATCTTAAGCAACCATCCAAAGGAGGCAAGGAGGCACGCTTCTGTTTGTTTCATACATTTCCAAGCTACCACAGGATCACGTGGAAAAAGACAACAGTAAACAATTCCCAACTTTCTTCTTCATGATAGAACAATTTCCAGTTGTCCTACTTTCCTGTTACTGACAACTTTATGTCTGTTGATACAGTATTTATTGCCATCAGTCATTTCCTATGTAGGGGGGACAGTGGGCAGGAGATTGAGTCTTTTGTGTTGTTTTCTACTCTAATGGGAAAACATGTCATGTCACAGGGTTCCCAGCCTGCATGCAGCAGCAGGAAGGGCGCAGAGTCCACACAGCCTCCCGCAGGGCCTGTGGCTTTGTACATGGCTGTCTAAGGCATATCAACCACCTTGACACTCTGCCAGTGAACAGAGAAGCAGCAAAAGCAATCCAGCTTTGCTGAATGAAAGAGGGAAGCTCATGTAGTCCAAATGAACAGCAATTTAGACTTTTTATGTACATAACCCCTGCCGCCTTTGTGTTGTCAAGAATAGCAAACAAAGTGCTAATGATAATGAGCAAATCCATCTTGTGTCAGTTCCAGCCCCTTCAAACGCAGATTCTTGGATTAATCTAGTCCCGCGCCAAGTGCTTTGACTGGCATGGATATTAGAATCTAATTTCTCTGTTGATAAATAGCCAAAGCAATGTTCCTGCCCTGGTGTAGTTGATGGAAATCCCTCCATAAGTACTTGTTTCTCAGTATTTCCACTGAAAATACCACAGGATTCCTGCCCAGCCTGAAAAATAGAAGGGTAGGAGGAAGCAAAATTGTGTCTTAGGTTTATCTCCTTGCAGTTATTTCAGAGACTTTATGGGCACTAACAGCAGGCATGATGAGAACAAGGAAACCACTATCTCTGCAGCATTCCTGCTGCTAGTAAAACTAAGAAACCTTCGTGGTGCTCAGGACCTCACACCAAATCCCAAATGTTAGATTACTGTATGTTGTTAGGGTTCCACTCATGAAAACTTTTTAAAAAAAAAAAGGCTTTACAGCTTTTTCTGTATGGCAGCAAGCCTGGACATTTTTGTTTCAGATCCACCGTAAATATTTGACTCTCAAGTCACCCACATTCATGATTCATTTTGTTAGCAGGCTAGTAGGCACACTCTGGCAGAGGATTTGCCATGTGCCAGTTTTGTGGAAATATGGACACATTGGAAACTTCCTTTTTTGACCATCTACTATTCTATCTTATCAAATTGTAAACACAGGAGAGGACTTAGGGACAGATTGTTCCTGGCCCGCAAAAGCTGGAGTAGGAGCAGGGAGTTTTCTGGCTGATCAGTAAATGCAGCCCTTGTAAAAGAGCAAAAGCTCTTGGGACACCTGACACTTCGCAATGTGTGTTTGGAGCTGACACCGTGACCACTGAAGTCAGGAGGAGATGGCCTGCTCAGTTTATGAGGAATTTGATTACTCCCCATGCAGGAAAAAGTGTAGAAGGAGAAGGGCAAAACCGGTGACAGCATTTGTCCTTTACAAGTCGCTAATACCCAGACTTTGAAGTGATGCACTGTGAACTGCTAGATATGATCAATATGAGAGAATATGGTGGCAGGGCTCCAAAAGCCAACAGGGTACCAAGCACAGCATGCATCTGCCAGTGCTGAAGCTGAAGAAAAATAAGACAATTCAAAAGGACACGAGGCCTTATTTATATTTAAGTGTCAGCACTGAGCAGCACCAACACTGAGGAGAATGGCCAAGAGCAGCTGGAGAACTTCATTTCTCTTGACTTGGTTTTGTACTTCAGCGTGCCTTAGTGTGATCTGAGCCCTTTCCTGGAGCAGAGAGAGAGCAGGAGTGGAAGAGAGAGATGCTGAAGAATAGGAGTTGTGTATTGTGGGAAGAGGTCAAGTGTTAAAAAAGACAGTGGATGAAAGAGGAAAAAAGTGACGCTATCTTCCCTGAGTGCCTGGGAGTATCTTCCTGACCAAAAAGAGGAAGCCAAATTCAGAACAAACAGAGCTTTTTCGCTCCACAGAGAGGTGCTAACAAGCTTTAAGCCTGGTCCTTGCACAAGATATTTTATATGCCAGCTGTGAAATATCACAAACACTTGTCAAATGTTTAACAATCCAGCCCTGCTATGTTTATCCCTTTCAAACAATACCTTGTTGGGGGCCTGGTTCCAAGAAGCAATTGTGCAGAGAACGCATATGGGAGGAAAAGCAGCTTGTCAGAAAAGAGAGAAATGGCTTTTATGGAAGGTCCAGAATTTCTGTGGACTCTATTCTTCCCCGGACATACAAATGTCACTCCCTGGCAGGTGGAATAGGCAGCAGAGAGAGCTCTCTAAGCATTGCTTGAATGAGGAAATGCTTCATTTTCCAAGCTCAGTTGTGGCAGCAAACTGCTGGAGAAGCTAATTGGTGAGTCTGGATACATCTAAGGCATGAAGAGCCTGCAATCACGTCCCAGCATTCATTTCTTAGCAAACAGCCGTGTTGAGCAGGAAATGGAAAGACAGCTTACCACCGCTCCATGTCACAGCCAGTATGTTTGCAAATAAATATTTTGATGCTTGCTTTTTCTGAGTGACCAGTTGTACAGTATATGGCAAATGTACAAATTTATTTGGTCTCAGTTGTGCAATGAAAGAGGCATCAGAATTGCTTTCTCCAGGTGATGAACCACTGGAAAGTGCCTCATTACCTTTAACTCTGAAATGGTCATTCAGAAATTTAAAGGCCATGCTAAGCTCCTCAGAGAAACTCTGCATTACTTTTGACTTGTTTTGATATGCCCACCTTTTCCTCTGTTGCCTCGTTCTCCACCAGAACTTCCTTTTTTATCCTGATGGTTCCAGCTCAGTTTATGCAGTGGAAGGTATGAATGTATTAGACCGAAGTTCTGGATGACTTAAACCCCTTTGAACACTTTCCACACATCCCCATCCTTGGTGGAGCCATGCCACAGTCTAATCTCTGAGTAACAAAGGCATAGATGTTTGCAGAGAGTTGTATATGAAATAAGAACTCATTACCCATCTGTTGTGTGTTAACCCCGGTAGGCATCTAAGCCCCCTCCCTGAGTGGGATGGGGGAGAGAATCGGAAGGGTAAAAGTGAGAAAACATGTGGGTTGAGATAAAGACAGTTTAATAAGTAAAAAAGACAAAACAAAACAAAGAAAAACAAGCGATGCAAAAACAATCGCTCACCACCAGCTGACTGATGCCCAGCCAGTCCCCACTCAATGGCAACCCTTGGCAAACTCCCCCCTAGTTTTGTTGCTAAACATGATGTTACATGGTAGGGAATATCCCTTTGGAGTCAGCTGTCTGGGCTGTGTCTCCTCCCAATCTCTTGCCCATCACCAGACTACTTGCTGGCAGGGCAGCGTGAGAAACAGAAAAGACCTTGGCACTGTGCAAGCACTGTTCAGCAATAGCTAAAAATGGGTGTGTTTTCAACGCTGTTTTGGTCACAAATCCAAAACATAGCACCGTACAGGCTGCTATGAAGAAAATTAACTATCCCAGCTGAGCCCAGTACCCCAGCTCATATGGAGACAGTAGCTGGTTACTGCTACGACCCACATACCCAAAGCAATGTACAATCCCCTTCACTCAAGGGGACCGATACCATCAAAAGACGTTTAAGAAAAACTTGTCCTTTCCAAATATATCTGTTGCTCTAATACAAAATATGACCTTTTTCTGCAGATCTTAAATCCTCCCTTATATACTTAGGCCATCAGGACCTCAGCAACACTGTCCCTTTACTTATTATCATCTATGAACTGACAGAGTGGACTAAATGTCCTGCTGGCACGCAAGCTCTGCACTGCCTCATCTGGATGTATTTGGGCTGAATGAAAGCACTGTAATTCCCTGCCTCACCGTGTTTACAGTACTCTTCCATCTCTTTCCTAGCTGTGGGATCTAAGATAAGGAAGGTGGTTACCAGGGCCCTTGGGCATTATCCTTAGCAGGCTGGGATTAGGAAGAAGCTAGAAATATCTTCTGCAGCAAGTGCTGGAGGCTTCTGCCCTGTGAGGCTCTACGTCTGGGAGAGCAGTGGCTGGGGCTGCCCATGCCCAGCTCATTAACTGTAAAGGTCTCGTCTGAGAGTGGGAAAGAAAAAGATGTTCACAGCCTGGGAGCAGGAAAAGGAGATGGCATAGCTCAAGGGAGCCTTGCCAAAACCCTTTCCTGGCATGGGAGATTATGTGTTTGCAAGACAGATACCAGCAACACTCCAAAGTCCGAACAACCAGCCTCGAGAGAGAGAGGGAGCTTCAGAGAAAAAGAGGAAGGGAGAGATCCTGGAGGCATCTAAGCTAGGGAAAATACTGAGCCACAAAAGGCCCTTCATCAGTAACAGTGGAGAATAAGTAGGGGTACCCACAGCGCCTCTGCCTGGTCACTGGCACAGCAATGCTGGCAGAAGCCGCCATCACAAGCAGCGGTGGAGATTTGCTCTGTAATAGGCAGCTCCCTGCCTTCTGCAAGGGCAGATGCCATTTGTGAACACTGAGCTACACTATTGCTGTAAGGGAAAACTGTAATCCTTTATTTCATGGCATGCAATCTCAGCCAAGCCTTCCACAAGGAAAAGCTGCCAGGGATGGACAGGAGGCTTGGGGGGCTCCGTTTCCTGGTAGTGTCCCTTTTTGAGTAAAATGACCCATCTGGCTTGAGAACAGAAAATTTGGTATGGAAGAGTGAGAGGGGGTAAAGAAGACCAAAGTACTATATAAAATTTTGTGTACGTTAGTAATGCCAGATGACTCATGGAAAGCTTAATAATTACCTCACTTCAGTTTCAAAACAATGTAAAAATGTTTTTAGTCCCATGACTGCACTTGCTTCCTCCCCCCTGCAAAGACCTTTACAAAGACCCTGTCTGATGGCAGGGTACAGCCTGGCTGCAGGGTACAGCTTCTCTGTGCCAGAGCTCAGGGCCAGAAGGTCTCAGGCAAACACCAATTTGAAGTTAATACAACATGCCCCACTGAGAATCCCTTCAGACAGATCAGTTTTGTTCTTTTTGTATTAGGCTACAGGTAAGTCTGGAGATGGAATTAACTTTTTTTTTTTTTTAATCCAATTTTTTTGAGTGCAGACATTCACTGCACGCAGCCAAAATTCACAAAAAATCAGTCATGAGTTTGCATGCCCATCACTACATACTTGTACCACTTCCAGTACAGAGAGGGACTGGTCCTGATCGGGGTGTCCAAGCATTACCATACTACAGAGAAGAATCAGGAAAGCCGAACCATTCAACTGACAGATTTCAGTGGAGTAATTTCTGATTTATACCGACAATCAGGATCAGCAGGTACTTAATCCCTGTTTTATCTGGAAAGAGACTAGCTCTTAGCTGGACTTCATCAGCTAACCCTCATCCAGGACCCAGAATCAGCTTCAAATGAATCAGAGGAGAGAGAACACCAGAGGAAAGAGAGGTAAATGTTACAAAGATCCCGAAAGCCCCTGCGTCTCCTCACGAGTTCTTTGCAGCCTCACATGTGCACATGCCAGAAGATGCATTTGATCTCAGTTCCATTTTTCAAGTAATTTTTATTTGGAGATGCCAAAAAAATTCAGCCAGGTCATCTGATTTCCTGAATTTTTACCAAATCTGCCAAACTCTTTGAAGTTAATTTTAATGGAAAATCTTTTATTCTGACAGTCTCAAAACAAGTGTTCCTATGTTAAGGTTCTAGGTGACAGTTCATCTGAAACTCTGTATTCATTTCATTCAAAAATAGAGACCTAAAAATCATTTGAGAACAAATATGGCTTTCCCATGTAAAAGGAAATATTTTGAAAGATCTGACTTTCTTTAATAATTTGGCTCCATCCAAAAACCATATATAAGCAAAAATTGTGTTTTGGATCCACCAAAACCAAACCATTTGTTCTGATCCCTTTGTGTTGTAAGGTTATGTTTTCTTGAAATGGCCAGAGCAGAACTCATGGTTCTGCAGCACAGAAGGGGAGGAGACCCTGCTCCCCTTGGCATCCATCTGCTCTGTTCATCCCCATCTTCCTTGCTCCCCTCTCCCCAGCAGCCAGCTGTAACACTTGTCCGCCTGCCGAGGAAGCTCATTCGACTCACTAAAATGGCAAAAAAAAAAAAAAAAGGTAGGAAAAACAGTCCCCTCACCTTCCCAAAAGAAAAAAAAGAATATGTTTTTGCCAGGGAGTAAGTTGGCTTCTCTCCTGGGCAGAGGGATGCCAGCGCCTGCTGCAGGGTTGGCTGACTCGTGGGTAAGGAGAGGAAGGAAGGAAGGAGCAGGGAGGGAGGCGTGGGGAGGGAAGTGCGGAGAGCAAGACTTCCCCCTTTTGGCAGCAGCAAGCCGTTAGCTCAGCTCACAGTTGCAACTTTAATTCAAACCCTAAGTGAACTGAAAAAGCTGTTTTTCAGGCAGTTCTGCCTTTCCCTATCAGATGAAACTTTCTGTCTTTTATCTTTGCATCTGCAGCAAAGGAATTGAAATTATCTGATTAGGTAAGTTAGTGTTTCACTCTTAAAATATAATTTTGCACCCATATCTTATCTCTTATGTTTCTTTATACCTCTGAAAAGGGATCATTCTGAACACCAGTAATAGTGGCCATACGTAGTCTGTTTTCCTAAGCACAAAATAATGTGGAAGTTCAGCTAAGTACATCTTTAAAACATTTTCTGAAGAGTTCCTGAAAAATATCAAAGGGGTATTCACATTTACTCACTTTTACAAAGACAAATACACATCTTTGGAAAGACATATATGTATGCAGACACTCAGGGTGATGTGATCTCTCTGTTTCTGGCCTGACCTTTTCAATACTGTGTATGTTAAAGCAGGAAGGAGACTAATTGCTGCAAACCAGAAGCTGTAGTAATTACTCTAATTCAGAAGTTACCAGCCTTCAGAGAAGGGAAGCGCAGGAACAGAACCATGTTTAAAGGCAGCCCATTTTGCTTTGTTCTTCAACACAGCCCCATTCATAATACTGTGGAATTTATGAGTCTACTGAAAGTGAGGTCTCATAATGTGCACAGCGTGTTGCCAGTTAGCTTGAATGAGCTTCTCCTCTGCTTTCTGTCTGATTACTATAATACTGTGCTTGAAAAGGGGGCCCTTCCTTCTAAAACATATGTATTATGGTGGAGTATAAAACCAGGCCGTAAGCTGTCCAGGTAGGTTTGTGCAGCGTACCTAAACATCAGTCTTCAAAAACTTGATGTGGTACCCCTTGAAGTAAGTTGGAGTGACGAATTTCTGCGGCGCTCTGGATCCAGGCCTGCGACGACATGCCTCTTTTTGTAAGCCTTCCAGTGCTTCCTGGTTCAGTTCAAGAGAGAAATGCTAGCCTGCTTGTGGGACTGCACTGCTTTGATGTCCGCTTCCAGATGGAACCAGAAGCGCCGAGGCACGTAGGGAAAACAAAACCAAACTTTTACAGTCTGCAGGGAAGATGCCTAAGAATAATAAAAGCATATTCCTATATGCCGGCCACTGTTTTTGTGACAGCATCATAGCAGAAAACCTAAAAAGCACACGAGAGAAAATAAGGATCACTGATTTTTTTTTTTTTTTTTTTTCTGATCTTTCTGACATTTAGTTCTCCCAAAGACATACACAAAGCTCCTTCTGATCTCGGTGGTACGAGATTTGACTCCAAAAGCTCAAACCACAAACAATGAAGCTATTAGTCCTATGATTCATCTGACCCTCCAGAAGAAAAAGAGTACCCTGTTCCTATAGCTTCAACACTTACTGTACCTAATCATGAATTTACACGCAGTACTGGAATATCCGACATGTTTTATATGCAGACGAGCTCCGTAGCACTAACATATTGAAAGCACTCAGCTGTAAAAGTTATTTTAAAAATCATTTATACAATCTTGTATGTGTTGATATTTATTTCGGCTACAGTGTTTGAAAGCTGTAGAGCTTTGTATACTCTTTTCAACTGATTTCTCAATATTAATTGCAATTACAGCATCTTGTGTTAACCCACATTTATAACTATGCAAAACTCTAGTTTGAGAAATGTGTTTGTTCTCAATATTCTTTCATTGCACTCTACCCATAAGTACTGGAGTAATTCTTCTTGTAATTAGAGCTATTCAAACTTTTCATGACATAGTGGCACTAACATTTTGAACTTCTTATGCAAATACTCTGACATCTTATCTGAAACTGCCAGAAAAGTTAAAAAAAGATACATTTATAGGAAAAAGATTGTTGGGTGCTTGGCAGTTATGAAATGAGTTTTTTCGCTCTCCTTTAGGTCACTGGGGACAAATTCCAGTCCCCACTGTGGTATTGCTTGGTTGCTTAATAACCTGTATGACATATACTGGTCTCCATTTTTAGAGAAGAAACAAAGAGACTGCTTCATCTGAGAAGTCCTACCTTGCTCTCACCATGACCTTAGCCCCGAACAGGACGGGACTGAGCTTTGGGGCTTGGCACAGACTGGAGCTGCTGGCTTGGGATCTATGAGTGGCATGGCTGTCCGCTGCTGTTGGTTCCCGCTGTGTCCTGGGTGCAGAGCCAGGATGCTTCTCGCAGTGGGATTCCATACTTAGAGAAGACCTCCATTTTCCCCTTGCTTCTAGCTGCCAGAGCTGCAAGAGAGGCATCCCACTTCAGGAGATCTCCAGTCAGCGGTTCTGATTCCCAGGAGCTTCACAGGTTTCCCCATGGCTGATTTACCACCACTCTACCCAAAGTATGTCACCGAGGCCTGAGGAGACCCATCTTGCCTTTCCCTGCTACAGCCCTGTCAGAGAAACAGGATTTCACCAAGGAGAGTTTGACTAGGATCACCCCTTCTCCTGTTAACCGTATCACCAGCAGACAGCCAAGGACGAGATGAGGACCGAGCCGGCCCTTCCTTCCCATGACGCCTTGCGTTCTGCCCCAGGTTTGAGACAGCTGAAGGAGGATCAGTTGCACTAACGTGGCACCAAGCCTCATGTCCCGTAACTGCGTTAGCATGGTGGTATGCCTGGGTGATAAACCACACCCGTCCTCACCACGCAGTTCTCTGCACACCTCTGACTGGACATGTCCTACCATACATATAGGAAGAGGGGATGGATGTCAACTCTGATGTGTCTGGTCTCAGGACAAGAAGAGATACTCATTGTCCAGCACTGCTGGGCTTTGTGGTTGGTTGGTTGGGGTTTTTTCTTCAGATTTTTTTTTTTAATTACAAGCTCTCATTCTCCTGATAAATTCCAGTTTTCCATAAACTATGGACTATTTAAACAACATTTTCCTAGAGGTACTTCAGATTTAAATAGCTGACGGTGGCAAGAGGTTCTGATGTGATGTGTAGCAAGTCCTTTGACAACTCGATCTCAAACAGCCAGCATTTGAAAGAAATCCACAAATCCACTCAGCTATTAGGAACCTAAAGAAACAGACACATTAGGATCTGGGAGCAGGATACTTTAAAATATTATACAAGTTTCAGGCCCACATCTTGCTTATTTAGTGTACTATGTGCTATTGGTATTCAGCCCCCTGAGGTGGAAGACAGGGACCGTGAGCAGAATAAACCCCCCACAGTCCAGGAGGAAGCAGTCAGTGACCTGCTGCGCCACCTGGATGCTCACAAGTCTATGGGGCCGGATGGGATCCACCCAAGAGTGCTGAGGGAGCTGGCGGAGGAGCTT
>WAAD01042687.1:34501-86103 GCA_013389945.1 Fregata magnificens
AGGAGTGGCTGAGAGAACTGGGGCTGTTTAGCTTGGAGAAGAGGAGGCTGAGGGGAGACCTTATCGCTCTCTACAACTACCTGGAAGGAGGTTGTGGTGAAGTGGGTGTTGGACTCTTCTCCCAAGAAACTAGCGATAGGATGAGAGGAAATGGCCTCAAGTTGCGTCAGGGGAGGTTTAGACTGGACATCAGGAAGAATTTCTTTACCAAAAGAGTGGTTAGGCATTGGAACAGGCTGCCCAGAGAGGTGGTGGAGTCGTCGTCCCTGGAGGCGTTCAAAAAAGGTGTAGACGTGGCACTCCAGGGCCTGGTTTAGGAGTCATGGTGGTGTTAGTTGATGGTTGGACTTGATGATCTTAGAGGTCTTTTCCAACCTTAATGGTTCTATGATTCTATGAAAAGTCCCATATCTCAAACTTACCAAACCTTGATGAAGAGTCACTCATCTTTGAATTAATTTTAAAGTAGGTTAGGAGCATAACTCTTCCTTATCGCTTGCCTACATAGGCAAATAGACCAGCAGAATTATAGCAGTATAATAAACCACTACAGTTATATCAATGTAACTCCCTCAAGGGAACCTATGGTGGAATGAAGTGACTTTATTTGCCATGTAATGAATTCTTTTCCAAACAAAAATATTCTGTTTCTGTCAAGAAACCTGTATATTAAAAATCTCCAGACAGCTCCCCTCTTTGAGATGAAGGCTTACAAAGTGTAACTTTTAAAATCACATTTATTCAAATGGTCAAGATTTGTCAGGCCCACATAAATAATAGTACTTTCATTTCGAATAACAGACATACTTAGAATTGCTTCAGGGCTTTTAATTTGGTTTCTTGATTATTTTTCCAGAAAAAAAAAGAAAAAAAAAGAGCAGTTAGAAACCCTTTTCTTTCATAAAATTGAAGATCATACCTTTTTCCCCCAAGCACTTTAAACCTAGCTTTTTTGCTTTTGTTTACTGCATATCACAGTGACTGTAATGTAACAAGTCAATGTAAGTGACTGTAATGACACAAGAGTGATGACTATATTATTAAAGTAACTTACTTTAGCATTGTCACTGTCACTTTAAGCTATATGTCCATAATTGTCTGCTTAATTATTGTTCCTTATAACTGATCTATCACAGAGATGCAAAAATACAAATACTACACATGGCAGTGACAGAAGTTCATTAGGTTTTTTCTTGATTATTTTTGTTCATATTAGTCTGCATTTAAACCAGCATTCTCTATGCTCTGTTATATTCCAGGGGGACGTATTGATGATTAAACTGAGAAAGAGCCTCTAAAAACCACAAACAGTTGCCAGCTTTGCCAGCACGTCATTATTACACCACTCAGTATGCTTAATCTTTCCTCTGTTTCATGCAAGCAAAGTTCACCCTCAGCAGAGGAAAAGTACATGGCCAAGGCATGACTTAAATCCCAGTTAGACTCAGACCCTGCACCACATAATTGTAGGAGAATTTCAGATATGTATACTTCTCTGACGTCTGTGTCTTAGTTTCAGCTGATAAATGAAGGATGTTGGGGAAGATTTTACTTGTGCCCTGCCCTACCTTGATATGGTAGGTTAATTTGAGTGGAGCTACTTATTCTGCCAGCAGTCAGTTGCTTCCTGTATTTGAGCTGCCTTAATTAAAGTTAGCTGTAAATGAATGCACAATATATGAGAACTATACACATGCACATGGTTAAAAAAATCTTATAAATCAACCACTGAAAAACCAAGCAAAATCAGAATAAATGTGCAGCAATGCTAAAACATGCATGTATGTGTGATAAATCAGAAAACCATGAAACTTATTAATGTCCCTTAACTAACACTGTAAAAGAGCAAAGCATTGATGGTATTATCTGAGATCTATGTAATACACAAGAATCCTAAAGAAATTTCAAGTGAAAATAAAGTTCAGACCATCCTTTCATTATTTCTTTCTTTCCTCTGAGTAGATAAAACAGACCATATTGTTAAAATTAAAAAATCTGACCACAATTATCTTAAATGTGTTACTTATTAATATGTGAAGCTTTCTGTGGATATTGTCTCTGGAAATGCTCTTTTCAGATCTGGAAGGAAGCTCTGCATTCCAGCTCCCTGCAGCCCTTCTTGGGAGGCATGAGCTTTTACTTGTCCTAGCAAGCTGAATGGTATTTATCCATTCCAGTTATTCCAGCTAGCTTGTGCCACCCTTGACAAGCTGCAAAGACTGTGAGAGGGAATACAAAGCAGCATGGATATGCAAGGCACAGGATTAAGCTGATAGTGGCTTTGTCTGCTTATGCACAGACTTATCTAGGAGTGCTTTATTCCTCTGCATGGTCGTCTGCCAGAACTCAGCCCTGATTTGGAGGTTTTCAGCACACAGAATCAAACTAGTCCAAAGGACTGTGTAGGAATAATTGTACTGTCGTATCGTTCATGCTTGTGGAAGCAAAAAGTCCAGATGAAGCCAACTTCTGATTCATCTGACTGCCAGGATCTCTTGAAGCCTCACCCTTTTGCTCACACAATTCTGGCTAGTGATTCATTAAAGCTAATACTATTAATGCTCATAAACACATTTTGGGAATGCTGACAACTTTCTTCTGGAATGGTGGTTCCCATTCCCTACACCAGCAATGATGCAATCAGGGTAGGACCAGGCGGTGTCACATGCTGGAAACCTAATGTACATTGCAAATGATAACATCCACAGCTGGGTGAGGAACCTTTCTGCCCCAGCTTGTGGACCCTCAGGAGCTTCCTGCTTTTGCTCTATGAAAATCAGCTAGCAGTAAGAATCCTTTTTTTTCTTTAGGTTAGCTTTTAGCGAGCTCAGATGAAAACCAAATGAACTACAATCAAAAAATCTAGTTTTTCCCCTCACACAAAAAACTGTGGTTTAGCCAGCTTTTGTCCTTGAGACCGAAGATCCAGGTGTTAGGTGTAGTAGGTAAAAGAATCCCACTGTGGTATTTTCAGTGCTATGTGTTGGCAAGAATATATACAGGGATGTCTTCAAACCTAGCAGGAGTTCCCAAAGATATTGATTCAATACCTAAAGCCATTTAAGCTACTAATTTCCAATTATTTCAACAGAGTTAGGCATCTAAGAACCTTCGAGTGTGGAAAGCCCATAGAACCAAATGAGGAAGCTCTTTCAGCTGTGCCCATAGGTGCACTCCCCTTCCCAACAGTGCTCTTGGCCTCTTTCCCCTCCTGGTACAGGGAAAGCAAATGCTCCCTAATTCCTTCTCCGGGGAGAGAGTGACACTCCATGCAATACCGCAGCAATCAGTCTATTCAACACATACAAAAATGAAAGACCTTTGGGTAATTCACTGTGAATGGATAGAAATGAGACTGAAAGCCTCTAAGCCTCTTTAGTTTCCCGTCCCTACATTGGTCAGGCACAATACACTGTAGCCCACAGATTTCTTAGTATATATTCACTGTTCACATACACACAGTTGTTATTTTTGCATTAAGTTGTAATTGGATAACTTTCACTTTGCCAAGAAAATTGAAACTCACTTCTTTTCTTATTAGAACTACAGGTATAAGTCTTTTTTTCCAGCATTGAAACATTCGGCAGAGTCCAAATTATGCTAACAACAGAGTAACTTTCCAGTACCTTATGGAAGAGAAAATGTTATGTCTTTGCAGAAACAAAGACAAAACAGCAGAGCAGCTATTTCATACATGAAGGCACTATGAACTGGGTCAGGACCACTGAATGACGATGACAAATGATATTTAGTGAGGCAGCATCTTCAAAGTGAAATTTTGGAACCATGAACAGGAACTTGCATTAGGGTATTTCAGAGCAACTTGATTGTCTTATTTTTTTAAAGATACCTAAGGGTACCTGTTTTTAAAAAAATGCGTGTTCAGCGGTTTAGAAATAAAGTATGTTTGGGGCTATCCAGACCTTTTAATTTCTTAAACTGCTGGTCATTTTTACACCTAAAATAAAGAATATGGTTTTCAGAGGTAGAAGCACAATTCAGTTAATTAATTTAATTAATTCAGAAGTTGATTAATTACTTTAAAATTCACTAAATCCTATTAAAAAAAGGTTGAATATATAACAGTTGACATAGGTTTTAAGCTAAAGCAGTTATGTTTGGAAATGTTGATGTCATTGTAAGCTACAGAGGTTGTTAAAACACGGATAAAAGAATGAAAAAACATTGATTTGATCCTGTACATAAACCTTCTACAAACTTCGGAGATTAATTTGATTACCTAACTGGAAATGATAGGCTCTTCAGGTCTGTTTTTCAAAACATGGCGGGGGGAGAGGAGGCACCTATTTGTCTCTAAGATGCAGATAGGTAGCAACAGAGTTTTTTTAAATTTAAATCAAGAGAAATTAAGCACCTAATGTCCTTTGTGTTCATAACTGCATAGAAAATCTCATTAAACATTAGTCATTTGGGCATTGTTGTTTACTTCCTTGGAGACAGCATCAGACCCTAAGCTACAATTGAAATCAAAGACAAAACCTTCATCAACTTCCAGGAAAAACAGTTCAACCCTACAGTGAGGTAATGGGTTTTTTTTATTTAAAAAAAAAAAACATTTTTCAAAGCCTAGAAAAAGCAACCCACTAGGAGCTTTGAGGACCTCTATCTTTCTACTCCTGCTTTAACAGATGATTCAATTAATTCAAGTGCATTTTAGTTTTGAAGAAGAGTGGTAATTGAGTAATTGCTGAAAGGGGCACAACAATAAATGACTTGTAGGGGAACTTCATCTGAAAGAAGGATTCTGTTGCAAGAATTACTGCTGGAATTATCTTGCATTCACGGTTGGGGGGCCGTTAATGTATTTTTGCCCCTGACAGAATAGGAAGAAGTGTGGTGATGAAATTTTCTGATGAAATCTGCTGAGGACACTAATTTGGGAAACACCAGGGAAGCAAACAGGAAGAACTTGTGGATGTGACATTGCAACAGAATGAAGTTTGACAGAGCGAGTTGTGGGAGCCACCACCATGAACTTATCCCGTGATTGAGAAGCTCATCAACCAGAAACAAGCACTGAGATGAAAAGATCTGGGTCTACAGGCTGATGGCAGGATGACAATGAACTTGCAGAGCGATGCATCCATAAAAAAAGAGATGTGATATTAAGACATACAAGGGCATTGCCTTGCACGCTTCCCTTGCAAACTACTGGCATGGTGTGAAATACAACATCCAGTTCTGTGTTCAAGAATGATGAGCTTGAACCAGAGTCAGCATAGTGAAGGGATAATCAAAGACTGCTGAAAATAAAAAAAGGTGATTAAAAGAGTTTTGCATTGTTAGGTCAAGTAAATCTAAGGCCTGGACAGAATATGACATTTCTTAATAGACACCATTGAGAGAAAAACAAGCCATGAATAAATTTAGGATGGAGGTTAGAAGATTTCTTATCCTTGCAGGACTAGGTTTTTGGAACAACTTGTTTTAAGAATAGTCGTTATAAATTTGTGCAAGGATTGCAGGACAGAACCATAAGTAATGACAAGGGATGGGCCTCATTGACACAGTATGTTCCTGTCCTGGGAGCCTGTGTTGCTCAGTTGTAAGAACATGATTACAACAACCACTGAGAAAAAAAAAAAAAAAAAAACCAAAACAAAAAAAACCCTCTGCAAATAAGGGTAAAATTCACTGAGCTGTCTACAACTGTCCTCTAGCAATAGCTATTTTTATTGTTCAAAATAGGAGCATTTCCTTCAGATTGTACGTAAGAATTTGTATGAACAATATTTTGATAATAATTTCAAGGAAGGCATATAGATTAGCATGAATTTTGAAAATTATTTCGGTTTCAACACAGCACCACCTATTGGAATAAAAATAGTAGCAATGAGCCTGAAACAGTGCAAACACAGCAGGAGGCAACTATGATTACTTTATAGACTTACAGTGTGGAGAGCTCTGTAACTCGCTCTGCCTTGCATGCTGTCCCTGCTAATATAAATTTGATGGCAAAAGTGCTATTAATTTTTTATTTTATTAGAAAGGAAGATTTTACCACAGTGTAGGTGAGGTGAAGATTTGCTTTGAGCCATTAGACATAACTTGGCACAAAGTGAAGATATTTACAGAGCGTTAAAGGAGATAAGAATATATTTCCTGGTAAAGAGAGCATTGTGCATGAGAATTTAAATGAGCTGAAGATAGATACAGATAAGTGATAAAAAAATAGATGCCTGGCCCAGATTAATCACCGCATTACTGCCATTTCAACCGAGGTGTGCAGGTGTAAAACTGGAATAGCACAGGCCTTTCTTCTTCCTAATGAGGAGATTATAATATGTTGCAGTTTGGAGTTTCAGATGAGCAGGGAGTGCAGGCATTGAATAACATCCAGAGAGCAAGATGGGACACGTGCAGTTCAAAGCCGTGTTCTCAGGGATTTAGCTCCTTCGAGTCCCCTCTGACTTCCATCCAGGAGGAAAAAGAGAAGTCCTGCATATTTTTATTCCCAGGAATTATTTCTGCTCACAGATTTAGAAAGCAAGTTACGGTGAAAACGGCTTCTGCTGCTTTGCGTGGCGATTACACTGGCAAGGGTTGAAACACCACTGCTGCCTTCCCCAGCCTTGCGTGGCTGCTTTTCCACGCAGCCAGACGGTGCAAAAAGCAACCCAGAGAGCAGTGATGTAAGCTGCAGGGGGCAAAATAATAAGGGGCCCGTCTATGTCTCCCTGAAATGTTAGGATGGAGAAGGGTAATGTAAAAACATGCTAATGTTGCTCTAGAGGTAATGACTTGCCCTCAGCTGGTGGGGGGTGCTCAGGAAGGTTGCCCGCCCTCAGCTTTCCTGGTGATGGAGAGGTAAACACTGCTAAGCTGGCGTGCAGCCTCGCAACAGCGGTCTGCCCTGTCAGGGATACTCACTGGCGTGCTTGTGTCAGGCCAGGAAAGAGGTAGCTCTGGATCAGGCGGCGGGGGCTTCCCCGGGCAGGAGGCACCTGGAGGTCGGCAACGGCAGCCACGCAGTGCAGTCATGGGGCACAGGGCACACGCTGATGCCAGGCAGAGGCAAGCGGCTCGGCCCTCCCTCCCTCAATAAAATAACTTTTTCTCCCCACAAGAGGGCCAGGACAGATGCCACTAAAAAAAAGTGGTGGCAAGGAGTACAACAGCAGCCTGTCAGGTTTACTGCTGGCCAAAGCATCCCTGAAGATCACCAGCCACAGACCTGGGCGTACCAGGCAAACACAGCCCAGTGCTAACTCCCCTTCCTCTTCAGTGCACCCTCGGCTGGGTGAGATGACTTAGGACAGGAGTAGTCTCACCTGGCACTAGCCACCTCACAGCTGTCCCGTGTTGCTGGGAGCTTAGGATGGCTCTGGAAGCATCAGGCCAAGACTGGTGTCTGCAGGGGGAGACTGATGCTGTTCCAGCAGCTGCTTACAGAAAATGAGAGGAACTGTCATTTGCATGCATTCGCCTCTTTCTTAGGCTGACCTGAAGTTAGATGAATCCCAGCCTGGAAAACATGCTACTTAGAATTGTTACTTTGAAGATACTTAGATTATTAATTATTTTAAAAAAAAAAAAAGGGTGGTACATCTGCTACTGTAGGCATAAAAAGTTACAGGCACCACACTCCCATTTAGAAACCACATCTGCGTCAGGAAAGTCTGTTCTTATTTTGAAATTCACAAACACGAAAGCAACAGTTTTCAAAAATAAAAGCAGCACCCTTAATTTTCAGAACTTGTTGCACTATAGACAACAGTATAAAGTTATGATTTACAGTAATTAGATCATACCAGTTCATGATTTATACTGCCAATTTACACAATTTTTTGTTTAATGTTTGAATTTTGACATTTGAAAGTCTTGCACTTTATTTACAGAGTCAAAAAGCCACAAGGCTTTACATTCTGTAAATGTTTTTGCTCTTATTTAGTTGTTTGAAATCTTCACTTGCCCTGTGTCCTTGCCCCCAGACAGAGTTTATACAACCGGAAGGAGACTTCAGGCATGTAATTTTTTTAAAGAGACAGGAGCCAAGTGCAAAGTCAATAACAACATTCGAGGTTTCAGATCATGAGGTTCAAAGGCATCTTATTTTAGATATCTTAGTCACCAACTTCTCATAGTTTCCTGCAGGACATGAGCTGAAAAGAGAAACCTGGAGATACTTTTAAAAAAAGTGATAACATTGCGGGGGGGGGATGGGGGGGTGGTGTCTGTTCTCTTTTTAAAATCCTTCAAAAATTTCTTTATACCTGCAAACCTATGGTTCTTTCTCCCTTTTCCACCCTGCAAACAGCAATGTGTTTCCCAATGGCCACCAAAGAGCTTTCAAGGAAAGTATTTTTCTGACTGTGATTCTCCTGTGGTCTACAATTACTGCAGAAAAACATTTGTTCATTTGAGTTTCCCTCTGTAAGCAAATAAAAGAAAAAGTGAAGATGGGAAATATATTTTCATGTATAAATAATAAGCATAATACCTATTTTTATTGTATTTTCATTGGTCAGCTGTGACTTAGACTTGTTTTTCAAACTTTCTTTCATTGCATCTCCAAGCATTTCCGTGTTCTTCTGCATATCTCAAGATTAATGTCTTGTCTATATCAGTGCATTTGCACTAACTCAGACTAAAAATGAACCTCCTCCCTCGTTTTTTTATTCCCCTTATAACTTTTCCAAAGTATCTGAAATAAATATTCCCCAGAAATCATTACTTTGCCATTTGCTATAGTATAGCATCCAGACTGAAACTGTATGTCTGTCTTCGTTTTTGTGGTTAGTCATTTCAGCAGAAGATGTAGATTGAGTTTCAACTCACTCTTCTGGAAAGACACATAGCTCATGCTACAATATGTATGACAAATGTAATAGGATTGTTACATCTCTGTATAGACCTTATGTTTGTTGCTGTGTATTGATCTGATGAAATTATTTTAAAAAATGAATAATGTGTAGGGACTCCTGAAAATCGTTTGCTGCAATGTTACAGCACTACATGCTGTTAACTGTGCATTGGTTGAATAAAGAAAATATCTGCGTGCTTGCACCCTGGCATCTGAAGACCGACTCTTTCATCCTCCTGCTCTGAAGAACCACCACATGTTTTGATGTATTTTTACGCTAAGATGGATTCTTTGGGTCATTACACTCAGAAATACTTTTCCAATTTTTTTTCCCTTACTGACTGAAAAAAAAACCCTGCTTTTGACCCCTGATTTCTATCTGTAGTGTTTTGAGGCTAACCCATGAATTCAGGCAAAGTCACCCAACTAGAAATAATGCCCAACTTTCAGATGGGCTGAGTATCTGCCACTCCTACATCATTGATATTTGTGAGCACTCAGGGTTTTTTGCAAATTGGATCATTTACAGTAAAAGCCTGACAGTCTGAGTTAAAAAACTGGCACAGGTCCTTCCTTTGAAAGACCCAACAAACCACTAACCATTTCTAAATTCCAACCATTGCACTTTCTAGGGGAGAAGGAATGGGGGGGTGGTGGAAACAAATGGTTGATTTTCCAGCTGCAACAACCTCCACTCACATCAGCAGTGAAATCCTGACTATGGGATGTTTTTCTGTGCTATTAAGTCATAGCACCGGTAGTGTTGCTTAAAGACTTTTCCAGCACTGTAAGCAATCACTGCAGCATTAGGGTTGTTAACTTTATTTCTCAGCTCCCAATTGTTTTTGAAATGTTTTCACTGAAATTTCATTCACTTGTGAGCTCACTGTATTTACAGGGAAACATGTATGTAGCACTGGAACAGGTGGCCAGAATCACTGTGGAGTCTCTGTCCTCAGAGATGCTCACCACTCAGCTGGCCAAGGCCCTGACCAAGCCAACGCAGCTCCGAAGCTGACCCTGCCCTGAGCGAGGGCTGGGACCAGATGCCCTCCAGACAGCCCCTGCAGACAGAATAGATTATTCGATGATTCTGTTGTTCACTGTCATGGTAGCAAACTTAGTGCAGGTGCTTCCTTTTTCTGCCATGTATTTAATATTTTTCTCATTACGGTATTACCAAATCCTGGTGTAACAAGATTTCAATGTTTTTTAGTATTTTCAGTAGGTACAGGAAATAGAGAGGGTCATTTGTTAAGAAGCAAGTAATATCATCCCTAATTAACTTTGTATACTATTTACCTGCTAATTTGTTTTAAGTGTTTTAAAATTTTAAAAAAATATGAATTAAAATAATGAAGTACTAGACAGAGCTATTTATACCCTTCTTCAGATCTGAGAGCATAGGTACCAGTTCTCATAAAAATTTTCTGTATGTTGGATAAATTAACCACTGACATTGCTTATCTTTTACTATGGAGAGTAATTGCCAAAGTTCATTTCTAGGCCCAATTTCTTTTAGCTGGAATATGGTCCGACAGAGACTGAAATCTCCTGGGCAGCCCAATGAACAAGACGTGAGAGTCAAAGGCTTTGATTTATTCATATCTCCGCCACTGGGTAAGCTCATTCTTAAACCAGGCTGGGTCCTAATTCAAGGTTTATTATAACCAGGAGGAAGCTTTCTATTGAATTCAGTGGATTTTGTCCCAGCGTTCACAATGTGGGTCCTGTGACTTAGACTTGAGATCAGGAATGACTGGTGAGATCTCATCTCTGTTCTGATTCTGACTCTTTCTAGCCTTGTGCAAGCAAAAAACCCCAGTTTTCATCTTTAAGATAATACTAGGGGCTAGATGCATCCTCAGTGAGGATGGGGAAGAGGGTTGCATAGAAGAACAGACACCCCCACTCGTGCGCCGTGCATTAAGTGCTGCGAAGGACAGTGCCAATTGGATGGTGAGGGAGGGAGAGCCTTTTCTCCCCAGCTAAGTTTTCTCATGAAATACTCACCTATTTGCCTCAGAGGGCTCTCATGAACATTAATTGTTTACTGCCATCATTGTTGTTGTGTTAATTGTTGTTAATTACAATATTATTGTAATAATGCCTGCAGCAAGGCTTTCTAATTCAGGGAAATTGGAAAATGATGCTCAGCTCCTACCCGTAGGTACAAGATTGTTTCTTATTTGTTAGCTGCATTTAAACATCTTCATTACGCTAAACGCTCAGAGACTTATAATTACACCTGTCTTGCAGACAGGGAGGCATTTGTGTTTTGCTTTGGGGTGGGTTGGTTTTGGTTGTTGCTTTCGTAAGAACTTGGTGTTAATAAAATTCACCCTGCAGGTCAGGAAGTCCTCCTGCAGGCAGATGGAATTTAAAGATTATCCAGAAACACCATCCAAAACTGTCTGTATCTGGCAGTGATTTTGATCATGATGGGAGAAGAAGATCCTGTTTATATTTTCCTTACTGCAAGGGCATAAATTATGGGATGCATATGAACCAAACCTCAATTTCTGCGCACCTCTTGCAGTAGGTCTATGTTTATAAATGCATAAACCATCTGTTTAGTGTTTGCAAATTAAACACCTGCTTTTTTATAGTACAAATTAATATCTAGTTCCAAAAAAGCTTGTGAGGTCCAACAAAGCTGCACAGGCTGTTGCTTGATTCTTTGCAAGAAATGCAAAACATCACATAATTAAAGAAAATGCCTGCCAATGTAGACTGCGTTTTCCTGTTTCAGCTGAATTCCTATGTTCCAGTAATTAACTGCACCTTTGAAATGAAAACTTTGCAATCACTTCAATTTTTGCAAGTCTTGCATCAATTTGCATGATGTATGTATCTTCACCGAGAAATATTCAGAATAACTGTACATAAAAGAAAATCAGTTTTACACATAAGTAAATGCATAATGTGCTGTGGATATACCATGTGAATGTCAAGCTGACGTATCTGCTTTTTCATTTACAGGAAACATCTCCAAGTCACTGTTTATGTTAGCAAATCCTTTCCAGCACTAAGGTGGCTGCTAGCTTTCCATATAAGACACCGTTTGGCTTGGAAAGGTGGTTTGACCTCACAGTTGCCAGAAATACTCAGAAAGCCAAGAAGACTGTTTCTCCAATCTTGGAAGGAAAGTGGTTAAAGTAGTTTTTGAGTATCCTCGGTTAGGATAGCTGGACATTTTACAAAATCTCACAGAGCACCTATTTGCATCATTAAATGCCTAAATACGTTCTCCAGACTGGCCTTAAATCAACAAATAGATTGTGTTGCAAAAAGATTTTAAGCCTTTTCTTCAGAGTGAAACCAGCCATGAAAATTCTGGCACATTCCTAAATTTGTTCCATTGGATTCTTTGTGTAACCGTAAGTCTAGTTTTAACAGGTGCTGTTAAAGCTTGTGCTGTTTTATGAGGAACATTTTGGTCAGCTCCACTGAAAATTCATGACTCACCAAGAGTCTGTCAATCTTTCAGTATATTTTGCTGTGTGATGGAATGGAAACTAACCTCTTTATCAGTGAGTACATCCTGCAAATATATAACAAAACAAACTGAAAAAGCCCATTTGATTTAAGAATCCAAAGTAAAACTTTCTTAGCTTATTATTACTTTATTCCAGGCAATGCAACAAAAATGTGTCATCATCCCAGCTGCACCAGGACTTTATTAATAAATGGCTGTAACTTTCTGATGGTGCAGGCAAGGAGTTTGGTACTGTTCCCACTGAAGTTAATGGGAGTTTTGCTACTGACTACAACAAAGTATCTTATCCTTGCGTGATGAATGAATGTGTCATTTCCATGAATAGCATACACCGTGTTTTATTATAATTATTTGGTTTACTAATATTTGATTATTGGTCACTTAAAACTTATGTGTTTGACGTTGGGATACTTTTTCTCCCCTGAACTATGTACTTTGTGCAGCCCCAGTAATTGAAATAGGGTAGATATTGGCACAGTAGGGACAACTAAGAATTCATCTACCAAAGAGGATTCCTCAGCTGGTGTACGGGAAAAATAGCTAACTTGTAAGTCTCGCAAACATAATGCCCAGGACAAGATGGTACCCAGCCAAAATCCAGGAGGTTCCACTGATTCTTAGCTTCTAAATGGCCCTGAGAAGCATTGCCAGGCAGTGGAGAGCAGTCCTTCGGGGTCTGTACGTCTCAGAGTCAGCACTGCAGCAGCAGAAAGCAGAAAGCTATGAAATGATCTGTCTTTGGCTGAGTAGTTGGCTCCTGAGTTTGACCACCAGTATATCAATATATCAGTTCTTCACTGTATTAGCAGCAAATACCTTCTGCATTAATCCCTTCAATGCTTTATGCAGCCATGTATCTCTAACTTCTCAGGGAACATCCCCTGGTTTTCTATGCAAGTGAGGGCACTCTCTGATCCTTTCCTGATGAACTACAAGAAAACTTGTCTGACGCACAGAGAGGAGGCACTTGAGGACTGGAACTACTCAAATGTTTTAACCTGAGTGTTGAGGTAAGAAGGGCTGAAGGGGGAGGAATGCCAAGAACTCATATTGTTTCACTGAAGACCTTAGACACAAAGCTATAAGCTGCAGTCCCTGTGTGATGTGCTTCTCATTAGTGCCTACTTCCACTCAACACCTTTTAGCCCCTGAGTCCTTTCCCCTGGCTCATCACAGCTGCCTCTGGCCACTTACAGCAACAGTGCTCTCTCTCCCCCTGACTTACAGGCACTTCCAATCACTCTTAGTGCTAGGAAATGCTGTGATGGTGACGACGGCTCTGAGCAGAGGGAGGAGGCTGTTCAGAGTGGGAAGGTGATGAAGAGCAGCAGGTGACAGCAGTAGCAGTGCGGGAACAAGCACGGGCTCCTTTGCCCCTTCTGCTGTTCCCCTGGTGCATGACCCTGCTCACAGGGCTCCTGAGAGCTCCCCTGCGCCCTGGTGCTTTGAGACAATCTCAGCATTGGAGAGGTTGGCCCACTGACTGAGGGAGAACTTTCTTCCTTCTGTTCTTACTCATTTGTTACGACGAGGAAACTTTATCATTCTCAGGAAATGTGTTTCCCGCTTAAGAAAGTACATGGATATGGGTCAACCACATTGATTTAGCACTGCGATTTAGGAAAGTAAAGAGAAAAACCTTGGCTCCTGGAGCATCAGTCCACCTTGCTGACACATGCCACGGGAGTCCCCATGCAGCCCCTCCAACAGTATGATTGTATCCAGTGTTTTCAGGGTGAGGGAACATGCTCTGGCCAGTTCAAAACTGTTAGCTATCAATATAACTTACAGTATTTAGCAGAAAACTGCAACAGATCAAATTAAAAATGAATGCATTATGAGGTGCAGCATAACCCCACTACAAACCTGATCTGCTTCAACTGCATTGCCTGTGTAGCACAACCAGTTCCTTGGCCTCCGCTTTACTCTCCCATTACAGAAGCCTCTTCACACTCCTGAACATGTGTTTCTAATCAGAAAATGTTCAAGAAAAGACCACCTGCCTACAAAGGATACTTTTTTCCCCAGTCCCAGTGGGGGTCTTACAGACAGGTTTTAGTATACAGCAAAAACTGAGCAGAGAAAAAAGCTGAAAGGACAGCTTTCTTTTAATGAAAGCCTACACTGTTACCCGAGATGTTTGTAACAAAGCTAGGAGAGAAGACTTTTCTTAATTATTATTCCTGCTGAAGATATCATGAATAAATAACTTCATGGGAGAAAGCAGTAATAAGAAACTTGTCCTTTGCTTTGGCACTTTAGTTTAGTTTGGCTTGTCTGACCACTTTTTAAGGAAAAAATGTCTGAATGTACTCAAACAGGGAAATAAAAGTTCCTTATGTCTCCTGATTTTTAAATGAGAGTTTTCTGAGCCATCACTAAGCAGTGGGCAGTAAAAAAATCAATGCTGTTGTTTCTAGAGCTCTTTAAACATAAACCACAGAGACTGTTAGAGGAGGAAGGTAATCATCTTTGTGGCTTATTACATTAATGTCAGGTCAGCCAGATATTAAAATCCTCTAAACTGGGAAACTTGAAGAGTAGAGTCACAATCCCTTGCATCTGAGACTTGATCCAAAATGGACTTGGTTTAATGTTTTCTGTTGACTTGAGTGGACACTGGGTCAATCTGATCTGCTTTCATACTTTCAATTTCACACAGTCATGCCTTTAAGAGTAATGTGAATGCAGCCTGAGAGTGATGGAGGTTTTACTTAGCTAGACCCTCAGTGTAAAAAAAAGAGTTGGAGGCCACTTAGATCCAGCAAGGACTTGGCTCCGTAAGTTTAATAGCAATAAATAAATAAATAAAACCACTAAGAAAAGACGTCGTAATCTGTAGAAAAGAAACCTTAGCAATTTAGTGATGGTCAGAATCAATGAGACAGTGCTAAGTGTCTATACTAATGTTAATCAGTACCTAAATATGTAAGCACATGGGAAAACAGCCCCTTCTCTCAGAGTGGTTCCCACTGACTGTTGGTTCTTTTATTCCAACAATAACAGAAACTGGGGATGAAGATTTCTTCAAGTCCAAAGGGAGTCTAAGGAGCTCATCATCCAGAAAGAAGAGAGGCCTCTGCAGCTGAGCCTGTGCTAGGCAGCTGCAGACAACTCTCAGGAAATGGGCAATGTGCCATATGAGAGGCCAGCAAGAGACCTAGCAGCAAGCCCATGTGCTGCTGCTGCCAGAGATCAGCCTGGAAGTTGACGGCTTAGTATCCTCCAGCTGCCACGCACATCCTGCGTGTGTCCAGAGGTGGCTGTGGGTCATGTACCACAGCCAAATGAGTGTAGGAGGAGGGTGAGTAGGACATTACGGTCAGACCGCCAGCAATAGGAGGGGGTGGTTGCAAAGTAGCAGCTCATTCTCACACATACACAACATGCACACACATACACAACACGCACACATATACACACTTACAAGCCAAATTGCTTTCTAACAGCTCTGCTATGTAGCAGATATGAAATCCATGGTTTAGGAAAACATCCCTCTCTATGTGCAAACTTCACTATTTTTGCAGTAATGTTACCTTATGCGTTTCTTGCTCATGGGAAGTCTATTAAAAGCTCAAGGCCTAGGGACACAAAATAAAAAAGAAAGCTGAGCAGAACCATGAAATCAACAAGTCCTAGTATTCAGTTGCCTTTTTAATGAAGAGGAAAAACACTAAAAACAAAAAAAAAAGTGTTATATCTTTAAAAGTCTTTAAAGGCCTAGATCATTATTCATTGTCAAAACTGCTATCTATTCTACGCTTCTCTCTTCTCAAAAGTTAAGCACACACCTTTCTTCTAGGAAGCTTCTTATACACAACTAGCTTCTTAATTCCTTTCTACTATGCTTGCAGGCCTGAGATCAATGGGATAACAACAAAAAAGCTCCAAAACCAGTAACGATCCTACTCCAGTAGCTGCCTATGTGCTTCCGTCCAACAGCTCTGAGAAGATGGAATTTAAGCAGGCTCTTCGGGGTTCATGTGAGGCATGCAGTGACTACCAAGGTCCTCAAGCATTTCTGATCTAGCTCTTACACATGCAGGAAAATGCAAGCAAGCAATGTCTGTGGACACACAGACAAACATGCGTGCTTCCTAATCCCACGTGCAGTATGGATGAGCATATCAAGCAATACTTTATAAATTGAAAATGACGTGTCCTTAATGATGTGCAAAATCTTAAGTGGCTTAAAGGTTTGTTTAGGACCACCAGGGACTTGCTGTTTGTCCAGGCCTTATCTAAGCAAACCAGATCTCTTGACTTCAAAAAAACAGGACTGGAAAAGTAAGGGCAACTGTCTATTCACAATACTTCACGTTGGACACGGCCACTTTAAATGGGGAGAAGAGTTCCTACAGAATAAACAAGACAAAAGGAAGAGATAGAAAATATCTGTACTCAAAATACTCGGAGTAGCCCAGATAACACCATTTTGAGCACTTAAATTCATCCAGCCACTTTTTATTTACATCACTGGTGTACACTTCTAAATAACTAAGTTTGCATTTGATTTAGGGTAATAGCTAAAATCTGCTGCTAGGGACTGGAAATGTTGGTATAAACAAGCCTTTGAGTCCAGTCTCTGGCATGATACTTGCAGCTTTGGGTTTTGCAGTGCTTACTGGAATCACAGTGCCCTAGTGCTCCTCCATGCTGGCTGTATTAAGTACAAGTGGGTTTTTCTCCCATCTTCTGCATTCAAAAAAATTTCAGCCAGATCGCCTAACTTCCCACTGATAGCATCCTTTATGGCTTCTTTGCAGGCTCTAATAGATGGTCAGCTGCAGGTGGGCAATATAGGTGAAAGCAAATAAATTTAAACTCGAGATCTGGTATTCTTGAGCAAACTTGTGTATAGTCGATATCTGTCTCTGCTTTTCACCAATAGCCATGGTGATGTCTCAGTGTCCATTTCTGACCATGCAGTACCACCTCTGTTCAGCCACTAAATACAGACCCAAGCCAAGGACTTATGCAAGGATTAACAGGCCATGCTTCTGATAACGCTACCGGGATTTTATGTCTTTCTCGCTGGATATAGTAATGGTTGTGTTACACTATATATGCACTCCCAGCATTTCTTCTGGTCCTTTGCTCCTAAACCTCCCAAATTCCTTCCACTTGGAATGCTTTTAAATGATTAAGCCTAACCCAGGAGATAACATGATCTTCCCTCAGAAAGAAGAGCCATCTTCAAGGTTTCTTCAGGAAGACTTCCTTATTCAGAAAGCCTTCATCAGCATCTACCTCAGGTATTTCACAAATAACATAGGCACTCCAAATTCCCATATTGTAGTGGTAACAGCAGTTGTTGATGGCACTCTAACAAATGTTTTGAAAACTTCGGTCAAAGCCCAGTGCTACAGCAAGACAGCTGCAATGGCTGGCACTGACTTTCACTAACAAAATCCACAAGTGGTTTGTGATCTGTCCAAATGGTAAAGAGACTTCCCATGCAATTATTGAGGAACTTTTAGGTCCAAAGATAACAGTTAGACTTTCTGTCTCCAACCGGCAGTAACTCTATCCTGCCAGTTGATTATTCCTCGCTGGCTGTCACATTATGGGTCAGAACTACCCCTTCTCTTACATTACAGATAAATTGTTGCTCAAAATAAATAAGTAGTATGGAGGGCCTGGGGAGCTCCAAAACACTTGGTTCTCTTTCTCAGTACCAGGCATGTCTGTTGTTCTTGGCAAGCAATGTAAATAATTTGAAACTGCTAAAGCACAAGGAGAAAAAATGGTGATAAAATTTAAATGAATGCACACATGCTTTTAGGTGTTATGTTCAGGAAATCTGAATCCTTTCACTGTTCATCCTATGTCTTCTGCAAGATGGACTCCCTCTTTGCCTGTTCTGTTGCCATCCAGATCCATATTTCTAGTTTAAGCGTGTGGTTTTTTTACAGGGGACCTCAATGCTTATGTGTTTGAAAGTACCCTCCTTGGCTTATTAGTATTACCTCTGCATGAAGTGAAGATATAAACAACACTTGCTAAATCACCTTTCTAGAAAATTCCAGAAGATGATTACAGTTCACTTGGCAACTTACTACATCAATATAAGCAAACCTTTGTGAATGTCTAAAACATGTATTACTTACAATCATCTTCCAACCAACTCCATTGGCAAGTCCTCTGTCTGTACACATAAAGTAATTATCTAACATGGAGGCATTAGTCACTAGCTTTTATATAGCCCCTTCAGATGTGGATAGTTTTGTCCGGCTTAATGATAGAGGAGGTTCATTCAGAATATTACAATGGTGAAATGATGTTGGCCTATCATCTAGACTCTCTAATTTAACCTCAGGTTTTTCTCTGAGCATGTTAAAAACCCATTTTGCATTCATACATTTGGCCTAGATATAAATCTTGATCTTTACAAGTCATTAACCCCTTTCAACAACAGCATTATGTGCATCTTCAATGTGTGGTAGAATCTCGTTTGAAGGTTTGCCCCAGTTTCAATTTCATTTCTTACAAGCAACTTTCTGCCCAAGAAATTTACGTTGGTCCCTTGGACATAAGGACTAGATAAGAGTCTGGTCTTTTTATTCTTTAGGTTTTTATTTTATTATATATTTTAGGGTTTATATTTTAGCATTTATTTTATTTAGCTTTTTTGTCCGTACTGCAGTTGTGACCAGGATCAGCCCTGCTATCCACAGCTGGTATATATACTCTATGTATAGTGATACATAAAAGTGTAACTGAAGTCTTTGTTTTCACATCTTGGGTATCTAATTATTTATCTGTGTCACTAGTTGGCAAGATTCTACTTTCTTTCCTTGCAAGCATATATGTCTTTCCCCAGGATAAGAAAGTTCTTTACTCTTTCCTTTTCCTACTGTCTTTTGGACTCTACCTCATTGATTTGAGATGATGATTGATGGACTCCTTTGCATTTTCTGGCTGAATGCCTAATCTTGAGGCATTTCTGACGTGAGGCTGCTTAAAATATACATACTCACCTCAAGTGAGCTAGCTGTTCCACATCAGAAAAATCCTTTGTGAGCTTGAGACTCTTCCATGCTTTGCATTTTGTTTACTAAGCCAGTTTGTTTTCCCCTCTGTCCTAAGCACAAGTCTTGCAATATTCCTCACTGCTGCTTCCATTGCTAATACTAATTCCATTACTTTAGGCCATGTTAAATTCACGACTGCCTTAAATTTGGAAGCTGTCATTATTCATACAGAGCAATGTGTCCCATA
This sequence comes from Fregata magnificens, assembly GCA_013389945.1. Taxonomy (NCBI): domain Eukaryota; kingdom Metazoa; phylum Chordata; class Aves; order Suliformes; family Fregatidae; genus Fregata; species Fregata magnificens. Next base: position 54,046 of record WAAD01042687.1, read on the forward strand.
GCGTATCCTTTAAGACATTTCCAGAAAAGCAACATATAAGCTTTGTTGCATACACAACTATAGATTCCCTTTGCATCCTGATACAAGTCTGAAATGTGAACCATTTTCCAATAACTCCATATAAGTGGTATGTAGCCTTCTGTTAAGAGTTTTGCAGATCTTCAAAAGGCCTTCTCATCGGTTCTGAGGCTGTAAGAAACTCTGTAAGTGGATAGAGACTTTGCTGCTAAATAACTCTGAGGGAATAATTTGCTACCCCTGTCTACCATGTCCATCACAAGAAATCAGTGGCTGCATCTTAAAATAAAATGATAATTTTCACTGGTTGAACTGACTCCCTTAACTTGTCATAAATTTTAATGATTTTCAGGTGTTCCTTGTCAGCAATGTTGTTAACTCTCTACCAGAATATTGCAAGTTGGAAATGGCTGCCTAACTTAACTATGGCATGACTGGAATGGGAGTGGGGGGAAAAGCACTACCACTTAATGACAGGGAGTAAGAGATGGATGGAGTGTTATATTCTGGGGTAACCACATGCTGACTGTAAGCTTGTTTTTGTTTTCTTAAATGAAGAGCATCTCTTTGAGTTTGCCTGTCTTTTAATTTTGCCACCATACTCTGCACTTCTTAGAGCTTTTAAGCATAGCTTTTTATTTTTCACATGAAGTTCAGATACATTCGGGTGACTTTTCTTTAAACACAGAAATACCGCAGATGTCATAAAAGAACATCAGACTCCAGATTTCGTATCTTCTGCCTGCTGAATTCTAAAGTGAGGCTCCTCGTGAGGCAGATGACTGGCTTATAAGAAAAACAAACAAACTTGGACAATAATCTTCCATCTTAATTTGGATTAAACCATCTGTCCGTAGATTATGAATGCTATAAACAGCATGATTTCAAAAACTAAATGAATAAGAAGGGTTCACATAGCAGTTCTGTTTCACATTCTCATTTGTACCAGAGATATTTTTTAGGTGTTTCAAATCCAAAACAGGTGTCTGCAGGTAATTGTAAAAAATGGAATAGTAATTTATGTCCATCTTTGTGTGTGTTTGAAGATGGCTGTCCACTGCTGTGTGGAAATTGGACCAGCAACCAGCTGACAATACTGCTTCTTCACTACTCTAACTTTCTCTCAAGGTCAAAGACCCCAGGAACAGAGGAAATGACCTTTCAAGTTATTTAAACATCTCTCTACCATCACAGCTTTCATTCAGATTTGCACGCAACCAGGAGGACAGTGAAGTTACATGAGTATCTGTGGGCTAATAGCACTTATATGTCTGATGTTTATTAACAGCAATGCGTCAAGAACACACTCACTTAAAATGGAACAGACAATCCTTGTTAATCACCTACCTTGACTAATGACCACATTTCCATCCTCAGTCCCAAAGCAGGACTTCGGCAGCATATCCACACATAAGTCAAAATCTATGACTCAAAAATTTCACCTTGCCTTGTAGGTCCTCTTTAGGACTTACAACTCTTCTCTTTGTCCAGATAGAAGCATCTCAGTCCTGTAAGGCCAGGTATGTTACATATTCATCCTCCTTCTCTGTGCAATGCCAAGCCAAGAGTCACAAGGATGTGGCACGGTAACTGCACGAATACCATGGGAAGGGGCAGTGCTTCCTTTTAGGAAGGAGGGTTCCAACCAGATTGGCAGCAAAGCAGTTAGTGAAGTGGTATAAAGATCCTTAGACAGGTATGAGGTGGGGCAGACATATTTGTGCAGATTTGGGAAAACTGTGGCATAAAACATACAGGGTGAGGGACAATTTTGCTGAAGCTTAGATTCCAAGGATTTGGATATTGACGTACCATATACTACAAATAGACAGTCAACCAAATCTCCAAAATTGTGCAAGTCTTTCTCTGCAAAAGACTCTAAAATTGTATAAGTTTTTCAAATCTTTCTGACCTGGAGTCAAAAAGATTTTTTTTAACTATATTAATGGACTTAGAAGAAACTTAGCTTGAATGTCTGTTCATTATATAGGCCGCTAGGACCAGATTATGACTTCAAAAAGGATTTAGGTAAATTTGATCTTCTTAGGTATATTTATGAAATTGCTATACAAAATATGACCATTATTTTTCCCTCAGATATTGTCGCAACATTTTTCCTTGGTCTTTTGTTTAGAAGCCAAAAATCTTTCAGGTTTACCATTTGGCATTTGAAAAGTAATTTAAACAATGTGGATGTAATCTATTACCTAGGTCTATCAGACGTATTGCCAGGTAGTACAGGAAGACAGATGTTCCTTTTTTGCATAGCTTTTATGTTGGTTCTAAAATAATATGGCAGTGTCACAAATGACCACCTTGCAGTCTGAAGCACAGCAAATGTTCCATAACAGATAATTCGGCAGCCAAATCCTACCTCTTTTCTTGTTGGTTAATTTTGTATTAATAGAAAATGTTTATCATTTTAATTAAACAGGAAAATTGTTTTGCAATATTCTGTAGTTTATTCAAGAGCATCTGGTTTCATTATCCAAGACTGGAAAACTGAACTGCTTTGATTGGATGCATTAGTCACAAGATATGGGTAAGAATGCTTCCACTTGGCAAGTTTTCCTCCCTATTAGTTTAAAATGTGCTCTTTCAGTAAGCATTCCTGAGAAAAGCTCCCCAACTAGCAATGGCTACAACGTTTAAAGTCACAGACTAGCATATTTCAGAGATGGCTCCACTAGGGTCCCTGTTCAGCTAATTCCTTCTCCTTCTCATTGATACACTGCAGATGGAAAAAAAATGGCACGCAGACTGTGGACCACTGCAAGTGTCACCTCTGCAGCAGAATAAGTCTTCTCTGAACATTAAAGACACTGTAAGGTCCCATTTTTTTTGCTGCTGAGAACCAGTAACAAGGTTGAGCTCAGGGTAGTTAGCCCAACCACACGGCTTCCTTTCCCCGTTAAATCCCCAAGTTTCACCAAGGCCATCCACGTTCTGATTCTCACTTTTAGAGCATGGCAATAAGGTATCTCCAAGATTCTCTCCTCAGGCCTCCTAGGAAACCTTTTGTGGGCTTCTGGTCCATCTGTGTAGGCTTATCTGTGCTACAGGAACACAAACAACAGCAAACTTGAGGTGGGCTTGCTATTGATGGACTTGCAGTGCTCCATGCCCGTACGTGTGAGTGCTTCCAAAGGGACTGAATGCAAATCTATTGCCGCCTGGTTGCCACAGGGCCTGCAGGTACAGCAGTTATACAGTGTTCACCTTACAGATTTTTAGTGAGACCGGGCTTTAGGGTGACCTTAAGGTCATGTGTAATTACTGGTGTAGACACAGAGAACGTGGTATAAAGATGACACAACATGCTGAAGGATCTGGCCTGCTTTGGGTTTGTTTTTTCCCACAATCACTGCAGTCTTAAATCTTAATGAAAAAAGCAAGAAAGGATTATAAATAGTGGACACTGAAAAGAGACATGTTTTTTAAATTCAGTTAAGAACCGGTCTATATCTAGCAAAGACAAAAAAATATTGCTGGTGTTTTACACCAATTTTACCCTTTGGGATTTTCTGTTTATTTTGTTTCTTTGGCTAAACATTTGGAGTAAAAATGAAGATGAAAATCTTGGAAGGAACTTTTAAAAACAAGAAATGCACTCCACCCTTATTACAACATTATTCTTGTTTAGCCAAACATTTTTCCTTTAACAAATGACCTGATAAAGACACACACACAGAAAAGGCATTACAAGACCTACATCAGCGAAATCTTTTTAGATAAAAAAGGAATTAGGAGGGGTGAAATGTGTGAATGAATGAGAGAAGGCAAGGAATGTAAAATAAATATAGGAAAGTAACATCCCTTCAGTGAATAAAACTAATATCTTGCATAATAGTCCCTTGAGTCCATGAAGAAGAATTTAAATTGAATTAAAAATCACATGGGCTTCATGGTGGCTTCCCTTTGTGAGGGGATAGTAGGGCTGATGTAACTAAGCATATGAAGAAGGGAGAAAGAATATGAAGAGGGGAGGGGAAAAAAAGAGTAAATAGCCCTAGCAAAATAAGAGTCACGTATGTAAACATTTTAAAAGTAAAAGTCATAGTAACCTACACCTTAACCTTCTGAGATGCTTAAGTGAGAGGAAGGAGTAAAAAGAAACTTGCAATCATTTCAGGAAGCTATCAAAGATGAGGCCTTTCCCCATGTTTATAGCTGGATTTTATTGCTGGAATGTTGTGCTGTTCACTCAAGGTTAGCGATTTATGCTTCAAGTTTCTTTCTTAGAGCTAGACTGCTTGCTGGAGTGGCCCCTTGGGGCAGCAGGGTTTTCAACAGAAAGTGGTCACATACATCACCAGTCCCTGAAGTCTATATAATTGCCTTTGCTGACCTACAGACAGAGGCATTTAGAGGACGCTCTCTCCAAGAATTTCCAGAAGGACTTAAAGCAGGGACCATTACATTTCCTGACATCCTTCATATCTCCCAATACAGTTTTCTTCAAAACCTGATTTGCCATAATCTAAGTCAAATACAAAATACAAATACAAAAAAGCTGTATGGTTTACACTCAGGTTTTTTCTCATTACGCTACAAATTGCTTCTTGATCACTAAGACCTGTTAAAGGAGAGCCCACTGAATCAGAGTTGTTTTCAAAGACCACTTTAGCTACCATGTGCAGTCACCACCTGCGCAGCAGAGTTCTCTCATGCAGCACAAGGAGTGCCAATATCTTCCAGAGCAGCCTGCTAAAAACTCACTTTGAAGTAAGCCCTGATTTGAGGGGGTGGGCTTGCACCAAATGACCTACAGAAATCCTTTCCAATCTAAATGTTTCTATGATTCTATAATCCTATGTGTCACAATATTGACACAGCAGCAGAGGGGAGAGGAAGGGGGCAGAGAAAGCCTATTTATCACCAAAATACATTTAATCACTCCAAGAACATGCATGCTCAAACATTACAAGTTTGTTTCTGTAGGAAATCTAGAAAGTGCTGCTTAAAGATTTTTATAACAGAGTCATATTTCCTTTTTCTAAAAAAATAACCAAACCACTAAAAGCATTACTGCACAATTTTGCTTATTAAAAATCATTACTTTTTATATTTTTTTTACAGTCAGAAATAGTTCACATTTCTCTCCCTTAACTTTAATTTAAGACTTACCATAACAAATTTTGTCACTGTACTGATAGCTATCCATAATCAGGCTTATAATGGAAATCATTTTACTGTATTTTTTGTTTTGTGTCTGTATGAGTGAATGTATCACAACCAAAGGAGGTCTTACACCAGTTGTAAGTGAAGCTATGATGTTGAGAGAATCCCAGTTTCCCAATAAACTTATAATATTTGTATTTGCAGCACATTAATGATCTGTGAACAAGGTTGGAAACCACTGTTTTAGCCGGTCAATGCTACAAAACACTTCTTGTCAGAAACTAAAACTTTCTCTCATTTAGCAAAGGAAGTTAGTGCTTCATAAAGTTGAATAACCACATCTGAAATCTTAGCAATATCTTTTGTGTGCTGTACAGTCAGTAGTGGTGCCTAAGAACAGAAGGAACACAGACACAGGGTGAGAAGTAAAGCATTATTCACTTTATACTTCAATAGGGTGAGCATCATCCCCCAACACCAAGTATGTGCTGAGTGGCCTCACGCTCAGTAAGCAACATTCAGTTCTCTTAAATCTTAAACAACTATTGCAGCTTTATGCTTTAACAGGTTGCACCTGGCAAGTGCCTCAGGCTACAAGATAAACCTTCGGTTGTTTTCTATGACTCTAGTTTTCCTGCCTCAGCTGGCTTTTTGAAGCCTCTTCCCCAAATTAGATGATCATTACAAGGTGCCAGAAACAGTTTCTCCTTGTCTTATTCAAGCTAGCCTCTACGATCTCCCAAGTATATATTGTGTCTAAGTATATGGTTATTTGTCATGTTAAGGTAAGTACATTACATTTGTGCAGAAGGCTAGAATAATACCATTGTATTCCTTTAGATACAATCCATGAAATCATATACTTATCTCCACTAATTGATAATACAACACTCTCAGCAGTTTACTGCTAAATCTTCACAACTCCATTACAAACCTCAATGTCATCTTCCTCTAAAATAAGGAAATCAACAGTTTCTAGCCAACCGGGCAAGCAGAGGAGGGCCAAATAAAGAGCTGGGGCAAATAAATTCTCCTTTTAAATGTTCATTGATGTAGAGAACTGTCCCCAAAATTCATGTACAGTTCACTTGCTGTTTTCCTGCCTTCCTCTGTTACCAAGAAATAGCAAAAACAAACGCATACGTGATTTCTGAGGTGTCCTAAAACAACAGAGAACATCTGAAGTGGTGCTCCACTAGAGACGCCACAGGTCAAAACATTTCCAAATCCAGCTGTCAGTCATCTTGAGTCAACCAGAAATCCAGTTCTTCCAAGCAGTAGATAGGGCTACACAAATCTTAAATAAGAGAATATCAGTCTCTGATGAGCTCTCTGCTTTCACAATCTTGCTGCATGGATCTGTTCAGTTTGAGGCCATTTTTGTACACATTTCCTATAGCTTTTATCAAAAATACCTGTTCATCTGGGCATTCCCTTAATTTTATTATGTATGTCACCCTCCAAGTGTCAGCTTGATAGTTAACCTGCATCAGTGTCAGTTCAAATGTATCCCTTCATTTTCCAGATGTTGTTTCAATAACTTCAGAGTATGTAAAAAAAAAATGTAGATAAGTTTGAGGGACAAAGGTCTTCATCGCTGAATATTTAGGAGGAGAAGAATTTATTCAGCTCAGCTCTTTATTTGCCATTGCCACTGCCCTACAACATCACAGTGATAGTGAATCATCTCTATCATACAGCCATACAACCCTTACCGGCTTCTGGTGTATTGTTATACACATGTACATGATGCACGAAATGAAATTACTGATTTGGCAAAGCTGAAACATTTCCCAAAGGCAGCTGTGCCTGCTATTCTATGGCACTTAGACAGCCATGCTTAGGAGTGGAAAAGGAGGTCCCATCAAATATTTCACGATCTGCTGTCTACTTCTCTCGCCAAATTTTTGGCTGCCAATTTCTTGGGCTGCAAGACAATGCATTGTTTCCAGTATATAATGACCCCAGAACAATGGACTGACATACAGTTCTCCATTCCCCAAACCTGAGAATTTCTAAATTGTTGCTTTTCACCCCATATTGAGATCAAATCTAATCTCAGATTAGCAAAAACTCTCCACGACATGGAATGACTGTTTCCACTGATTTCCAGCAAAATACCAACTTCCCAGAACTATGTTGGCTAACTGTTCCTTTGTCCAGCATGACATTTATCCACTTTGAATCCTAAAAATATTCATCCCTGGTGTTCTGCAAGACAGTCTTTTTTTCTGCTGAAATGTGGAAGTGAAAACATGAGTGAATTTACCTAAATTACATTTCATTGCCAGTTGGAAGCCATCCAAACAGTGAAACAGTCAGTGCAAATTCATTTTCAGGGTAACAGTTTTGGCCTCTAGGTTTGCCTGTATCTGCATAAATTCAAAATGAATTTAAATGTATGCAGGAAGGGATTAATATTCTCATGCACCAAAGGTTCTCCAAGGTTAAATACTTGATAAATAAGCCTGTCACGATCTTTACCATTTTGATATAGCAATCCCCAAAACACATAACTGTATTTCCAGATACTGTTATTTTTAAAAGTTTCCATTAATCTTTTAGTTCTTTTTTCTACTGCTTTTTCTTTCCTTTTACGGACCCTCACTATTAGAAAAACTAGATTTTTTTCTTGCAATGTGAAGAAGCCTTGCCAAAAAATTGTCACCAAACCAGATCCGTGAGCTTTGTGGCAGAGTTGGTAACATCTTCAGATTGCTTATAGACTTACTTGAAGCCCCGTTACTTCCAGTTCCCCATATCCACATGTCCTCCCTTGGCACATGAAATCTTCTCAGGTGGAATTCTTACTGCTACTCACTTCTGCCATGGACCTAACCTATTTTCTCTTAGAGAGGGGATATAGCTCTGACTTTGAGCATTTCTTTCCTCATTTCTCTCTCCTTTCTGAAAGGCTCCAGCTAATACTGGACACAGAAAATTTTACTGGCGCTTATCATCCTACATGTAGACCCTTGCAGATTCACACACAAATGTCCTGTGGGTACCTGCATTGCACTCTGTAGAATATTTCTATACCTTCTGATATCTTTTCAACTCCCCTAAATGAAATATCCATTTTCAGTTGGATTACTTGAAATCAGCTTCAAGATCAAACACGATATCATGGTAAAAACCTGTTAATTCTGTAAAGATAGGGATAGAAAATGTAAGAAAAAATATTTGCTGCCTTTCTTCTTCTTCTTCGACAGCCAGCTGAACATGAGCCGGCAGTGTGCCCAGGTGGCCAAGAAGGCCAACGGCATCCTGCCTTGTATCAGGAATAGCATGACCAGCAGGAGTAGGGAAGTGATGGCGCCCCTGTACTCAGCACTGGTGAGGCCACACCTCGAATACTGTGTTCAGTTTTGGGCCCCTCAGTACAAGAAGGACATTGAGGTGCTGGAGCATGTCCAGAGAAGGGCAACGAAGCTGGTGAAGGGTCTAGAAAACAAGTCTTATGAGGAGTGGCTGAGAGAACTGGGGCTGTTTAGCTTGGAGAAGAGGAGGCTGAGGGGAGACCTTATCGCTCTCTACAACTACCTGGAAGGAGGTTGTAGTGAAGCGGGTGTTGGACTCTTCTCCCAAGAAACTAGTGATAGGACGAGAGGAAATGGCCTCAAGTTGCATCAGGGGAGGTTAGATTGGACATCAGGAAGAATTTCTTTACCGAAAGGGTGGTTAGGCTTTGGAACAGGCTGCCCAGAGAGGTGGTGGAGTCGTCGTCCCTGGAGGCGTTCAAAAAAGGTGTAGACGTGGCACTCCAGGGCCTAGTTTAGGAGTCGTGGTGGTGTTAGTTGATGGTTGGACTTGATGATCTTAGAGGTCTTTTCCAACCTTAATGGTTCTATGATTGTATGATTCTATGATTCTTTCCTTCTCAGACATGTTTTTACATGCACTCTTGATGAGGAGGAAAAGCTGGAATAGACAGGGAGAAACCCCTAAAAAGGGGCCAAAGATGACAAGATTAGCTCCTGGATGCCTTTATTTGAGGACACTAAAACTGTTTATAATCTACCAGTCTGAGCAAACATCCCTTGCTTCACTGAGATGTGGGAGAGCATTGTATGCCTTTCTGATTCACGAAGTTACATCCATAACTAGGAAATCACAGCTTCAACCTCCTAGTAAATCATGCATTCTTATGAAAGAAATCTTTATTTATATAGAAAGAACACATGTAATTTATTTTTTTAATAAGTCAAGTCTCCCGAGAGAATTTGGCAGAGAACTGTTATTCTAATACTTTGGCTGTCTTTGCAAGATGATCGTCTTGATAATTTAAAATGTCATAGGATGTTTGCAGGAACAATAGACCAGATTCCTGAGCTGGTGTAAATTGGCACAACTCCACAAATATCAAAGAAGCAATGCCAGTTTACACCAGCCCATCAATGTTCACAAATTAAATGGATGTTTTGTGGTCTACTACATGTCAGAAAACTTGTAGTGTAACTCAAGCCCTCATAAGCTATGCCGTAAAACAATTTGATTTTTAATAGATCTGCAAAAACAAACTTTCACATCAGAATACTGACCTCAAATTGTTCTTTAACATCAGAGTTAAAACCCACATCTTTAATGCTTCAGAGAATGGGTGTGCAAAAGAAGCTAAAGACTGGATACCCTGAAGCACAGGCCGGATTTGTTCCAAACACATGTGCACACCAAATGAAAATGCAATGCTTTTCAACACCTTGATAATGAGAATGTATCTTTAAAATTATTCTGGGTAAAGTTTAACTGAAGTTTTATTCTGAACCATCTCCTTCTCTACTGACACTAAAACATTCCCTTAAGATACACATTTTAGGTTTCAGAGTAAAGATTCCATCATTCTTTTCCAAGAACATATGAACACTAATTGGCAATAGCAACATTTTAACTTGTTCCGAAGTTTTGTTTGAATTCCTTTTTGGCTCAAAGAAAATCAACAGCTTTTAAAAGCAATATATGTGTACACACATACACTTGATATAATGTTTATATATTTTTAAATAAAAATGACATAGTGAGGAACTATGACAGGTGAGCTTTTCTAGTATTAATTATACATGAAATGCATGATACTTTTACACAAAAATAATAACGACACTTAGAAAAAAATCTTTCATTGAGGGGTCCAAAATCACTTAACAAACATCCTATGAACCTCAAAACACTCCTCTGAAACTATTGCATGTGATTAGACCCATTGATGGATCATTCAGCCATATTAAATGACTTTCTTACATTCTGCCATGTTAGGAATAGAACCAGCAACAAACAGTTCATAGCATTTCCAACAGCAAAGCGGAGCGATGAGTAGAAGGACAGGAAGGACACTACAGGAGGCGACAGGAAAACAAGGGCGTGAGTTAGAATAGAGGGCACAGCAGTTCTGCTCACGGCAGCAGGACAGGAAAGAGGAAGGTCTGCCCACATAGCAAGCCAGCTCTTCTTAACCTAGAGTTGCTTGCGCCCAGAAGCATCTCATCTTCTGAGAAGCTCCAGTCCTCCTAATTCTTCCAAAAAATCTTGACTTTCACTTTGTTTATATTTTCCCCCCTCTGGCTTTACATGCCCAGACATTATGACTGCCAGTCCTTTCTCACTTTCCTTTCCACGCTTTGACTGGTGACTGATAACTATGGCAGATCCTCTGTAGACCACTAGCAGCTAGCTTAGCTGAAAGCCTCACCGNCTCCTACTCTATTAAGGATTTCAAAAACATGAGTTGCACATGCCAAAAATCCATCTGTCTCAAATGTTAAGGACAGAAAAGTAGTCATGTCGGGTGAAACACAGGGCATGGCAGCCCAAATCAAGAATCCTGGATCACCTTAACCATTATCTTTAGCAGTCCCTTTCCATCATTGCTAGATGGAATGAGATAAGGATGCTATTAAGTCTTTGTTTCCTTCAGCATATTTATTATGATAGAAAGCTGTGCAGAAGTTGCATTTGTATTAATCCATCATATGTTGGCTTTCACAAAAGTTTCAAAACCTGCCAACTAAAAAGAGACTGCTGCTATGGCAGACTATAGTAGGCTCTGTAATATGCAAGTCAAAAGACTTTCCAAGTGTATGCTTTCATTAACCGTGATATAAGCAAAGAAAGGAAAATCTGTTCCTCATCCCTTTTCCTATCTGCAAGAAGTAGAAAATCGCACTCATAAATTTACAGTGGAATGGAAGTCACACTCCATAGCTCTAGTTACAGTGCTCTCTAAAATCAATAGAAATTGAGTTGATAGAGTACTTGTAAAAACAGCAGTCTGCTTGGCACTAAAGACAAAGCTAAAAACTGAAGTAGTCCTCTGGAATAGCCCACCCCAAGAGATAACAGGTAGTAACGTGGATAAGAGGCTGCAGAACAAGCACAAGCCGCAGGGTCTGCCACAACTCAATGAACAGTGTAGATGACACTTTTAGATGTGGGTTAAACGGAAGCAGGTAGTTATTTTTCTTTCTTAAAGCAATTGCCCCCAAAATGTGCCAAAGAACTGTCAAAGCTAGTAGCTCTAGTAATGCACTTTAGTAGAAAACTATCGTATTTACAGGCAGTAATACAAAAAGTCTGTATAGAAAAGATTTCTTCATAATTACCACCAAAAATAGTCTGCCAGAGCAATTTATGCCACCGCAAATACTATTTTTCTTTATAAATGTTTCTTTGTTATGTTTTGCTTTAAAATATCTTTGCAGTGAAAGAAAAGGGCAAGAAAAGCTCTTAGCTTTCAGTTCAATAACAAGTAGTTCCTAACAGACTAATGAACAAAGACAACAAAAATCTGGGCTGTTATTCACAGCCACTGCAGCTAAAATACATCTGACAGCTCTACTGAGAATATTTGGTCTAAGTTACGTGCATACTGTGCAGGGGTCTCAAAGTACAGGTATTACTAAAAGATGCATATTTCCTCTTGGAATATACGAAACCATTCGAATTAATTATAACCAGCAAGACCCTGCAATAAATTAGTAACACATTTTAAACACTATTTACACTGTTCCTTCTTCCCTTGGAGGAAACTCATTGTGTTTAACTGAGGAAAACATCTGAGATGCCAAGAATGATGGTGATTTATGGTTTCACAGTAAAAGTCAAACACTCCTCTGAAACTTGAATGGAGAAATAATGCATGAGCACTGAGAATATATTCCAGAGATATCATTCAGCTTGGTTCTGAACTTGGAAGAAATTTCCTTTCAATGGATCCCTGTCAACACAGAGTACTCTGCAGAGCTGTGCACTTAAATACTGGAATAGCTATATTTCTTTTAGCCTGCTTTGTATTTCATCTTAGCTAGCAAATGCATCGGGGAAATGTCCTACACATTTCTACACCACCTAATGCAGTGGAAGGAGCATCAGGCCTGACTGGATCACTTGACCTCTAGCGCTACTTTAATAGAAAATAAAATGATCATAATTGAAAACACCATTTGGCAGGTTGCTATTAAATATGTATTGGACTATTGCCTCAGACCCATGTTTCGTTTAATGCTCTTGTTCGTAGGTTCTGTTTTCTATTATGTTTTCATTTATTGACTGCGGACCAAATATGAGTTGCAACACTTTCCGCGGGATCCAGTTCAACAATTTCATTCAGCAAGGCTGCCCGCTGCAGGCGGCAACAACCGGGCAGTGCTCATGGCCCGCCATCCACACCGCGCCACCATGTCGGCCACACCACACTGCCACGCCATGCCGCCATGCCACGCAACACTCCCTCATGCAGCTCAAACCCAAGGATCGGGTTTTGCCCTGAGCCTCCTGCAAGGAGGGTAACGCATGCCTCCTCTGCCTGCACCAACCCTGCCCGCCAGCCTTGCCTCCACAGCCCCTGAGGCTGCTGAGGGCAGTGGAAGGAGCGGAGAGGGCAAGGCGCAGTGAGGGGATGTGGAACATGGTGGCAGGCCTGGCTCCCTGCGGTCCCAGCCTGGAGACGAGGGCCCGGCGCGAGGCTGACGCTGGGTTTCTGCAGGCGTGCAGGGCACATAGCACAGCAAATCACTAAAGCAACATGCAGTGAGTCACTTGGCACTTGACTTACACCAGTCCAGCCAGATCTTCTCAGTGCATCTGCACTCTCCCACCAGTAAGTGCAGAGGGGTAGAAAAGCCTGAAAGAAGGGTGTTTTGTAGCTAGGGGGACGACAGACTATGCTCACCACCGGCTCTCATGGCAGGGACTGGGAGATGGTAAGGAGCATTGCACTGCCGGGTCTTGCTCAGTCTGACTTAGCCCAGGCCCCTCTCCATGGAGAAGGTGGAACTGGACTCAGCAGTGAGGCTTGCTCAAACGCTGCTTCTCCAAATTGGTTCTGCCATTGACTCAGAGTTTCTGGTTTTGTGTCCAAGTAACTCAATCAAGTATCCTTTGGGGTTTTCACAGATGGGCTTTGATTTAGTTTTCTTTCCTTTTTTTCCATTTTCATGCTTGTTTTTTCTTTCAAAAAGTGGATAAAAGCCTTTCATTAAACATTTTAAGAAACCTCAAGGAAATGTATCAAGGAAATGCTGCTTACTAAGTTATCTTCCCAGTTCTTCCCAGTTATCAGATAGCATTGACAAGAAACCCAGTTTCAGTTTCACAGTACTCTGAATCATGGAATGTTAGTATCAGCTGAAATATTTGAAGGTCTTTCTAAAAAAGCCCCTCAGCTTCTTGCTATGTGACTCTCATGCTTGGCCACCATGTGGCTGTGGACTCAGGGAACCTTCCTGTCCAACAGATGGGAGGAGTGAGGTTGTGTAGATTGGGATAGTCTTACACCTGAATCTCCATCCTTGACACTTTACACATTGTATAAGATAGTTATATCTCTTTTGTTTGTTCATTTGAACAAATTTTTACCCATCTTGCCTTCAGCAGTTTACAGTAGAACCTACTTTCCTTTTAGATAATTTAATAGACTTTAGCTAATTTAATAGAAATTGTATAGTCTTGGCTAAATATGTTCGCCATATTCTATAGAATACATTGTAGTCAATAGAAGCAAGAAACTCTTGTTCTATTCTTTAAACTTTTCTGAAAAAAAGTTGGACGTATTTTAAAAGCTATGTGCCTCTAGTGTGTGGAGTGAGAAAAGCTGAGGAAGGTACATGGTAAAATTAGCTCCAGGATGACCACCTTAACAGCTCCTTTCTGAGAAAGCTTGTATCAGATTTGGGAAAACATGAGCCACTCTAATCTCTCGTTAATCCAAACCACAGGCAACAGTAGTCTGGGATCCTAAACTGGTGATATATTGTTATAGGATTGTAAACACAGCAGCTACCCAGAGAGGAGGGAGGACCTGGGAGATTAAATTCTGGCTGTACACCTGGTGTCCATGTGTGGTGGGTTGACCCTGGCTAGATGCCAGGTGCCCACCAAAGCCGCTCTATCACTCCTCTTCCTCAGCTGGACAGCGGAGAGAAAATATAACGAAAGGCTCATGGGTTGAGATAAGGACAGGGAGAGATCATTCACCAATTACCATCAGGGGCAAATCAGACTCGACTTGGGAAAATTAGCTTAATTTATTAACAATCCAATCAGAGCAGGGTAATGAGAAATAAAACCAAGTCCTAAAACACCTTCCCCCCACCCCTCCCTTCTTCCCAGGCTTAACTTCACTCCCGATTATTCTCTACCTCCTCCCCCTGAGCGACGCAGGGGGACGGGGAATGGGAGTTGCAGTCAGTTCATCACATGTTGTTTCTGCCACTCCTTCCTCCTCAGGGGGAGGACTCCTCACACTCTTCTTCTGTTCCAGCCTGGGGTCCCCCCACAGGACACAGTCCTCCACGAACTTCTCCAACGTGGGTCCTTCCCATGGGCTACAGTTCTTCACAAACTGCTCCAGCGTGGGTCCTTTCCCCAGGGTGCAGTCCTTCAGGAACAGACTGCTCCAGTGTGGGTCTCCCGTGGGGTCACGGGTTCTGCCAGCAAACCTGCTCCAGCGTAGGCTCCTCTCTCCACGGGTCCACAGGTCCTGCCAGGAGCCTGCTCCAGCGTGGGCTTCCCACAGGGTCACAGCCTCCTTCGGGCATCCGCCTGCTCCAGCGTGGGGTCCTCCACAGGCAGCAGGTGGATATCTGCTCCACCATGGACCTCCATGGGCTGCAGGGGGACAGCCTGCCTCACTGTGGTCTTTGCCACGGGCTGCAGGGGAATCTCTGCTCTGGCACCTGGAGCACCTCCTCCCTCTCCTTCTTCACTGACCTTGGTGTATGCAGAGTTGTTCCTCTCACATATTCTCACTCCTCTCTCTGGCTGCAACTGCGCAGGTTTTTTGTTCCCCCTTCTTAAATATGTTATCCTAGAGGTGCTACCATCATTGCTGATAGGCTTGGCCTTGGCCAGCGGTGGGTCCGTCTTGGAGCCGGCTGGCATTGGCTCTGACAGACATGGGGGAGGCTTCTAGCAGCTTCTCACAGAAGCCACCCCTGTAGCCCCTCTGCTACCAAAACCTTGCCACGTAAACCCAATACACCATGTCTCTTCTTTCTCCCGTGCTTTGGCCTTTGTGAAGCACCCACATTTACACAAACTGAGAGCTTTCCTGGGCTGTCCGGAGTGGGAAATCTCTCAGTGCTGAGGTTCTGTTTATAAATTGCTATAGATCTGCAGAGTACAATGCATCTTTTTTATTACAGTTTTCTCTTTAAAATTACTGTCTTAAACTGGTAATATAAGAAAGGCAATAAAATCCATAATGCTTGCCAGAAGACTATCTACCTAAACCCACTGACACTGCGGTGCAAGCTTTCAGTCTCCAGGGAACCGCTTCAGGCTGGAGAGGTAAGAAATAGTGGGTGTTGCATACAACCTGGTTTCCCAAAGGAGATGGTGCTCTCATCTCCTTAATTATATGGCACTACCACCCTATCAGCAGGTAGAATATTTAGAAGAACAGATGATTCCTGTTCATTTGTGTAACCTAAATTTTGAAGAGCAGGTAACATTCAGAAGAATTCATCAACCACCAGTTGTATTTCTTGCTGTAAAAGGTCTGTTTTCGCCATTTTTTTCATCCAGTGTAATTCATATACTCAGTAACCAGCCACCTTTCTCTCTGGATGTGTTTTTTTGCTTGGTTGGTTTTTTTGGACTTCTTTTCATGTTTATTGGATTTTGGCCCTGGTGATCAGAATTACTTAATAGCACAGCAGCCCAGTCAGCAATCATAAGGCACAGGGCATGCCCCTATGCTGTGGGTACAGATGCACTCATCCTGGCAAATTTTGCATGAGGAGCGCTACAAAATGCACTGCAGAGCCACTTCAGCTTCTGCCTTGGAGTAGATGGAGATCGAAGCCTCCTTCCTGACAGATGTTTTGCAGCATAACATGGCTTGCTTGCTCCTGAATATGAGTTAGCATTGCATTAACTCTGCTTTGCTGAATGTGGGTTTACTTGATCAAGTGTCTGCTCCACTTCCCATTTGACACCATGAGGTATTCCCACCCCACCTTGAGCTTCCAGCCGTGGGTCTGTTATCCTTAAACTAGGTCTGTGCCTCTGGCAATACAATCGTGGTCTGGATCCATCTTGGGCACATGACTGCATTGCTGTTGAATTAGCCAGGGTATCTGACACAGAGATGACGCTATTGCTAAGCTTTTTTGTTTCTTGCTGGTCATGATAGAGCAAATACCTGAAGTGGCACAGTAGTTTGAACAGATGGTATATGATCCAGCACAGAAGCTACTTACATTAGAATGGTCCCTTACAAAACTTTGAACACACTAGAACTGGCAAATTGAGTTTACATTGTTTTATCCATTTCTGTCTTGTAGTTACACCTGTTTTAATCTAGTTCTAGAAGCCATCAAGTATGATTTACTGTATTGTGGAACCATGGTCTCAGTTTATCAACTTGCTTCTCCTAGCAACTTCCCTCTCTTGAAAGTCTCAGAGCACTAGTAAAAGGCAATTTATGTTTCGCAGAAAACTTTGAAAGTATGTGGTGTTTCCATATCATGTGCCAGCTCATCAGCTGTTGTAAATCCATTAAAACCTAGGGAGCTGTTTCACAGCTTACTCCTGATGAGGATCTGACTCCATATATTATACCCTTTCACAAACCAGCACTGTTTCAGTTTTCTTTCTGTTAAAAGTTTCTGTCAGGGGAACAATAATATCAAAATCTATTATCCACATTCAAGCAAAAAATTCTATTACAGAACTGAAAACAACTCAATAGTTTAAACAACTAAAGGATCTGTAATGTTTTCCGGAAAGTAAAAGATGTCATTAATTCGGTGCAATGAAACTCCTCACAATGATGAGGATTAAATTAAGCTGATTTTCAATAGCATGTTAGCTGCTTTTTTGAAGAAGCTGTTGGTTTATTCTCTCATTTTCATCCACCATGGTGTCACTTCAGGACAAAGACAAGTTTGTGCAGATGCCCTATCTCTGCATTTTCATACTGTTAAATGCTTTGATTTTTTTAAAAACACATACTTATCTCTGTATTTCCTGGAATTTTAATGCTTGAGAACAATTACAAGATCCTGTTAATGTAACTTTCTCCCTCCAAGGGACTGATGCACACTTTCCAATGTTAGGTCTTTTTTATTTTTTGCCCTTAAGAATATTTAGTAATATTTGTTAAAAATCTCTACATCTATGAAATAGATTGTATCAGAGCTGCGAAATATATCCTAACGTGTTTCAGGTGACAATGAGATTTATAATAATGGGGTTAATAAGTGGCATGATCACTTTGTCTTAATGGGTTTTTTGTGATGGAGAGGACCCAAATTTACTTGTAAGTTACCCAGTCTGTTTCTTGTCTCCTATAAGGCCATCCTTTTTTTAATGCTGTACAGAATTTATGTAATGTGGATGTCTGGTGACTCCATTACTGTTAGCATCTGAGCATTCATAATCCCATCAGCTTTCCCATTAGCTGTGCACACACCTAAAAAACATAACTATTCTAACTGTGATGGGCCATTAAAGGTTGAATGGTTGGTTATGTTCCCAGGATTGTTGAAATCAATAGAACCAGCTATTCAACTTAATGGGGATAACTAACACCATTAAAATCAGTGGCAGATGAGCCAGTGCTATTGTTCCCAAACACATGTTTTCAGATAAGAGCATCTAATAATTTAAAAGCAGGACTGCCAGTATGCCTTTAACCAGAATATTCTGTAAATCCATGTAGTATTATTTCATTTAGTGGAAAGCTGTGACTTTTATTATCGTCTTTTCTACAAACATTTCAGTTTTCTGCTCTGAAACAAATCTGTTTTCTTAAAATCACAGCACCATGTACTACTCCAAGCATTGTTTTATTTAAATGCCATTCAGGCCTTGGCAATACCAGGCCTCCCCCTTCAAAACCCAGTTTTATTTCAAAGGTAATGTAGCAGAAAGACTTGCTCTGGAGACTTTTGGTACTGTACCACAGCAGTCAGCTTTTCTATTCGTGACTCTTTTCTTAACCAGCATTTTTAACATCGTGGGTCTTTTTATCTCTCTATTTTAACTTTGTAACAGTTCTTAGTGTTACAGGGAGAATTACACTGACTTAGACTTAGTCATGGCATATAAAAGACTGTGATTCCACCATTCTTGGACATTCTTGTACATGCAAAAAATAATTTCTTCTGACTGCTACTTCACAAAAAGCGTACTTTACACAGTCATGTTCTGTAGCTCCTGATCTGCGTTGCTGACATCTTTTGTTTTTCTCCTGAATATCCAGTCTCTTTATACTTTTACTACCTCACAAGTCAGCACTTTTCATAACTACAGTTGTGTTAATCCTTGTGTGTTTACCTTATGGTCAGTGTGCAATTTAATGCATTCATCCTACAGTTTAGTTTTCTGTCTATCAATGGAGAACCGTCCCACCAGAGCCCTCAGTCTCTTACAAAATGCTCTCCAGCACCTTGCAGAATTACATTTTTTTCAATTTAGCTCTTGCTGCATTGTGTACTGAAAGACATTTTATTAGTTGTTCTGACCAACATTGACAAGAGGACTCAAATATTGTAGATTCACAGCCTTGGAGCTTTAGTTAGCACAGTCAAATTGGCACTGCCCTGGGTCTTACGATGCTTCCTAAAGAAATACTTAAAGATACTATGAAGAAAAACATATAGAATCACTAGCGTAAGACATTTGCATTTATGACCTTGCACAAGCTTTTGCTGTTAATATCCATTTCTCTTGAAATCATGAATCATTCCTTACAGACTTAGCAGTTCAATCCCTTTTCTCTTAGGTGTGTGCCCTTATAAGGGTGTTGCTAGCCTAGGAAAAAGCAGTCAGGGCTTTGTTTATTTGTGTCCACAGGTCTACTGTTATCCAGACTCCAAGAGTATCTTGGGAAAAGTATTGTGAAAACTTTAAAATAAAAAACCAAACCAAACCAAAAAACAACTCCTTTAAGAAACTTCTTTTTTTCATAATTTCTGAAACAGAGTTGGTAAATAAGATAACCTCTGTAACCACCTGTGGGCCAGGCAGCTTTCAAACAAAGTTTCCCATTCTGGTTGGCGGTCTCACTCCTCGGATCTCAGCATGTACCCAGTTAGGCTCAAACCTTTGTCAAGGTCTAGGCTCTCCTCTTCTGTGTGACAGTCTTCATTTGACAAGACTTAGGCAATCCCCAGGACGTTAAAAGAAAACTTGCTCATGCTATCTAGGGAAGGGAGAGGACTAGCCTGTATTTTAGGGATACCTTTCAAGTTGTATCTGCACAGGTCTTTCAGGGCTGGAATGATGCAGGCCTGGCATCCAGACAACCCATAATGCCCATCTGAGCAAATCACATTAATTGGTTACTGTTAACTTTTAAAAAAATGCTTCCTTTTACTGAATAGTTCCTAACCTTTGCAAACTAAAAATTGGGAACATGGCACACTTACCTTCCTCCTGCTGAGTAATTTTTCTGTTTATTGAAATTAGCTTTCAAATGACAGTACTAAAGAGCTATAATGATCTGTACTGAAGACACTTAGCAAAGGGCTCATTAACGGCTGAGATGAGCTGTAAAAGAAACACATAAAATGTCAAGCTAATTTAAAAAATCACGCCACACTGGGGAATGGGCAATTAAACAATAACACTTACACAGCACAGGAAGGTCTGAAAATGAACATAACAGAGCGACAGACATTAGGAATCCAGCTCAGCTCCCATAGCGCGTAACAGGAATCAAAGTCCTGGAAATGTAAGAAGAGACATACAGAAAATGAAAACTCGGTAACAAAGGCCAATGCTTCAAGCTTACCATATAGAATGTGTAAGAGGGCACGCTATCTTAGACAACATGGGATGCCAGCCTATATTCCCCAATGACAGGTCATCTCAACAGATGTGTAATAGTAGAGCAGGGACGGCTGCAAGCCATCGTGATATTACTGCCAGCTCTGTGGGGAAACCTGTGACAGAGTGGAGGAGGCCAGCAAGCACACAGTCTTGAGCTGAGCTCATGAAATGAATTCTGACTTAGGTACCTCACATGTGCTTAGATTTTAAACACCTGCCGAGGCAGTTCTAATGTAAATACCTATATTCCCTATACAAACAATGCAGACCTCCAGATGGTTGACCCTGTTCCTGCTGAGGTTTCAATAAACAGGTCAGGCAAAAAGGGTGCCGCACCACAGGTTTTTCGGTTGCACTCCTTCGACTATCCGTCGTAAAGCTCTAATAGTTTTCCCGAAAGAACCAGAAGTGTCACTGAAAGACTGTGAATTACAGAATCACTGAAAAGGGAGATTTAAAAGTGTTGATACTTAGTCCTTGCAATTTGGCCATGAGCTCACATTCTACACCCAAGTGTCCTTTCTGTTTCTGTGTTCATAATCCTTTATCATGGGAATTTCTCAATTATCATGAAATCTCTGTAGTTCAGAGTGCTTCTATCTTTTATTTCATTACTGAATTGCTCATGAGCGAGCTGTTTCACAGATGTTCTGAAGAAGTATTAGAATATGAAGCCGTGAAATGCCGAAATCAGGATTCAATAGTCTTGGTGACTATTAAGCAGGTATTCTTTATTGCAGCGCTGGACGCACAGGGGATCGCTCCTCCTAATGTGTGTGCCGCACAGGGTTAATTGCACAGCTTATATACAAATTTCACACACATATTCATTACTTTTCCAAGAAAAGATATGGATATTCATTACTTTTCCAAGAACTCATTATCATATGCAAATGTTCTTTGCGCATGTCTGTTAGTGTCTCCGGATGGTCATCAGGGGTCTCTGGAGGAAGGATATACTCTTCCTCATTGTGTCCGCTAGTTAACCTTTGCTTTCGCGCAAACTCAGTTCTGGGATCGCGTATATAGCGTCCTTGAGGGGTAGTCTGTTCTGGTTTAGTGTTTGCTCTGCAGTTCCTTATCTCTATGGTTCGGTGTATCTGCTTTTCTAAGACCAAATGTCCTGGTCGTAAACTTGTTTAGGAGCCGTTTATCTGGAAACCTTCCTGACTTCCCCAAAACAACAAGGATCTAGTTTAAGTTTTGGTCACAACAACTAACTTCTTCAAAATAAGTGAATATTTTCGCATTTACAGATATCAAATAGTCACAAAATCTTTTGAAAACTCAGTTAAGGGCTTTTAAAAATGCAGCTTATGTTCCTGAAGTTCCACCCAAAAGCTTGGATACCGGTCTGATTTTTTCACAGATTCCTGTTGCTTTTTCAGCCCTAATTCACTTAAAGAGAATGATTATGGACTTCAGTGGAGCTACTGGAAAATTAGAATGTACAGAATCGGGCTTCTTGTCAACAAAAGATCATTCATCTGCGGCTGAAATATTAAAAAGTGTGCAGTTAGTCTTCCCTGTGATTTCATAAGTAATCAAATTTAGAAAAATGCAGTAGGAGTATTAAAGTTTGCATGGTTTCTTCACTTGTTCACTATTTGTTTGGAGGTTGTTTGGGGTTTTATTTCTAATGTTTCCTTGCCTAGGAGAAGCAACTACTTGGAAGGATGGTTTGGGTTTGGGTTTTTTATTTTCCATTTGAGAAAGCAGTAATTAAAACATAAAAGCAGCATTTAAACTCCTCAGTCCATAGGTCATGCCTGCACTTTGAGCGAAACTTTGTCACTCTTGAACTCCTATTGAAATCACGGTGCTGAAATGTCATGTTTAAGTTGAAACCACTTTCTAAAGTCGCTTGAGAAAAACTAACAGATGATGTGATAAGATACTGTAGCCATCAATAAAAATTTCCACTGAATATGACAGAGAATGCAGAAGAGATCAGATAATGAAGACAGGATGACAGAAGAAAAATCCACCAAAAGAAATCAGTTTTAGAAGCAGAATAGAAGTAGGAGCATGGAATTGGACCACTGAGTATAATAAAGGAGTTCACCTCCTAAGTTACTTCTAGCCATATTGACCCCACACAGCTGGAGAACAATCAGGTAGTTATGGCAGTTCTTTATGTACATTTTTATTCACATCCCAGAAACCTGCAGTCACTTAATACAATAGTGGTGGTGGAAAGGGGAAAAGAACATTATTGTTACTAAAAAAGGATCTAGGCCTCTGAAGACATGTTCCTTTTTTAGTTCAAGGATGGATTGAACATTTTTGTAAAGCCAATATTCTAAAACAGAGAAAACAATAATGATATGTCAGCTGTTCTAAGAAAAATGATTCTGACAAAAAAAGTTTCAGTCATGGAAAATAGTCTTGAAACCAGATTCTGTTGTTAGATTTATTAAGGGTTTTGGTTTTTTCACTTCTTTCTTTGACGGCGATGTAGAAACTCAAATCCAGCATTCAAACTGCAAAAATGATATACAAAAATAAATATTGGTGCTGCTGAAGGAAGATATTTTTGAAATAGTTGTATGGCTCAGGCAGACAAAAGCTCATCTTGAGCCCATTCTTAAGCATTTGCAACACATGGGATACATTTGAGATTTCTTCATAAAGTACCACCAGCATGTTAAAGTGCACTCCAAGTCTGAGCCAACCCCAAAAGCTTTTCTTTTTATGAGCTTCCTGCCAGTTAAAATAATATGTTCTACCACACACACACACATATATACATCTATACACTGTAATGTACATGAAGCTGATTTTATATGTTGAGGTATGGTTTTGCCTAAATTCTTTTAGTATTTTAATGCACACTTTTAAAGTTCTTAATATTGGAGTGAAGGTGCCCTGATGGTATATAAAGTTTATTTTATTCATGAATGTGCTGTCTATCTTCATAGAAAAAAAGCATAGTATTCTCTTTGAGGCACCACATGGCAATTCATAAGTGGTGCCTTCATTTTCTGGCTCTATCATTGGCTTCCTGTATAACACTTGGCAGAATATTGAATCCTTTTGCTTTGTAAAATGGGAATAAGACTTTTCTGTAACAGGAGGAATATCCAGAGGAATGAGACAAGACCACATACTTAAAAATAAAACAGATTTTGAAGGCAGCTTGTGGCTTTATACAGTAGCATCTTTCTGCCCCAGTGCTGCTGACACGTCTTCCCACCCACCAGACGAACATTTTGTTGCAGCCCCCTCCTCGCTCTCAAACCCTGCTCCAGTTGGTGGGAGTGAGGCAAAAGACCATCAGGGCTTTATGTTCCTTGGGTTTTATCTCATTTGCCTACTTAGATTAGAACACCCAGGCCATCATAACCACCTTCTTAGGTGCTAACTTCTGTGAGAAGTAGGCACATAAATTTGTTTATAGCTCTAAGTCCTTAGGGTATGGGCATAGCCTCAACATATGTCTGCATGGTGCATAAGGCACTAGGACTATAAGGCAATATCAGAACGGGAGAGAAATAAAGTAACAAACTTTATAATCAGACTAATTTAAATGTCATCCTCAGTGGCGACAAGTAGGCTGCAATTCTCATAAAATGAGGGTTGGTTTTATTTTTCCCTTGTGTCTCTCTTTATCTCCTTAGCAAATACAACAATGTTGCTGTGTAATTTTAACCTAGTTTAATTTAACGATTTTTAAAGTAATGTCTAGCTCACTGCATCACTGACTGCCCCTCCCCTCTTTTTTGATTTCTTTTATAAAACAGTGTCAAAAAATAGATATTGCACTGAATGTCTTACATTTCAGTATATTGAGGTGTGCTTTACTAATGTTTGCTTTTAGCAGCACTATTGCACTAATACCTCTGAAGTGATCTGAGAAGCAACAGGTCTTTTAAGTTATGATAGAAGAGAGGCATTTAAACAAAGGTAAATATATATTAATTGGAATAAGTATATTTCCTAATTCTGGATTTAATATTCCAGCTCTGTTAGAGTCAAATACCGAACTGGGGCAAGCACTAAAGATCATGCTGGCAAACAATGAGTGAATGAATAATCCAGAAAATGAGCCTCACTTCTGTGATAATTTTTTGCACACTGCAGCTTGCTTGCTGTCCCACTTTAAAGCTGATTAATTTTTGCAACATTCATAAGGGAAACTCGGCATAGCCGGGTCACCGAAGTCACTAAATATACTGGGATAGCAGTGCTGGTCGCAGTGTCAGAGCCATTCATCTGTGTACTAGCTAGGAAAAAGGTGACATGTCTCATGCCTCCTATGTCCTCTTTAAGACACTGGACTGATGAGTACCTGTGAGGGTTCACCTGGGATATAGGCAGGACTCACTGTGCTGGGTCGGAGCAAATGACGATCTGGTTTGTTTTCCTGGCCCCAACAATAGCTAAAAGCAGAGGCCGAGGAAGGGATTTGAGAACAGGGCAAGTGCATGAGATGATACTTTCCTAGGTGCTCTCCCGACCTCTCAGTTTGTGTTATGTTTCTTTAGGAAGAAGACCCAAGTGGACCCAGAGGGAAGGAGAGATTACTCTTTTCCATAGAGTCGCATGGCCTGCTTTGGGAAGGGGAGCGAGAAGAGGTGGGGGGGAAGAAAAGCATGCAGAGGTGGCTGTGTGTGGAGAAAAGGAAAGGAAAGAGTGGGAAAGAGTCGCAGCGGGGAGCAGGAGCCTGCTGCTCATGGAGGGAGGCAGTGGGACTGCAGTGAGAGCAGGCAACAGACGGTTTTAGTTCACTCAGTGACTTTCTTAGTCACAGCAAACTCTGCCCAGGCCCCTCTGGTGCCCAGAGGTTTTATTTTTTCATCTGCTCTAGGGTCTGGCTGGCTGTTCCCTGGTCTGTTCCCTGGCCAGACCAGACCAGAGGAGACTGGTAAGAGTTTGTCAAGGCTCAAAAAGTCACTGAGTGAATTAAAACCAAACCTGGAAGCAGGGATTTGCTTGCAGAGTACGTAGGGGGACAGTTAGCTATAAGCACTTCCTATTTCTGCTCCATCTGTCCTAATCACTTTGTGTTTTGTCTATTTGCAAAGCTAATTATCCTATTAGCTATGATAATAAAAAACAGCTTTTTAGTCATCTTCAGTTAGGTTGCCATAAAGAGAAGGTGTACATATATCTAACACCAAGCTCTGGCCAACTTGTCCCATTGCACACTCATTTTGGTTTTTATCTTAGGTTTTTCTCTTTGGTTTGCTACTGAGGCCCTCATAACAATTTGCAATAGTGCATAAAGCAGTATTACCACTGAAGTTTAGCTGTATATAATAATTGCTGTGCAGGTAGCACTCAGTAGTAAAAGACATAAGTAAAATGCAGTACTAGATTCTGCTCTTAGTTGCACCAGTGAATTTAAACACACCATTTAGTGGCTCAGAGGAAAGCTCTATTGATTTTTCATATCCCAAAAGATGTCTATTGCAATGTAGAGGCCTTGAATATGCTTGTCTGCTTTCTGACATAGATGGCTTAAGGAATATTAAGTCCCTTGCAGCTGTGGGCTGGCACTTACCCCCTGCTAGAGGAGTACTGACTAGTATCCATCAAGGAAGATTCTCTTTTAATGCTTTCTCTGTTTATTGCACCCAGTTTTCCCCAGCAGCTTCAGTTCTGAAGGTGCACTCTCCTGACACGTTTGTCAATAACTCTGCTGTGCTCTGGGTTCTTCACGCTTGGGGAAACCTAGGCATTTCCAAATTGCCAGTATTCTTTTTAAAAACTGTAATAGCTTGAGAATGAAGCAGGAAGTTTGTTCTGGTAAAGAAAGATTTTTGTTCTTATTCTCACTTGTTATTGGGTTTCCAATTAATTAGTAGCATAAGTATTTATGCTTAAAGACTTTTCTATTCTAGATTACTTGTAACAATAACAGTTCTTCCTTGGTTGCCCCTTGAGGAAGGTGGGCAACACATTCTCCCTAAAAAACTTCAGATCTTCTCTGCCCTTTTGTTCTAGGAGGACCTTTCTTCTCTCTCATATGGTTTTATTTTCACACTGAATTTTCTACAAATGTAGCTAGTTAAGGCCCTAGTCACTGCCTGGAGTCCTATGACCTTCTAGGTGGTCAGAGTACTTTTAAGATTATTAAAACATTTTATGAAATCATGCGTCATGAACAGTGTTCACTATGAATTCAACTCTGGACCTTGAGTTCACATTTAGTTAAGCTATGTCTGTACTGCACGTTGCGACCTACCGTACTGCTTTCTGACTCCTAACCAAGGGTCATGTAAAGTCAGCCTTCCTACCCACACACTCGGATTGCCATTGCATAAAAACCAGAACATGGTTGTTCCAGCCAGACCCCACTGTGGCCCACATCTGCCTCTGGGAACCTGGGGCAAGCCATTACTAATATGAATGATAATCACATCACACCACCTCAGCTGATGTGGGTAAAGTAGAATTACCCACTGGAGAATCTGAAAATGCCAGTGGACAGTGAAGTTCTTGAGACACAGTGGCATTAGCCTTCATACTCTATCGTAGCATGCTCATACAATCCTAGCTATCTTAGCTATCAGTACTCTGCTCAGAAATGCAGTGAGGTCTTTTTTGATCCTTTCAGGACCAAGGATGAAATAAGTGTGGCTTTCATGGCCACAACAAGGGCATATTATAGGTATTTGCATTGTCGTTGTCCCTATTGTACCTTAAATAAAATACTGTAGAATTCAAGCAGCTTGTCAAAATCTGGTCTGGCCGAGATGGGCTTTCCTCCAAGAATCTTTATTCCTTCTGATAATTTAATTTTGCTTTTCAATTTCTTGTCTCCATTTGGGGTGCTACTCTGCCTGTTCAGTTTACTGGTTGGGTTGCCACCTCATGGTTTCTGTCCTTCCTAGGGTCTTATTATAGGTCTTTCCTGTCTGAGCCTCTGAATTTCCCAGTGTTTCAGCTGTGACATGGTCTTCATGGTCACCTGCCTCAACTGTAGCACCTAAGGTCCTTCTTTTGGGGAGGTATTTCTTCTCACTCTGTCAAACACTCTCTTTCCTTCCCCCCACTTCTGCCATCTAATTTAATCTGTTCTACAGCAACACTTCTCCCCATAATTATTCTATTTCTGTAGTCTCCTCCTCACCCTGAAAATAGCAAGACAAAGTGTAGTTTGGGACAGGCTTCAGTCTTGAACTTTTCCTTTTTTTTTCCCCGGAAATACACCAGAAAACTAGCTACAGAAAAACCTCTCTTCCCTCCTCCCCCAGAAAACAATCAGCTCCTTTGTATCTAAGATGGTGCTGTGCTGTTGGCACAGAATTTCCTGCTAACTAATCCTTGGCTGAAGAAAAATTATACTCCAGGCCTGCTTCAGTTGCCTAAACACAGGCATCTAGTGCTGGTTTAGACACCATAGGAACCTGGCCTCCAGCTACTGACTGCCCAGAAGGCCAAGGTTTCTCATAAGTCCTGTGTCATGCCTGCCAGCCCCATGAGGATGTTTTGGATACTGTAGGGCACCTCAAATGGTACTGAGCTCCTATATTTAGGCAACTGGATCATTTCCCCAGCAGCACAATTGTTCTGGGATGAAATGAATCACTTTCTGGAAGAACGCATCCTCTCCATTGACTAAAGAGGGATCCTAAACTACTTGTTTACATGCCTAGCTTTCAGACAGCTAGCCATGGGTGAGAAGAACTACACCCTGAAACTATGTCTGCGCAGCAAAATGAAGGATAACTGTGGCAGATGCCTGCCATGGCTAGCCTAATCTTGGTCCAGGTAAGAACAGCATGAGAAGATGACAAACCATGAGGCTAGCATGTGAAAGCACCTATGCCACTGACCTAGATCTCCTACAGAGCTCATACTCTGGTTACTAGCATGTGCTAAAGCTGATACTGTCACTTCTTAACAGCTACCATTACCTGTGCTAACTTAGATTAGGTTAACTAAAGTATGATAGCACGTAGTACAACTGTACCTTCATTTTCCTTATTGACCCATTGTACTTTCTTCAGCATAATGCCTTTTGTTTGAATGTCATACAGTCATCTTTTTCTCCAGAGAAAATGTGGACATATTTAACGATCCATGATTATCTTCCAACATTTTTTTGCATTTGTTTTTTATTATACTGATTTGCTTTCCCAGTCTATCCATACCACTTTACTTTTGTTCATTCCCTATTAAAACAGTCTAAAACTTCCTGCAATAACATTCTTAAAGCATAGTTACTCAAAAAGGGTTTACTACAAGAGTCGCCATAATTACCCTATCAATATGACAATTGTACACTGCAGTGTTTCGGATGATTATTGAGGAAATCTGTAGCAATTTTAAATAAGAGTGGTTGGTTTGTTTGTCAGTTTATTATGTCCTTCTTTTATTGCCACAATCACATCTGCAAACAATAATCCTTCTGTTTTGTCCTCTGAGCATTCAGTTATGGTTCATGAAAAGCTGCCATTTTATTTCTCTTTTCCCACTGCTCCCATCTTATAAACTGCTCCATTATTTAGATTGACTTTTCTCTCCCTTGTTTTCACACGTGCACCCCTGTAGTACACACAACAGTGATTTCTCTAAAAACAGCTATTACTCTTGCACAATTGTAAAAGTGTTATAACAGGATTTTAGTCAGAACCCTTCAACGTCGTGTTCATATGATCTATTTTCATTTACAAAAAGACTTGCAGTGTTAGCAGAGTCACAACCTCTGTATTAAGGCATGCGGGGGTAAAGAGGACATGCTGGAGAGTGGGTTACACCACCAAAGCTGACAACAGTAAGGGCATGTGAGCTGGATCCTGCTCCATCTCAGGCAAAATTGCTCATTTCCACTGAACTGCAAATTCTTCCTTAATGCTGATACACGAGTGGAAATGATATAATCAGGGTATGCTTACACTGCACACAGAGATGTTATAGCTTGGTTAAAAACCTAAAGGTATTCGTGCAAACACATAGAAAGTCTATGGCCCAATGCTGCTGTTTGTCAGAAGTTATGCTCAAATTATGTCTCAAATAATAAGCTGAAACTGAAAACAGATCAGAAACGTGGAGGCATAGAGATGGACTAAAATAAAGCTAGGCTGAGGCATTTTCTTTTGACTTGCTATTATTATTTGTTTAGTAAATTCTGAACAAATTGCAGAATAACATCAATAGGAAAATATTTGTGATTGACTGACAAAAATATGGTTGCGTTGATGGAAACTCTGACTTAATCTTATAAAATAACTCATTTCCAGAAGCCAGAATTTTCAGCTGATGCATACCTTCACTCTGTTGAAGCCCAGTTTCCTCCCTATAGTCGCTGAACTCATTCTTCTGATTTAGGTCTGCCTGGGGGAAAAAAAGAAGAAAAAAAACCCAGATACAAATGTATCTGTGACTGCTTAGCTGTCCTTCCTGTAGATTTTACTGGGCATCTTCGTTACCTTAGTTTATAATATTCAGTATCTGTAAACTGTCCTGAACCAGAATCCACAATTCGGAGATGTTATTAACATTTAAGCCATTGTCGGCAGTGCAGTGGATAAGTACTATTCAGGTACTGTTCAGGTACTGAAAGCAAAAGAGCTGTCAGTGTTGTCCTGTCTCTGCTGAGGTGCATGACCAACCTTGCTCAGCTAGCCTGGCAACACTTACTGCCACTGTGCTCTACAGTGAGACCAGCCAAGCTTAGAGTTTGTTTAATTAGGAAGCTTAGAGAAAGACTTCACTGCAGTGAAGTAAAAAGAATCACTGAAAACCATGAAGGTTAGATGTGAAATGTACATGAAACAAAATTTGGTTTCAAGCTTTATGCATAAGAATTGTTACAGTACCCAAAGATGGCTTCAATCAGAAAATAAGAAATGTAGTTGTTCTTCATGGGCTTACTTTAAATATGCACGGTAGCGTGCAAAAAAGGGTTGGTTTTCCTTGGGAAGCCTTGAGCCTTAAGCACATCAATTCCTCACTGCCAGATGTCTCCAGAGGTGGAATCCTCACAGCTGGACTTGGTGGAGAAGCTTTTTAGCTGCCACAGCATACTGAAGCATACTTCCAAAGTATTTGTGTTTAAAGATCACCTGCAGAGAAAACAGAGTCCAATCTGAAATACAGACCTAAGGTAGGTGAACACATATTTTCTGAAAGGAATGAGCAGCCAAATCTTTGCTATATCTTGACACCAGCCTTACTTTAACAGCTCAGTTCAACTTCAGAAACACATCACTAGCACAGATTTAGGCTAATTTTGCAGACTAACAAGTTTGGTACAGGCTGTACTAAATTTCTCCAAGTTTTTAGCTTTGACAAGGGTAGGAGGAAAGATGATGAAGGTTTCTTTCACCTCCCTTATGACTTCCTTCATATCCCTTGGTAAGAAACTAAGATATTTCCAGGGACTGCCATTTAAACAGGTTTTTCCATTCTTGATAACCCCTGAGAGGATTATACCTGTGTAATCTACTGAAATCAGTAGCCTGTTTTTTCTTTCTTTTTTTCGGGGGGGCGGGGGGAGAATTGCTTTCCAGAGATGTAACCATATTGTTTATCTGATATCTGCCTGCAACCCCTATTTTCAAATTTATTTTGAAACTCTTGAGCAATTTATTTAAAGGAGGCATGCAAGACTCAAAATTCCTGCAAACTAAATGTGGGGTTAGGGAGAAAGACCCAAATTTCCACTGAGGAAAGGCAGGCAGAATTAGTTTCATTTGGCCACAGCTGCACAGCCAGAGACTGTACACATTTGCCAGCAACCAGACCACATATAAATAGCTCCGTATGCTGTCTTTGACCAGCTAAGTGTCCATGGGACAAAAGACAGTTGATAGGAAACTGAACTTCATTAACTTTGCTGCTCACAGAAAAACTTGCTGTTATAAAGTGGAAGACAAAATTTAGAGAATAGGGAAAAAATAAGAAAGAGCATGATATAGTCTGGCTTCAGAACAACGGTCAAGTTATTAATTTAAAACAGACACTCTGTTCTCAGTACTTTATAAACAGATAAAGAAGGAAAAGGGAAACTTGTACTTGAAAAGTAGTGGACCTCTGTCCTAAAACGTTGGTTCCAATGGGCACTTGAAGATTTGGAAACCAGTCCATTGGGTCTGTAGCACTGGTCTGGAAATCTCATGAAAGCACCCTCTTCTTGTTATATTTCAAATGTTCTCCGTTTCTGGTATCAGCCGAACTGCAGAATCGCTGAGACTTGAACATAAAAATTAATGGCCCATGGGAGGAGTTCCATTAATCACATTTAGACTCTTTTAAAAGTTTTTTGTTTTCATTGACACATTTTGGATTTTCAAATGTTCTAGTTTACAGAATCAAGTTTTCCTTGAAAGGAGGAAACTCAGCTATGCACCAATGCAACCCAGGTACCATGGACTTGCTTTGGAAGCAGTATTCCACCAAATTCAATGGAACTGGGGGATGGACACAATGTTTTTCCACAACTATTTCAAACTAAGTATCAGGGCCCTCTCTCCCTTTCAGGCAGCAGATTTTTGAGCAGAAAAATTATTAATTTGGGGAGGACAAGTCAAGTCTGATGAGACTGTTGAAGCCAGCAAGTGATTTTCTTCTGAGTCCAATGGGCTGGGAATCAAGCACTCATTCCCGCCGTCTCAGGCAGAGCGACTGCAAGAAGCTGCCTCAGCAACTTTAAAATTTTGTTCTGAGTGGGAAACAAGGAATGCAAGGAGGCCTCCA
>WAAD01042689.1:15605-63117 GCA_013389945.1 Fregata magnificens
GGAGGCAATTGTGATAGAAATAACTGGAATCTAAGCCAGGAATTTTATTGCTTGGGTAGTATTTCTTTGGTTACATGTCTGAATCATGTTAAATAGCTATATAGTCTGGTATAGCCTATTTAATTAAACAAAGGAAATACATCAAAATATTATACATTCTTTATCTTATTTGACTCTGTTCCTCCCTAAAACAGACACAGGTATTATGCAAGGGTAAACAAACACAAAACTTCATATAAGAAGTAAACACTTTAAATTTTCTGCTTTGCAGAGTCTTTCTTACACCAGTTTCAGGTTTAATGGACTTCAGAGGCATGATATTTGTTTTGCACCACTACAGGTAGAAGCAGTATTCAATCTTTAACTTTTTGATGAAACTGTAACATGGAATCAATGTGTTGGGACTCAGGCAAGAAGATTTTATAAATGTTAGGTTATCATGTTAGAACTTGAGAGTGGGGTTTTTTTTAGCATTACTGGCACTTTGTTTCTGTATTCCTTTGATTAACACCTGTCTTAAATGGTCTGACCATTTTGGGTTTTTGTTTGTAATTCTATTAACATAAAATTTTAAGGAGGATGCCATTATAAAATGGACTTTTAGCTGAACTTAAGCCCAACTTCTAAGGTTGATTTATTACTGAATAAGTCAGGAATCTTAACCCAGAAACAGTTAAGGATTGGATTGAAGCCAAAGTACATAAATGTTAGTAATCATATTAACAGAATTGCAGTGCTGAAGGGAACCTTTAGAGGTCATTTAGTGCATCCTTGCTTTCCTAAGGTAGGACTAGCCATGTTTATATTAGCCTTGGGAGAAGTTTTTCTAGATGTTTGTAAAACCCTCCCAGTGGTGGAGACTCTATAACCTTCCATCACTACATTTATCCTCAGAGTTTTTTTCTAAGTTCTAACCTCATATGTCATTGTTGCAATCAAGTCGTTACTTTTGATCCTTTCCACTATGGCATGCAAAACAGATTGTTCCCACTCTTGCTTTACTATAGGTACATGAAAAGTGCTCTTGTCTCCCTCAGCTGCCTTCTCTTCTGACTAACTCACTTTCATTCATCTAGCACGAGCTTTTTCCAAATGTTAAAGGATCAGTTACCTGTTTCTATTTTCTTATGGTATTGCTTTATTTGTTTGCTTTATTTTTATTAGTTTTAGTGGTAGAGGACTATATAGCATCTCATGTTTGCTTTGAAAATTCCACTGTGGTCTCTCTTGAAACCACCTAAGTACTTGGACTTTTGACACACCACAGCAGTGAGTCTTGCTGTTCTTAGGAATCGTTTAAGGGATACTTTTATTTTACCATTTTTCAAGTAAAGTATTGAAAATTCTCACTTTCATTCTGTGTCCCTTTTTCCTTGCATAACAAAAGAATATAAAGGTTCAGAATTCATTATTTTATATCCTTCTGTCATACCTCCTCTCACAGTATTAATCATTCAATGAATGTACATGTAAGCCTTTCTGTTGTCTGAAGTATTTTCTTAAGCACTGAAAAGAATTTCAGAATTGGGCATGATATACATGAAATTATTCTAGTCCAAAAGCAATTAATATATTCATTACTTCAGTGCAGTTGGCATATCTCAAACGGTGGATTTGTGTTTGACTTTATTCAGTAGGACTGTTTTAGAGATGGCATGCACTATCTCTGCAGTACATGATAATGCCACATTCAGAATGACAGCAGTCCAAGCCTTGGGGCACTAAATGCTTCTTGAGATATGTTCAATTGCTGTTTAACTGTATTTAGCCTAAGGTGCAGAGAAAGAAGTTGCTGATGCCTTCAAACATGTTTAAGTATTTTAACAGTGTCTTGGCATGTCAGAATATGCCATAGCACTAACTGAGGTGCAGTTCCTGAATTACTGCAATTAGGAGGCAGGAATTTCAAAAAGAGTACTGCTGTAGCTGTGTATCACTATAGCTTAGCTTTTTGTTCCCCCTTAAACAGTGATTTTCTAAAATATGTACCCTCCCAGCTGTTTTCTGCACTATTGTTCTCTGGTCATGCAGTCAATACTTGTTATGCTTTAAGAGCTCTATTGTGTCTCCAATCACACAGCTCATAAAACAGACAACCATTTAATAAAAAAGCTATGTAAATGGAATCCTGTTTAATTACATATAGTCTTACCGGTGTTTCACTTGAATTTTGGATGGTCCTCTGAATATAGTATATTTGTGTACAGAGTGCAGGAAAAGGTGGGATGAAAAGTGGCTCATCCAAACCACAGTCTCTATCATTACTGTATGACAGTTCCTATTCCTCTTTCTTTTCTCACAGTAGTCTGGAACTACTGTACAGGCATTCTTTACAGGTCCTCAGTAACTCCGGAACCATGCAGGGATATTATGGGCCCATCAATGGGGAAAGGCAGCAAAATCTGCATGTAGTCATCGATTTGTCATACATGCTATTTAGAATTCATCTGCCAATGACTCCTCAGATCCTGTGGACCAAGCTGCATGGTTTACAGAAGTATTGTTGCACTGCTGTAGTATTGTATGGCTACTGTGGTCACGTACTCCTCCAAGAAAAGGTCCACAGCTAGGAATGCTTTCTGGGCACAGAGCTCTTTCAGGGAATGTTCAAGTTAGTGTATCTAGATAGGGTGTCAGTATTGCTTCAGAGGGTTTTCCATCTCCAGGGACAAATGGAACAGAGCTTTTGACTACTTAAGTACATCGAAAGTCCGTTGTTACCATAGGTTTTGTGTGTGGTTCACAAAAGATGACAAAATGAAAAGCTCCTTGCATCTTTCTCCAAAAGAGTGTATGTGCTAGGACTGTCATGACTAATTGATAATGCTAGGTTTGTATAGAATATATTGTACAGGAATTGTTGTTAAAAAATATGTGGAGCGGAGCCAGAGTGAGTGTACATCCTTGATTATATTTCTGCAATATGTGTGTACAAAAAAGCACATAACTTGTGACATGCACTTGTTGACTACTGTGTTCATAATATTTTCTCTGTACTTGATGAAATATATTGACCTTCTTTGGTAAGGAATGGGAGGAGAGAAAATAATGGAAAACTGCTTGGATGGAATATTTTGGTTGTTAATAGTTTTGGCTTTAAACTGGATGTAGAACAGCATATTTCCCCCCTCCACACTGCTGTGGTAGGTGCCTTCCTTTTTTGACAACAAGCAATCCTTCTAGCCCTAAAGCAACAGTCAGCTACAATCAGCAGAAAGATGAGCGTACATATAAATAACTCCATTCATTTGCATGTTTTTATACAAAGTTTTATGGAAAATATACGCTAGTACTGTCTCAGAAATTAGCCATAAAAGTTTAAATATTTGTTGGATTAATGATAAAAGTATTTTGTTTGAAATTATAGTTATCCACTAACTTTGGAAATTGGTGGTGGAAGCTTATATCACATGCAATGAGAAAGTAGATTGTGAGACCCTGTAAATTAGTGTTCTGCAATTTTTTTTTAAGCTGAAGTCTGAGCAGTTGCAAGTGAAATCTGCTTTATAAATATTCACTTTTGAAGACTCCATTTACATGTATACTTAAAAACTTGTCTAAATATCTGCATTTTAGGAAGTGGGTTTACAATGGCTTTGTTAAATAGTCAAGCAATACCTAGTTCTGACGTAGAGACACCGTAAGAGGATATGTTTGCAAATAACTTAGATGACATCTTCCATTGTAACTCTGAAGATAATTTTATGCAAATAAAAGCTTAAATTTGAGTAGTCTATGTATAAACAGTTAAAACCTAACCCCAAATCTACAAACTTCTGTATGACAAGAAATATCATCCCTCCAGGTTTACTTTCTCACTAATTAGCATGGTGATAAAGAAGTTAATAACTGGCATTTTAAGCACTTATTGAGTCAGTTTCCAGATATGTAATTCTGGCAGAAATCTGTTGTACTCTTCCTTGACGATTTGCCAATTGTGCTGACAAATTCTTTGCTGTGTCATATTCCATTAGGCTTGTCAGCTAGCAGTGTGGTTGCTACTAAAGTGTTTAACTTTTAAACTAGAAGTACTTAAAAAAGCATAAGACTTAGAGATAGATATGTTTGGATGTAAATTATGCTAGAGGACAAGAGTAATTTTTTTTTTTTTTTTTTTTTCAAAATCAGAGGTTGCTCACAACTCCATGGTAAAAAGAGGAGCATAAAGTCACTGCTCTGCAAAAGAGGGTCATTCTGTGCAGGGAATTAGCAAAAATACAGTTAATTACTTTGTAGCTAAAGCAGTGTGGCAGTTTATTCAAAATGAAGGTTAAATCTCTGTTATCTACTGCAGTGTATAGAAAGTACACAAGTTTTCCTTAACTGACTAGTTTAGGTACTGGTAATAGTTTAGTCCTGACAGCACTGGATGTTTTACCTGTCTTCTGATACAACACACACAAAAAACATTCCCTCTTTCCCTGCACCCCTTGCCCCCCGCCAAATGCTGAAGTTATGTCCATCTTTTAAACAGAAGAGCAGTTAAAATGCAACAGGTTTCAAAACATGTTAGATTAAATGTGTGCTTAAATGTTGTACTGATTCAAGCTCTTAGCACAGATGCAAGAAAGCAATGGAGTAGAAGGCTATATTAACTCTATGTGCCAAATATTAACTGAAGGGTGTTTTAGAGGAAAATATATCACACCAGCTCTGACAGCCTGAGGGAGGCAAGGCTGCTGCTCCATGTCCCCAGGTCTAACCAGTAGCAAAGATGAAGATATATCCCCAGTAGGTACACACACAGAACACACACATACACGAAATAAATACACAGTTGGCCACACAGATCACAGACACTCAGAGCACTCACATGAACACAGACAGCACCAGTGGCTTCATTCTGCTCCCCTCTCTGGCTGGAGAGGATAGAAGTCCACTAGTGAGAGTGGACACACACGTATGTATACATGCATATGCACACATAATAGAGAGGCCATACCCAGGGAAGTGTTAGAAAGGAATTTAATAAGATAGGACAGATGGCGCTGATCGGGCACACGGCACAACCAGACAAATTTATTAGCCAGCAAACTATTTACATATGACCGGCCCTTTTATCCCCTTCTCTCTCTATTTTCCCACTCCTGTTCCTCCCCAAATCACCTAAAACCCTCCCTTGTCCTCCCTTTGCTTCCTCCCCTAAACATCACATAATAAGTCCTGTGCTATCCCAAACTGCTTTTCCCCCATATCCCATAATGTGTCCTACATACCTAACCAGCAATCCCCATTAGACAGAAAGGTGATCTGGAGAGCAGCTACCAATGACTCACGGTGATGGGTATCATGCCTGGACAATGGGGCTGATGGTTCTGCTAGGATAGCCCTGGGAGGGGTGCGGACAAGGTGGTCGTTCCTCCTGAGGCCTTGATTTGGGTTCCTATCTGCCACTATACACCCCTGTGCTCCTCTGGGCCTGGGCAGATGGACCTTTGATGGGCTGATGGCCTCTGTGGTGGACCTAGGAGTAGCCCGTCAGGGTATTATTTGGGCTAGTACTATCCTGCCAGTATCACTCTGAGCTCTTTTGTGGGTGTGAAGATGAAGTTTATCACATAACCCAATATGGCGAGTCAGCCACATGCTGACTTAGAGGTTGCAGCTTCATAAGGCTGAATTGTAGAACAAGTCCTCATGCTTTACAATAAGGAATTCTAGTATTTGTCCAGACATGAATAGGGGTTGCACTACCATGCAAAATGGTAAATTTTCAAGTGCATGATTCAAGGACTGCTAGCAAGGGAAGGATTTTTACCAAGCCAAGTAATGCTGGCTGAAGATTTGTTTGCACTAAAAAGAAGTCATAATGAGACATTAACTGTTTCAATCTGGAAAAAAAAAAACAAATAACAACAAAAAAACCCTTTTCAATAAACACATACTCCTATGTTTTAAATAAAGGTCAGATATTGCCTTGATAAGCATTTGCTAACATTCTGCCAGAGTAATAATTGAAATACTAGTAGCAAGCATAATGTTTATTGTCATTGTTTGGAAATAAGGTGCTGTTTGAAGAGTTTATTGAGATTTAGATGGGAAGGAGATTTGCCTTGTTGTAAAAATATGAAGAAGGTTTTTCTGTTTAAAAATCAAAGCACATTAGGTGCAGCTCAGCAGTTAATTATGTTTCTTACCTTTAGGGAGTGCCAGAATAATACTAGATTTAGCTGACAAACGGAGAATTTTCCTGTTAGAGTCTCCATCTTCTGCCTACATCTTCAGAACACAGCCATCTGAAAATTGATAGGCTGATAACTGTCCATAGTCTTTGCATTCTTCTCTGAAAAAAAGTGGGAATCATGACTGAGTCTAAGTGCAAAAGCCTTAAAAAGTACAACTGGGGAAAAAACCAAACCAAAAACAAAACAAAAAACCCACCACTCAGTTCCCTCCTGCCAGCCTTACACATCCCAGCTACAGAGTTGCTTAGTTATCTAAACATCAGTGCTGTTTTCCTCATTAAAATCAGTGACATATTGAAATATGAAATATTATACAGTATTCAGAATACATACAGTACATTCTATAAAAATGTAGACAACTGTTAATAATAACATGCATATTCTTTACAATACTGCAACAAATTACTAATTAAATGAATGTTTAAAAAATGTTAAATGTTAAAAAATGTTAAAAGATCAGGACAGGATGAACATAAATCTGACTTTCAAAAGCTTTTGCAATTCTATCAGGATTAAATCCGCAGATGCTGAAATGAAATATGTTTGCTCTGCAAGCACCTATTGTAAATATTTTAAGTTAAAACAGTTTATTCTGGAAGAGGCAAAGGATTTTTGGTTGCTTTTTTTTTTTTTTTTTTAACCTCAGCAGTGGTCTTTTTTATGAATTTATAAAAGTTTCATGGTTGGAATTATCACTGTTTGAGAAGGCCATCTGGCAGCAAAAACCAAAGAAAAAACCAGGCAAAATAGATGTAACAAAATGAAGGCTGAATAGGCCTTTGAAAAATATTTTATAAGGCATAGGTTATTACTGGTAAAATTACTGTTCACATGAATTTGGGTGTTGTAGTGGGAAGGTAGAAAGTTGCCACAGCCCATACGAAGTACCTGACTGTGTTTCCATGTTGAAGCTCCTTGCTCCTTTTTCAGATAATCAATTTTTTATTAAAGAAACCTAAAAGTTTCATCAAATAAGTGATATCACATGAAAGTCATATCAAATAAATTGTAAAAATTAATTTACTTGTTGATTTTTGTTGTCAACTTTAATTGTTTGAATATCATGTTGTTACTTTGTAGGTAGCTCGTTATTTCTTGTAGACCATAAAGTACAGTATAACTGAATAAAAAGAAGGTTTCAGAATTTTACCCAGTGCTTAAAACAGTTGAGATAGCTTTTTAATTCAGTTGTAATGCAAGTATCAACATACAAATATTAAAAACTACCTGTGTCTTTATCAGGTAGGAGTCAACCCTGCAGTCCCCTGAACTTTGCTGGTTTTCAGTGAAAGCTCTTACAAGTACAGTAGCTAGAAAGTTTAGACACAGTGATCTGGAACAGGACACCTTCTAACACAAGTCACATATAAAACGTTAGTGCATCTATTCAGGCAGCACTTAGATTCTCCCTGTCCCTGCACACGCACACACAACACACAGAACAGCTTTATCTGTACATGTTAGATTAAGTTTATAACCAATAGCAGGGTTTTTGTATGCTCCTACTAATCATTGATTGTACGATTCATGTAACATATTGTGTACTAACAATTAATGCCCAATCCTCAGAAATACAAGCAGAGGCTTACATTATGTGCAAATTAAGTCCCATTGTCAATAACGGAGCTGCTCACTTGCAGGGCGTTAAACATGTTCATAAGTATTTGCAGGGTGCAGGACCCCAGGTTCCTTTCACATGAATTCAAAGCATTCTTTACAAAAAATTCAAAGAAAGGTATTTTTAATAATTTCAAGAAAATTGGCAGTATGGAATTAAGTGCTTGGTTGACTCTTTTAGACATCAAAATTCATTCAGTACCTAATGCCAAATGCTTTTGAGATTGATTTACAAGCACAGGAAGTGGCTTAATAGTCTTATTTTTCAGTTCTTGAGGTTGAGGATAACTGTGCTTGTCGCCTGTGGGCACACGTAATGTAAAAAAACTATTACTTTACATGCAATGTAAAAAAAACTATTACTGAGGAATTTATTGCAACATTCTTACCAAGACCTTTAAAAATACCTTTTGTGAATTTAAGGATTCTCAGTTTCACTGGAAGTCATTGCAATATTATTCATTTGTAAAGACAACTCTATTTTGCTTTCAGATTCAAGGCCTCTACCAGATGTAGCCCTGACAGGGAAGTGTACCCGAGAGTGTGATGAATATGGCCACTCGGACTCCTGCTGGATGCCAGTTCGCACTTCTCCTGAAAGAAAGCAGAAGAGCCAGCCAAAACTCTCCACTTTCATGCCTGTCGATGAACGGGGCAGTCAGGAAAAGCTGGCCAATGGAGAAGCCTCCCTCATGGGTGATCGCAACAGAAACCTCCTTAACAAAAAGTTGACCTCATCCTATGAGACCTTCAGCTCGGCTAGTTTCAGCAAAAATGAAGAAGGCAATCCAGAGGATATCCCCCTTACACAGACAGGGGAATACAAGCCATCTCCTGTCAATACTCTAACTAGAAGAGAAGTTTACCTGTAGGCTAAAAAGCAGCAACAAAGTTCTTTCGTATTATAAGAAAGAAAAGGGGCAAAAGTCTTAAAATCAAAACAATTTTAACAAGAAATAAGAAACAAAAAAGAGGGGGCCACCAAAGAGACAAAAGATCTGCCTGCCACTTCTGCCTCCATAGCAGGCATTTAATTACACTGTCTGCCTGACTATACTGTACAATGTAGAAAACGTTGTTACTTGCATGTCTAATTCCCCCTCACTGGTTTTTATTTTCCTAAATCTATGGTTGCAAATTCCTCCCATAGTAACGAGCTTGATTAAAAAGAACACAACACACTGTTGTTTCCCCTCTGCAGAAGCATGAGTTAAGCCACTCATTTTGTTTGATTGTCATCTGGCTTGTTGAGGATAACAGGTCAGGGAAAATGTATTCAAAACATATCATCTGAATATTGCTGATCCCCACCAGGGACAATCTTTCAGAAACCATACAGATATAGAGAAAAATATAAAGGAATAATCGTTAATAGGCACTTTGTGAAGACCACAGCTTTAATATTCTCACCTCTTATCTGAGGCTGGAAGCAACAGAAATACGTTCAGCCTGAGACTGCAGTCAAAAACATGGTATACTTTCCTGTGATTCATGAACTCTGGTTCTGTTTTATCCATAGAACAAACCTGTTCTTGCTGTGTCTGTTTCTCTCCTTCTCTCTCGTTCTCTGTAATGATAACTTCAACCTAAACACAATTAGTAACACATACTGTAGGATAGTAATGAAAAACTGTTGAAATCATTATTTTGGGAAAGACTAACATCTAGCTGGGAAGATCGTAATAACAAAAAGGCCAAAGATCACACAATGGATCAGGGGAACTGCTAAGTATTGGGGCTTGGCTTAGAAAACTAATATATTCACAAACACACACATGTACTCGTAACACACTTTCAGTTACATTTTGCACAGCAGCACAGTTCACAAGCCCAGATGACGTAATTTTTTTTTTCCAGTGCGGTTCAGTTGAATGTCCAAAGGAACCGATGTGGGTTTTTTTGTAATGACATGATATGTTGCAGCAGATGCTGCATATGATATGCTGCATATGCCAGTTCCAGGGAATTTTTAAGATCAAAATTAAAAACTAGTAGTAGTAATAGAAGGCTGTGTTAAAGAGAATGCTTGGTGGGATGGAAAGGGTGGACAATGGGATGATGCAGTGACAAGAGAATATTACAAGTCAAATACAAAACCTTCTTTTCAGAGTGCAAGGAATGATTGCTAAGTCTTTTGTCATCAATGTTGCAGATTGCCAATTGCTTCAATTATGTCAAAGATATAATGAAGGTCTTCTTGAAACACAAGTGCATTAAAGCCAAGAAAAGTGCAATACTAAATAATGTCAAGACTCAGAACATTTAAGCTAGGTAGAAAATGGTCTGATAAACAGTGGTATGATACTCACCTAGCAGGTCAAGATGAGTCAAAAGGAGTCCAAGCAACCATGATATGCAAGAGCTGTGGGCTGTAACGATTCTCATGGTGAGCGCTTCTTGAAAGGAAGAGAAAATGAAACAGGTTTTTGTGCAATAAAAGCAACAAAATGTGCAGAACTTCAGCCAGTTGCTTTGTAGCTGATGCTGTAGTAATAATGACAGACTGAGCTCAGACATTCAGATGAAAGCGACAATCGAACAACAGAGCAAGGACAGCTCGAGGAGGGGTAAAGCATTCAAATCCCTGGCTGTTTAACTTGGCATTAAGGCATGGCTAGATGGCTCTCTAGTATACTGTAGTCACAATGTAGTTTTGGGTAGTTTCTTGCTTTGAAGAATTGCATAGAAATAACCTTTAAAAGCCTAAAGTAGAGGTTGGTAAATCAATACCACTCACCACATTTATCTTTTGAATTCACTTCTCCATATAGTGGGATGTGCCATTATTGGCCATTTCGTTCTCCTCTCTCAAGTTTACTTTCTTCAAGTAACATTAGTTTGTGTATAGCGGTTATGATGAATGGGCACATTTTAGAAAGAAAATATTAAAATCAAAGATTAATAATGATTGAACATTTTTATGTTTAATTATTTAAGTAATATGGACAGATGCAAACTAGTACTTTGTTATGAGACTCCATACAGCAGTTACTGCTTTGTATAATCTGTAAGTACCTGTTTAAAAATGCTTCTAAAAATGCTTATGTAATGTATACACATTTTTCTTGCACGTTTCAACAGAATACACAATTGCATAACACAAATGTTCAACAGAATTTCCTTTAATAAGATTTTATTTAATATTACCCACAAAAAATAAAATAGGTAGCTTC
Source organism: Fregata magnificens (assembly GCA_013389945.1). Taxonomy (NCBI): domain Eukaryota; kingdom Metazoa; phylum Chordata; class Aves; order Suliformes; family Fregatidae; genus Fregata; species Fregata magnificens. Next base: position 26,581 of record WAAD01042689.1, read on the forward strand.
GTTCCATATATTCTTAGACCCTTTTTCTACAAGGCTAATAATACAGGTCATAGAAGACCTTCAGATTAAATGGATCAGCAGTCACTCACCAATTTTTGCACCACATAAGACAGTCATTAAATACTTTACTTGTGTGCATCTCCTTAGATCTAAAATGGGTGTGAAGGAATTTTTTAAAAATTCTATCACTGTAAGTATTCACAGTAATTCTAGTGGAACTAGCCACTGTTAGTATGCTGATTACCCTTCTGACCTGGCATGACACACAAATATATTTTGGGTTTGTATCTTTCCTCTTTATTTGAAATAGGTTAATTCTGGTGCCACTCCATAAATAGAGTGCTTTTGTATAAAAATAAACAAACAAAACTATAAAAAAATAATTAGGGTGAATGCAAAATATGCAACTGTGCCTTTTATACCTATTATTATGGTAAAGTGGTAGTTGGGTTTGGACACTAAGGGATAAGGGGCTATTCCCAACTTTTTTGAACCTGTATATTTACCCGTGTTTATTTTCTGAGAAATTATAAATAATATATTTAAAAACAAGCCTTTTGCCAAACTCAGTTAATGGACCAGTCTTAAGCATTATTAACACAAGGCTGTGGTTTAAGTAGGTCTTGAAGATTTTTTTAATTACTCTTTGTGTGGGGTTTGGGGTTGTTTTCATTTGTTTTTGATTCTGCTGCCTGGAAAACTATGATCAGTCTATATTATAGTTATTTAGCAAGGTGTCACCAGTTCATGTTGCCAGGAAAATTGACATATTTTTTTAATTGTTTTTAGCCATCATCACATTTCAGTTGTACAGTATAGAAATAATCCTTTTATTTCCTTCCATGGGAAACTCAAATGAGCTTTGCATGTATTTTACATTAGGGCACCTTTATAGATTGATGCATTAATATATAACTTTATATGTATTAGAAAATTCAATAGCTTTGGTCTAAAATCTAATGCTCATTCTGGATCTCAGATCCACTATGTTTATTTGATATGGTTTCTGACTGGCCTGCTGCCTGAGTTTCAGGAAAAAAGTTAAACGTTATTTTTATGTGGGGGAAGAACTTAAATGGGATTGAAATGATTGGCTGAAAGGCTACCCTAGGAAGTTGTCAAGCAGGAAAACAAAGAATACGGATAAAGACCTTGCCATAACTCCAGCCATCACCAAACACTTGTAAGGAACTTGAACAATTAAGTATTTTTCCTTTTGTTTCATTGGTGATAAATATACAGTGTTTCCTTAAGGAATGAAGCAGATGAAATAGCAATAGTAATGAAAGCCCATCAGTTAAGTTGTATTACTGACTGAAGAGCATAAACACAAGGAGGAAGACAACATTCAACAGCTACCTGGGGTATGCTTTCAGACAACTTTTTCCTAAATTTTAAAGCACTTGCATTCAGTGTGGTACGATCTGTTTGTAATATTAATCATTGACTATTGTTCTGCAACTTGGATGTTGATAGTGAAGCAGAGAACAATTTATCATTGTTTATTATGAGTCACTATGCACGCAACTATGCTAAACATGGCAAAATGTATTAAACGCTAGTCCACCTCTATTTATGAAATATTTACATAATTTAATTTGCTTTTGTACAGTTTTATGTAAATAAATTGCTTGTCATTTTTGTCTCTGCAAATTAAAATGTAACATGTTCAACTGGTTGCCCATTTGCTAGTGTACTTTCTCTGACAGGCTATTCCACTTTTACTGGGTTAAATCACATGCTAGTTTGCATATTTAACCTATATTTTGCATGGCAAAGATGAAACTGCTTTTGTAACAGGCCACATCTTCAGTTGCTGATGTAGCTGAGGTTTTACCTGTCTTCAGAGTGAAATTCAGTAGACATTATTGTCACTCACAGAATCACAGAATGATAGGGGTTGGAAAGAACCTCTGGAGAACATCTCGCCCAACTCCCCTGCTTGAGAAGGTACACCTAGAGCAGGGTGCACAGGACCGCGTCCATGCGGGTTTTGAATATTTCCATAGAAGGAGACTCCACAACCCCTCTGGGCAGCCTGTTCCAATGCTCTGTCACCCTCACAGTGAAGAAGTTTTTCCCCATATTCAGCTGGAACTTCCTGTGTTCCAATTTGTGCCCATTGCCCCTTGTCCTGTTGTTGGGCACCACTGAAAAGAGTCTGGCCCCATCTTTCCTCATCCATGTGGGTCTCCTGGCTCCTTTGCTTGACTTATTCCTCATAGGGATGCGCTGATCTTGAGCCTGGGGGAAGCGGTGCTTGAATATTGACCAGCTCTCTTGGCCCCCCCTACCATGCCTTAACCCATGCGATTCCTCCAAGCAGGTCTTTGAAGAGGCCAAAGTTGGCTCTCCTGAAGTCCAGGGTTGTAATCCTGCTTGTTGCCCTGCTTCTACCATGCAGAATCCTGAACTCTACCACCTCGTGGTCACTGCAGCCAAGGCTACCCCCAACCCTCACATCCTCAACCAGACCTTCTTTGTTTGTTAGTATAAGGTTTAGCAGCACATCTTGCTTTGTTGGCTCCTCCACCACCTGCATCAAGAAGTTATCCTCAATGCTCTGCAGGAACCTGCTGGATTGTGTGTGCCTCTCTATGTTGCTTTTCCAGCAAATATGAGGGTGGAAGTCCCCCATGAGAACCAGCGCCTGCGATTGTAAGGCTACTTCCAGCTGTCTGTAGAAGGCCTCATTGACTTCCTCTTCCTGATCAGGTGGCCTGTAGTAAACGCCCACAACAGTGTCACCCATATTTGCCTGCCCCTTAATTTTTACCCATAAGCTCTCGACTTGTTCTTCCTCCACCCCTACGCAGAGCTCGATACATTCCAGTTGCTCCCTCACATAAAAAGCAACCCCCCGACCTCGCCTTACTGGCCTGTCTTTCCTAAAAAGCATGTGGCCATCCATGACAGCATTCCAGTCATGCAAGCTATCCCACCATGTCTCTGTAACTGCAATGAGATCATGGCCCTGCGACCGNTTCCCTTGTCCCTTCTAGACAGGTGGATTCCATCCCTCCTTAACAGGCTGTGGTTGCTGAGGAATGCCCCATTGTCATAAAAGCCAAAACCCTCACGATGGCACCGGCCAGGTAGCCAAGAGTTGATTTGCATTATTGTTCTATTACCAGCTGCCCATTTCTCTCTAACTGGAAAAATGGAGGAAAAGGTGACTTGGGCTCCAATATTTTTCACTTGCTCTCCCAGGGCTTTATAGTCTTCCTTGGTTCTGCCCAGGCTCTGGCTTACAGCATCATTTGTGCCCACATGGAAGAGTAACAGTGGATAGTAATCTGTGCTCTTGGCAAGTTGTGGCACCCTCTCAGCGATGTCTCGGATCTTAGCTCCTGGAAGGGAGCAAACCTCTTGTGACTCCCTGTCAGGTCGGCAGATGGGCACCTCAGTGCCTTTAACAGTCACCCACTACAAGCACTCGTCTCTTCTTTTTACAGTATTGGCTCTGTGCTGCTGGTACATTTGCACCTTGCAGACCTTGCTCGTGTCTACAGCTGTTGAAGCTTCATATCTGTTGTTGGTAGTGATGTTGGAGGGTGGAGACTGAAGCAGACCCCTGCTTTTGTGGGTCACCAGGGTCCAAGGTGCCTCATTCTCAGTGGTGTCTCCTACAGGAACATGGTTCTGAAACCACTCAGGACAGCATATAGCTATTTTCATGGTAGAAATAAAGTACTTGTAATGATAGCAGTTGTTTCCGATTACTATTCAAAAGGGCTTCTTATTAAGATGTGTTTAAAACCTTCATATCAAGGGGAATAACAAGTCTTAAGTGAAAGCTCAGGTATTTCCACTATGGAATGGCAATTTTCTAATTATCAGCAAGGTTGTTATTTTTTCCAAGAAGTTTAGAGATATTAACAGATCCTAAAATGTCAGTGAAACATATATGGTGAAAAGAACAACACAATTAATGCAGCATTTCAGAGCAAAATGTGAAATAAAAACCTCCAGTTCTTTCTAGCTGTGAATCAAATTATCTGTCTCAGCATAACTACAGATCAAGAACAAACCCTCCTCAAGAAGGAATATCTAAGAAGCAGAGTTTCTTCCTTAGCTGTCTGGATCACACACTGCTTTTTTTGTTTGTTTGTTTTGAAAAAGCAGGTTCCAAAACAGCCATTAAGTTGGGATTTGCATCAGTTGTAATATGTGAAAAATATGTTTGTGTGGATAGGGATTGAAGGTTAAAACTCACCTGTCTCCCTGTTGTTTTCTACAAAATACAATATTGCTACAGAGACCTTGCAAATCACTGCATACAATCTCCCACTGAACACCACAGAAAGTGCTGTTTCTGTCTTTTTACCTTAGCTACAGATTAGGCTTTGATTTTTGTGAATACAGGCTGGCCGGAACTCTTTTTTTTTTTTTTTTTTTAAAGAAACTTTACATTGCAAATTTCTTCCTCTGACTGTGCTTTCAGTTAGCGTTGCCTGGTCTTCTCTAATGAACATGTCAAGAAAGATTCTTCCTTCCATAAGCAGAGGTCTGAATCTGCATGCCTATGGAGAGAATTCAATCCACCAACTGACCCCAGATCTCCCACATCACACTCGAATGAGCTACCCCTCAACCTCTTTCAGCAGTAGCAGTATTTTAATGAGTAACTTCAATCAAGCTTTCATGTTTATTTTATACTAGATGTAGTATGCAAGGCATGACCTTAGGTTTGTTTATTTTGTCTTTTATCTGCATTCTCCTTGTTTACCAACTGCATCCAGGAAGGTGATTACAGGAAGATAAAATAAATTTCCTGAACCACAGAGAGTAGTAAGAGAGGATAATATAAACTGGCAAAAGTTAACAATTTATGCTCCCCTTTAACCCTGGCTTCATTTCTCCCTCCTGTGCTGCAGTAAAATGTAAATCTTATGCAGAGACTGAAATTAATAAATGTGACCTAGGCAGAAATAATTTCATGTCTTTATACACTCCCCTCAGGAGGCTCAATAGAAGATGCTTAATAGTTCATAAATGTGCAAATCATCTAGCCTATGCAAAAGAAGAAAGCAACATCAGAGTTAGACAAGAATATTTAGTATATTGCTTAGTAAAATGATAGGATTCCAGCCAGCCAGTTCATACAGCTATTTCTTCTAAAGCAAGTATGACTGGTTTAAAGACTTAGATATACTTACCAAGAAACCAGAAAAAAAATGCAAAATACCTATTCTGTAGTGGTATGGAATAGCTTCTGGGAGAAGAGGGAACAAAGAACAGCAAATAAGTATAATGTAATTGGCACAGAAGTGTTAGAAATAAATCCCTTTAGGACTTTCAAACTGATTTAAGGATCCTAAAATAGGGAGATATTAATGCATAATTTGTAGCTATCTACAGTATGGTACTGTAATTTCTAAGAAAGGATTCTTGTTAATTATAAGGCATGTGATTCTATTTAAGGTGGTGTTTTTAAAGATTTAATTAATGGTTAAAAATATTTATATCTTAGTATTCCTTCTTTGTAAGCTTACTAAAGCAAATTTCAGCAGGCTTCTACAGCATTCACTGTAGGAGAACGCAGGTTTGGAAAGATCAAGATAACCAAGATAGAGTTTTCATATTTCTATTCTATTTTCAGCAATGCAACCAACTACTTCATGCTTACACTATACTCATGAATCATTAAAAAAAAAAAAAAAAAAAAATCAAATCTAGACCTTTTAACTATCACTGCTTCCCAGAATATTGCAGAGGGAACAAAGCAGCATAAACGCAGGTTTAGTATACCATGTTTACTCCTCCTTTGGTAAATTTTACACTCAGCAAACTTAGTGTCATGGAGAAAGCAACTTAAACAAGAATGAATCATTAAGTTTTTCCCAATCCTGTGGAGAATCAGAGAAGGAAGGAAAGACTAGAGCAACAGGAAAAAATTGCGGTGTCTTATTATTACCTACCTCTCACGGATTTCCAGCACCTACAGAAAATCCCATGAATGGAATCTCTAATACTGGAGGTCTATCTTTTCCCCACACAAGTGTACACCTCCACTTCTTCCAAAAGAACTCACAGGTTTTATAACTTGTACTAAGTCTAGTTGGGGTAAACCATCTTCTTGATGCTTTTTCTTCTTATATAGCAACTGTATTACATGATTCCAGAAAATGAAGCTGATTCTAACTGAGGCAAGATTATTGTGGTAGTAGCCTGCTCTAAGTTAGTTGAATATATATTTGATAAGGCATGTAGAAGTGAAAAAATGAGAATAAGATGAAAGGGATCCTGTTGGTCTGAAAAGATCCACAAACTGCTGCACACACTGTAATGAAATGATTATATAGGTCTGATCAAAACAGAAGAGGCTGAAAATTTCATAAGCAAAAAAAGAGAAAGGAGGATTTAAAAAAAAAAAAAAATTACAGATGGAGACCTAATACCAGTTAAGTGCATGTGTGTGTATATGTATGTACACACACACCTCTCACCTCTGGATTTTGAAGCAGATTTTAAGATACTCTTCATGATTCCAGAAAATTGTCTACTTCTGTCATTAGCCAATGTCAGAGAGACAGAATACTGGACAACAAGGACCTTCAGTATGACGTCCTATATCTATTTTATGGTTTAGTAAGACAGAACAAAATACATAAATTACTGGCTATCACTTAATGTGGCAGGGCATGGTGATCACAGAGTTAGAAAACTTGCTTCAGTTTCTCTCTAGCCTCCTATCTGACATAAGCTGCTAGAACAAAAGTCAGAACGTTTTTTTTTTAATCTTCGCTCGTCTCCTTTTGCTGACAGTTCTCGGAATCACCTTGGCACCTGCTTAGCTTTTGCCCACCTTGTTCTGGGGGCTCTCTTCTAGTTCAGAACAATAGGTGATTTCATTTTCTTTTTCAGTCTGACCTCTGAGCATCTGGCAGGTGTCATGTTGCCACCCTTATCTTTAGTAGCACGAAATCATGGTAGACTCCCTCACACATAACTCTAAATATGAGTTTGAATATTAAAAGGGTCCTTATAGGTGGTAGAACAAGGAGTATGCCTTGAATTTAGAATAATCTGGTGCTATGCTGATAAAAAAAAAAATCCTGAGTTCCAGAGAGGATTGAAAAGCTGCTGTGTGTGATAAAGAACAAACCACATGCTGGGTACAACCCTATAATAACAAGCAGTGCATTTCTTCTTGCTCTAATCTGTGCCTTATGTAGAGATGAAAGGAAAATGTACAAATGCCCCAGGTCCCTCTGAAGTACAGTTAACAGTGTTTCATATATACAAGAACGAGGGAATCATCTTTTACCTAGCCCTGGTAAGCTATGCTTGTTTCCAGTCAGTTTGGATGCCCCTGTTGAATATTCGGATTGTGTTTATGTGTCATTAGTACAATGATATTGGCTAATTAATGATACAGCTAGCGTGACGTGCTCATTTAGGAGCGCATAGAATTGATCGAGGGAAATGATGTAAAAGTGCCACCTGGAGAACAAGGCATTCAAACTATAACTCCCATGAAGTTCTATAATGTATCGTCTAGATACAATATTAAATATTAATATAAAAGTTAAATACCACTTTTCAGTTCCAAAGAAAACTCAGCTAGTCAAAATAAGCATTCAGAAAGAAATAAAGGTGAGAGTTTGGTTAGTCATGGACTGAGAAGGTTATGTCTGAGAGGTACAGAATAATTTTTCTGTATTGAGTCACTGAAGATGAAATAAATTTAGCACCACTCAGAAATAATACATCTTGTCTTTCTTTACACAGCAATGGGATCTGAAGCTTCCAGAAGTTTACTGTTCCATGGCACTCAGAAAAAAAAACAGAATGAAGGCTTAGAATTAAGGAAGAATTATCAAACAGAATAGAATCTGTTATCAAACAGAATAGATTCTGCTGCTTAAATCAAGATGCAGGTGCATCACAAACATTTTCCATAGTTCTGACCTCCAACCCTCTATATTGGAAAGGATATAAATACTAGAAGAGATGCTGAGTAGGGTCATCAAAGTTATAGAATAAATAAGATAGGACTCTTCAGCCTAGAGAAGAGAACTGAGAGGTTTGACAGTTGTCCATATAAAGTAATGAATGGCATCAAGAGATGTGGAGAAAACTATCAGTTTCCCTTAATAAATGGGCTATGAAGCATCATATGAAGTTATCAAGAAATAGGTTCAAGGTATATGGATGATGGTGTGTTTTCTCACAGTGCAAACTGCTCAACTTATTGTCAGAGGAGATGATTGATTTTTGGGATGCATCCCATGAATCTGGCTCACATAAAGAATAAAAAACCAGAAGATTTCTAGATTAATACTTTTTATGAATAAGTTAAGAATAACATAAGTAAAAGACACATCTGTTTGTTTCTCCTGCTCTCTTACCTAAACAGACACAGTAACAACTACCAGAAGCAGAATACTGAAAGTCTCTTTCTCTAAAAACCTCCAAACCAAACCAAACACACAAATCAATGCTTTTGATACTGTTTCCCCAAGAGAATGATGAAAAATAGTCTATGCCTAACCACAATTACTCCTTGGAAATCTTCAGCTGCAAGTCTTCTGCTGAGAAAACTTTCAGCAGGAAAAAGTTAGAAAAAGGAAAAAAAAAGTTATATTTTCTTTTCTCCAAATTGCAATAAACTGACCAATTAAACTCCAAAATTCTGTGCCTTGGGAAACACATAGCTGGAATCACAGAATTATGTAGGTTATAAGCACTAAAACAGACTGCTACTGCATTTATTTGGACATGTGAACAGCCCATTACATGGTTTTTAAAGATAGTAATGTATTTAACTCCTGCTGAAATCAGTAACAGGCATTGATCCTGTTGTGCAGTCCTGATTGTGGAGATTCATACAGACAAAAATGTGTGGCAAAACAAACCAAAAGCATTTGTAAACAAGTTTCCAAGGGTTTCTGTTATTTCAAACTTTATACTTTTTGAACACAAGTAAAAAATAGAAGACAGTAGAAAATACTTGAAGAATACAATAATATGTGAGTTCTTGCCAGGTGATGTTTGTGGTCTTTGGAGTATCTGGAGATGTCCGTTTTATCAAATCTTCTAGCTACAACTTTTACCATTAGTGATATAATTAGAACTTCTGCTATATCCTCTGATAACAATGAAAAGACACATTTTTTTTTCACCAAAGAAATTAAAAAAGAGTGTTTCTTCACCTTCACATTCTATTGAAGAAAACAATTGTGTATTAATAGGAGTTCATTTTGTAGTCATTAGGATCATTGTAGGTTAATCTGTAATATATTAATGACTTCATTTCATACTATTGCTCTTTAAAATTAAATAACTAAATTGATACTCATGAAGCTGATGTGCATAACAAATATTTCACTGAATACAAGTTTGTATTATTTTAGTTTAAAGAACTTAGAGTCATGCAGCAGTATTTAAAAATCATACTGTAACATGACAGGAAAATAAAAGATTAAATTGTGAAGATACATTAGTTTCATTTATACTAAGATTCTTTTAGGAATTATTGAGAATACCAGAGGAGTTCCTCATCTATGTAAAAATCATCCTTTGGCAGCAATGGTACTGCAACCTCTTCAAACTCCAGATCTGGCTTACAAAACAAACTACTCCCTACACCCTATGCAGCAGCACAAGTTAAAGACCTGGGAAGTACATACTGTTTAACCTTAAAATAAAAAGTTAGCATTTACACAAAGTCACATAAGCCTTAAGCAAAGTGCATTCTGGTCAAAGTTGAGAAACCGGACAATTTGATTAGGCTTAAATAACTACATAGCTGGAAGGCTATAAAGAAAGAAATGCAGTTATTTAAGTGACCAAAGTGAATTAATACTTAGGTCTCAAAAGGAGAGAAATATGACCTTATTCTTGTTCTTTATTGTTTTTCCAAAACATAATTACCACCAGTACTATAAAAAAACTACTACTGAAGTGATTTTCATCACCTTAAGGATGAAAAGAAAAAGACTTTTTTCCCCCAACCAGGTCCCCCAACTCTTTCAGTGTTTGAAGTTTCTTGTACTATCATCAATAATGTCATTAAGTGCCAAATCTGCAGTATCTGTTGAGAGACAAATTCTGGTATTTTTCTCAGCATGGAAATGAGAAGACTCCCTTCTCCCTCAAAGGATATTGCTCCCGTAAACGAAGCAGCACTGCACAGAGATGGTAACCAAGTTATCTGATATGTGACTGGTACATTACTCAAATAATTTAGAACTAGTTCCTGTATCTTCATACAGCTTGATAAAAGGTTTGTTTGCATTGCGTGGTGCAGGGCTCTGGCCTGCAGAAGATTAGACAGGACAACCTATTTCAACTCTTAAAACCTGAGCAACTCAAAGTGTACAGTCTGACATGGAGTAGACGTACTCCTCCAAAGGTGTGTTACCACCTTTGTGAGAGTACCGCTTTACTGTAGAAAAAGCTAGGATCAGATATCATGCCTCAATGAGAGACCTCTGCCTCTGAGCAACAGAAACATAGCAGTCTTTGCAGACTCTTACAGCTTCTATCCTTTGCTTTCACACTACAACTGTGGAAAGGAAAAGGAATCAGGCATGCCTAAAGACCTTTATTTGTAATCCTTGAATCTACCTGCTACTCATTTGTGAATAGATCAAATTCTCACTGAAATCTTTTAGAAGGAAAAGGCTGTTAATATAAGAAGTGAGAAGTTATAAAAGTTTTCATGCCCTACTCCAGAGAAAGCTATACCATCTCTCAGTCATAGATATAAAATCTTGCCTCTGGATCACTACAGCAGAATATACACACTGAAGTATAACTACTCAAATTCTGTTTTCAATTTACCCATGTAACTGGAGTTAAGCTGCACAGGGACAAATCTGACCAGAGCTTGTCCCAGTATACTCAAATTGCAAGGAAGGAAGGAAAAAACAGCCAGCCTTCTTTGTATTTTCCACTTTTTTTCCTATAAATTCTCTTCCTTGTTAGACATACCAGATTCTAGTACACTCTAATATAGCCTTAGTTGGAATGCTAGAAATGTAAAATCTCTCATACCTTTTTTTCTTGAAAAACAAGTCTCTTAAAACTACATTGTGATGATTTCAGAGCTGCAAAGGATCTGCCTGAATGCATGATTTTATTGTAATTGTAAACTATAAACGTGTATTATTTTATTGTTTATTGATATATACCATTGGTACCCTATTACATTGGCAAAATATACCTTTGTCCAATAGACAAAGGAAAGCAATCTTTCTCTGACAGATTTTTTTTTTATTTTTTCCCCTCAAACTTTTCCAGAAACTTCTGCTTTTGCTTGCTGACCTTAAGGTCATTACAGAACATTTACCCTCTTGCTCTCAATAGCACTTAAAGACTTTAAAAAGTGCTTCCTGGGGAGAAAAAGCAGCAGTCAGTGTTGGATTAACACAGCCAGGGCTGGATATACATGACAGCAGTATCTCAAATCTCCCCTTGCTCTGCCTCCCCAAACCACAAGAAAGAAATATAGTGACCCAACAGCAACAGCAATTTAGTTCAAAGAGAAAGTGCAGTGAGATTTAAGACCCGTCCTGAGAAATTATAATACCTTCCAATACCTATTGCATCCAAAAATGCATATAGACATGCTATTTAGAGATTTTTAAAGCATATATTTTTAATCTAACAGGACTGGCATGGAGATTTGTTGGCCAAATCCTCAGCTACAATAAATCAGCACATAACCTATAGGTGACAAATCCATTATCCCTAGTGTTCTTTCTGGTTTGGATTATGATATTGTCACAGCTTTTACTCACTAGCTGGTTCATCAGGAAAATTTGCAAACCATAGTATATGGTCCCAGTTATTTTAGGAAATTGATTAGGGGCTTATGTAGCTGATGTCTTCACCAGCGATTTTGGTTTTAGACCACAGGGCCCTCTTTTTGAGGGCTGAAGACAAAGCTGGCAAGAGCAGCTTTGCCAGCAGGCTGGCCAATCTGGTGAGTGGAACGCTAACATAGAAATGGCTGTGGAGGGAAATTACAACGCACAGTTGATTAAGAAAGTGGTGGGCAGGGGTGGGCAGCAAAGGTTGCAAGGTGGCAGGTACAGGAGAGATCTCCAGAATAATAAAACAGGGTGAAAGAGCGGCCACCTCAAGCATGTCATATGCACAGAAATGCGTGCAGCCTGGGAAACAAACAGCAGAGGCTGTAGCTCTGCATGTGGTTACAGAACTGTGACATCATTCGAATTACTGAGCTGTGGTGGGGTAACTCACACAAGTAGGTTATTGCAATGGGTGGATACAAGCTCTTCAGGCAAGACAGGTCAAGAAGAGGATGAGGGAGGAAAGAGGGAGGTGAAGGAATAGCTCAGAAGTATGTGAGTCCTTCTGTGGGACAGACAACAGTTTGGCTGAGAGTTCACAGCTTAGGATCAAAGGAGAGGCCAGTAAGGGAGACACAGTGGTGGGAGTTTGTTACAGTTCACCTGATCAGGGTGAGGAAACGGATGAAGCTCTTTTGAAATAAGGAATTCTGGATCACAGACCCCAATTCTCATGGGGGAACTCTTTGGCATCTTCTGGAAGGGCACCATGGCAGGAAAGGTTTCTGGAGGGTGTCAGGGATAACTTCTTGATACAGGTACTGGTACCATCCAGGGGTTATGTACAGCTGGATCAGCTGTTCACAAACAAGGAAGAACTGGTTGAGGATGTGATAATCAATAGTAACTTTGTCTGGAATGACCATGAACTAGTGGAGTTCAAGATCCTGAAGAGAATGAGGGAGATAGGAAACAGAGTCTATATCCTGTACTTTACGGGAACAGCTTTTATCTTATTCAGGGAACTGGTAGATAGCATCACATGGGAGGAGGCAGCTCTGAAGGGCAAAGGAGCTCAAGAAGGCTGGGAAGGACACCAGTCAAACACAAGAATGGTCCATCCTGTTTCCCAGGAAAACAAGCAGATGTCTCAGGAGGCCAGCCTGACTAAACAGGGAACTCATGGTGGAACTCCAGTGAAAAAAAAAGGGCAGTATACAAGAAGTGGAAGCAGGGAGAGGCTACTAAGGAGAAATTTAGAAGCATTGCTCAGGCATGCAGGGATTTTGTTAGGAAAGCTGCAGCTCAGCTGGAGTTGAAACCTGTTAGGGATTTCAAGGCCAACAAGAAGACCTAGCACTGCAATGGTAGTGAAAGGATGAACAGGGACAGTGAAAGCACAGTGTTGATTTAGAGACGGCAGATGTGTAAGGGTGAGGTGCTCAATGCCCCCTTTGCCTCAGTCTTTACTGAGAATGTCTCCCAGGCACCAGTGCTCAGTGAAAGGAGTCAGAGAGAAGAACAGCCAGCATTGGATGAGGATAAAGCCAGGGTTTACTTCAGACAACTCAACCCATGCAAATCCATGTGATCAGATGGGCTGAATCCAAGGGTGCTGAGAGACATGGCTGATGTCCTTGAAAGGCTGCTGTCTGTCATCTTTGACACATCATGGAGATCTGAGAACTGGAGAAAGGCAAATATTGCAGTCATCTTCAAAAATGCCAATATGTCAGCTTTGGAGAACCACAGGCCAACCAGCTTCACTTTGGTGCCTGGGAAAAATCAAGGAGCAAGTCCTCCTGAAACACGATTCTGAGCACATGAAGGACAAAGTTCTTGGGAAGAGTCAGTATTGGCCAAGTGTAAACCATCCTTGAGAAACCTGTTTGCCTCCTGTGAAAAAACAGACAGATTTATGGATGAGGTTAGACCAGTGGAGGTAATTTACCTTGATTTTAATCAAGGCTTTCAACACTGTCTCCTGCATTATTCTTATATCCCAGTTAGAGCATTACAGTCTGGATGGACAAATAAAAATAAAAAAAAATCTAATTGGATCAGAAAAACCCCAAAATCTGACAGAACCCAGAGGGTGATAATTAATGGGTCTTTCCCTACCTGGAGGCCAGTGACAAGTGGAGGGGTTTATCCTAGGACCTGTCCTGTTTAACAACTTTATCAATAAGCCGGAGGTGGTGAATGGAGTGCACTCTCATCAAGTTTTCAGTTGACATCAAATTGCTGGATCAGTTGATGCAGTTGAAGGCAGGATGGCCATCCAGAGTAGACAGGATGAAGGAATGGGCAACAGGAACCTCACTCAGCAAGGTTCCTCGGTGAGAACAAATGTCAAGTCCTGTGCTTGGAAAGGAAGAGCCCCCTGCAATGATACTGGCTGGGACCTGACTGTCAGAGGAGCAGCTCTGCTGAAAATATCCTAGCAGTGCTGGTGGATGCAAGCTGGGCATGAGCCAGCAGTGTGCCCTGGCAGCAAAGAAAGCTGAGAGCATCCTGGGCTGTACTAACAGAGGCACAACCCGGAGATCCACAGGAGTGATTATTCCCCTCTCAGCACCACATCTAGAGTCCGATGTCCAGTTTTGGTCTCCCCTATAGAAGAAGGATGCTGATGAAGTGGGCTGATTTTATCACAGCTGGTCCAGAGCTGGAGTACTTTGCTCTGTGAGGAGAGGATGAAGGAGCTGGAGAAGGCACAGCTTTGGGGCAACCTAAGAGCAGCCCCCAAGTACTTGTGAGAACATCACCAAGACAACTGAGCCAGGTTGTTGTGCATCAAAAGAGGATGAGAGACAACAGGCCTAAGTTGAAACGCAAGAGGTTCAGACTGGGTATAAGGACAAACTTTTTCCCTCATGAGGATAGTCAAGCACTGGAACAGGCTACCCAGAGAGGTTGTGCAGTCTCCATCCTTGGGTTTTTCAAGAACCAGCTGGATTAAACTCTCACCAACTTGGTCTGACCTCATAGCTGACCCTACTTTGAGCAGGAGGTTGGACTACAGGTCTCCTGAGGTACCTTTCAACCTGAATCATCCCATGTTCCTAATATTTTCCAGTTATTTTTTTAATATGCAGTACTAGCTTGGCTGTACTTCCACAGAGCAGAGAGACACAACTTGGAGTTGTAGATATTTAAATAATTCTTTAAAAAGACATTTATCTCATGTTCCTTTAAAGATGCGTGAATATGTATATTCACTTATAGGCACCATAATAAAATTTATTAAATTGCTTTCACTAATAGGGTCAAATCCTCAGAGAACATCAGTGATGCAGTTTCATTGGTATATATCTAGTTTTCAAAACTAGATTTGTGGTTACCCAGTCCTGCAAATCCTACAGTTCTAAGACATATCATTAAACGTTTTAATCTAATTTATCTCCTACTGCTTTGGGCATGATCTATTACTACCCAAGACACCCTGCAGATAGCAGAATCATATAGGATATATTAAAGTAAATGCACCAGCCTGAAAGTCTATGCAGAGACTGACTGCATTGCGTTCACGGATAACTTGGTATTTATAGGATCTGTAGGTAACGTAGTAGTGAAGTATACTACACCTTAAGGCTCACACTTAGGAGAGGCTGGACTTGCTGAATACAAATAAATCAGGTATGAAGTACATTTGCAGAAGGTCTGATGTGTTCCCAGCTCAATCTATTGCTGAGATTGATATTCCAGACTTTGTCTGAAAGCAACTCTAGGATTTCAAGAAAGTCTCCAAATTACAGATGGAGTCATAAGCTACTTTCCAGCCATCATAATACCTTCGTCATCTTCTTGCCTTTTACAGCAAACCAACCTTCTGCATCTACCTCTCTCCTTCCTACTTTGTTTCTTACAAACTTGAAATAAGATCGTACTGTTTGGCCTTAAGATCCACTTAGCTGAAATGAAGGGGAATCATTTGCATCCAAACTGTACAATGCTGTTCTGAGCTGAGATGATACAAATACGCAAAGTAGTGCTGCTGTGCAGACAGGACTAAAGGCAATGCTATGAGTGATGAAAGAGCTACAATTCTGTCAAGGCTCTCACGAGCACCTCTGCACATCACCACACTGCTTTGTGTAAGCGATCCAACTTGCTCAGGGCCAGCTCTTGGGTGTCTGTATTGTTTGAGATAAAAACACTGCTTTTCCATCAAATGTTGTGCCAAGGAACAGGAAAGAGTAACACAACTAAGCCTTAAATTAAAGGGAGAATCAAGTGCTTAAGGGCAAGCTTAACTTTAGTTGGAATAAGCAATACCAAATAGCATAGTATAACTGCTGTCTATCTGTTGATTTATTGCTTAGCCAGTATTCTCTAGCACTGAACCCTTAAATCCATGTTACATACATGCTTACCATTAGTCTGGCATCCACAGATGCTGAGTTACAGTGTATCAGCAGCTTTGAAAAAAGCTGACTTTACATTCATTAATCAACATTGTGATAGGCGATTTACATGCATGCAGACACAGATCACACATGTCATTATCTCTATACAGCATCAAATGTGCAGTAAGCAGGTATGCATACAAATACATAGCCAAGGAATGATAGATCAAAATCAGGTTCCTAACAGCTATAATGGTGAGCTACTCTAGGAATGTCGACTTTCAGTACCAATTATATTGCACAGCCCTTGAAGTGTTGCAAAGTGGCAGCCACACACCCTTAATCATATTCTTTGCTTACACACTGTATTCAAGCCTTCAAATCTTGTGCTGGGATTGTTTTTCAAGGAGGCTTACCGTTTGTTTGGTGGGGGGTTTTTTTGTTATCATTATTGACAGTTTTTTTCTCGTTATCAGCATATTATGCAGTATATTTTGTATTCTGCAGTAGCTCATATGTTAGAATCTTTGTCCCTCAGACCATCAGTGGTGCATTTATGGACACTCCAGCTCACCCATACAACAAATGTATTCACAAATTGATCAGTACGCTATTGTAATTTAAAATTGCATTCAAGAAAGGTGTTTTCCTAACCTGCTCTGGATTTATTTTTCAAGGTCAAATTTACATTGCTTAAGAATTAACAGTTTTTATACTCCCCTACCATTTTTCCAGCCAAACATTTTAAGTTTACAAAATTTAAATCAAGTAAGACTGTCTTACTCTGTGACATATCAAAATATAATTACATATTCTGGTAGTCAGCTGAACTTTGTCCCTAATTTGCATCTTATCTTGAACAATTTATTTTCCCACTTGTCATGAAACCTATGACTGGAGCTGATCTTTTATAGACCACTTGGCAAGAGTGAATAATTAGAAATACAGTTCCATCTGCATTAGAATAGTTTTTGTCCAAATTTTGGATGCAGGCCCTTCTATATGCCTCCCTAAAACTCCCTAATAGGAGCGCAAGACATAGAACATCGAGATGAATACAATGAACTACCATCTTGGAAATTAGTAAGTCTTATCTTTTCTAATGTAGTATTTAACTATTTTATTCTCATTTAAGACTGATTTTACTTGAATTAGTGTCACTGGATCTATATGATCCTTTTCTAGTTCTAAGGAAAAATCATTTATTCATATAATCATACATAAAACATTATATTCTTTGAGGAGAGGGTCTAGGATTTTGGTTTTATGTTGCTCCAGTTAAACTGTGTTTAATAAAACAGGTTTGAGAAAATAAATCACTTACTTGTCAAGCATAGCAAACACACTGTTTTGAAGTAACATTAACAAGCCACTTATTGTATTCAGTAAAGCAGATATTAGAACTCCGTATACATAGGTACACTTGTCCTAAATTCCAGCAGCACAGCAGTGTTCAGAATTTTCCAAGAGTTTCAGAAATGTGACCAATTATGTAACAAGATATGCCAAAGGACTTCATAATTAAAAATTAGGGCATATGAGACATAATTAAAATGCACATCTTCAACAACATTTTTTTAAGTCTCAGTAAACTGCACAGAAAATGAAATATGAAAGACTGCAGAGTTGCCAGAAACTTAAATTTCTTGTGTATATAATTAGAAGGGAATATACTTTTGCTCAGATCTGTCTATGCAACAAGTGACAATTTATCACCGTTCTTAAAACAAGTGTACCTTCCTACTATTTCTCCAGGTCAGAATAGGGCATGATCAACACTGCAGGGGGTACAGGGAAAGGCTACAAAGTGAGAAATTCCCAAAAATATAAAGCTAGCCTAAGAATATTCAGTGCCACTCACTCCACATCCTTTGAGTTTGATTATGGAGTTAAAACAACTCAACCTTTAAGCTGCAGCTGGAGGAGATTGTTTCCCTGCTCATAAAAGATTACAGAGGTGATGTTGACTGTCCCAACACAGTTCTGTTGGGTTCAGCAAGGACTAGGAATAGTGTATCTCTGTGGTATACCTACCAATGCTGCTTCAATATGCCTCAAACATATTCTTCCTCACAGCTTTTATTTTCTGAGGTTTCTATTAGACTACAGCATCTTCTTTATTTGGAAAGACAAGAATGGAGTGCCCTAATTACAAACTGAATTTTCTGGAAGATTAATGAATATGGAACAGACCAGGTTCTGCATTCTCTTCCTATTCATAGAGGTTTACATCCCTCCTCCCACCCCCATAAATCCTATAGCTTTATGTTTACAGTTCTTTGATGAGAATGGGAAGATATTGTCATAATCATACTTCAAGAATCAGGATAAGAAATTTGTTTTCTCTTATTACAATGTTGTAATAGAAATAGCAGTACCAAGCAGGTGAGAACATAAGATTTCAACAGATCTGAGATGGGGCAACTACAGGTGTTTGAGCTCCATGGGAACTTGTTGACAGATGGCTTATAACAGCACCTTCTGACACCTAAGTTGTGGAGCATACTCCGAAAGAGATTTAAAAGTGCTACTCAAAACAACAGAATAAGAGCTAGAAATAGTATTGCTGCACTGAATTTATGTATGAGGGGATCATAAATGTCAAAGTTAACTTAAAAGCGGCACAAATTAAAACAATTAAGAAATTTCCAAAGCTTGATGGGATTTTGAGAATTTAAACTTGTCTCAAGCACATGAAGTGGGCAATGCCCTCTTCAAAAATACATTTAAGCACAGAATCATAAAACAGACCTATCCCAAGTGAGAGCAAATTAGTAAATACAAGATGTACGGACATCAGTGCAAACCCATTCAAGTATATTGGTTTCCAACATGATTTATGGCAACATAGCTGCTGATTATGCGACCAAACCATTTCCTCAAAATTTCTCCAAGTGGAGTTTCAAAGCTGCCTTACATACAACTATGATTCTATGTAGCTCAGGTTGGACTTCTGGAGGTCATCTGATCCAATTCTCTGCTTAATGTTGGGCCAATTAGATCAGATTACTTAGGGACTTGTCCAGTCAAGTTTTGCATATCTCCAAAGGATGGAGATTCCACAAGGTCTCTGGGCAGCCTGTTCCAACATTTAAAGAGTCTTGTTATGAAAAGACTTTTCTTTATAACTAGTCAGAGCTTTCCACATTCCAAATAGCATTCATTGCCTCTTGTCCTATGACTGTGCATCTTCAAGAATAATCTTACTCTGTCTTCTGCGTACTCTCCCATTAGGTAGTTACAGATAACAATACGATATCCCTTTGTCTTTTCTTAAGGCTGAATAAACCCATTTTTCTCAGCTGCTTCTTGTACATTACACATACCAGCTCCCTCAGTGGCTGGGAGGTCCTCCACTGGACATACAGGTATCTCAATGTCTTTCTATACTGAGGAGCCCAAAACCTGACACAGTACCTAAAATGTGCTCTTACAAGGAGCGAACGGAAGCAAAGAGTTACTTTCCTTAATCTGTGAGCTACAGTCTTCTTTATATAGTCCAGTTTGTATTGGCTGCTTTTGCCGTAAGGGCATAATGCTGACTTGTATCATTTTGCTGTTCGTGAAGATCATCAGCTCTACTCTGCACTAGACTGTACTGTTGCAGAGGGTTAGCACATCCCAGATGCTGGACTTGGCATCTGCATTTATCTTTACTGAACTTGGTGAGGGTCCTGTTCATACATTTCTCCAAACTATCGAGGTCCCTCTTAGTAGCAGCCTTATCCTCTAACAAATCAGCTGCTCCTTCCACTTTGGTATTGTATGTGAACTTGCTGAGAGTGCATCATCCAGGTCATTAGCAATGGTAATGGACCTCACATTTATTCCTGATGATCACCACTTGTAATGGACCAACACTTTGACTTTGTATTGCTGTTTACAACCCTCTGAGCCCAATGATCCAGACATGCATCTTATTATCCATTTATCAAGTACACAACTAATCAACTTGGATATCAGGACACCATGAGGAACTAAGTAAAAAGCCTTACTAAAGATAAGGTATACAGCACCTCCTGTGATCTGTTCCATTTAGTGAGTCATTTCACTACAGAAGGCTATCAGTGTGGTCAGACATAATTTGTCCTTGGTAAACCCATGCTGACTTTCCCAATAATCACCATGTCCTTCAGGTGGCTGCAAATGGTAAACTGCTTCATAATCTACCCAGACATCGAGGTCAGGCTGACCAGCCTGTAGCTTCTTGAGTCCTCCTTGTCCTTCTTGAAGATACGTGTGATACCTGCCTTTTTACAGTCATCAAACTTCCTCATGACTATGAACATGACCTTTATAAAAGTTTATAAAAAGTATAATCTTTTATTATAAAAGATAATTTAAAAATGCCCTCTAACAACATTGCCCAGCTTCCTCAGCACCTTTGGAAGCATGCCATCCAGTCCCATGTACTTGTATATATACAGTAGGATTAGGTTCTCCTTGTCTTCCTCCACAGTAGAGGAATAGCTTCTGCTCATTTTCTACTAGTAGCGTAAGGGGCCCAAGAGACCTGGGATCATACCTGTTTAGTGAGGGCTGGAGGATGGGGGGAGAGGAGGGAAGGGAGAGGGGGTGGAAATCAAGTGGTAGGAGGGCTTTCAGTCCCTCAGTCTTTTGCCTGTTCTTCATCACCACTCACCTGCCCCACTGAACAGCAGTACCTCATTTTCCTTACACTTCCTTTTGTTGCTGAGCTAGTTACAGAAACTCTTAATACCTTTCACATTGCTCCCTAGTTTCAAGTCCAGCTAAGCTTTGGCTTTGCTAGCTCTATTCCTGCATGCTCAGACAAAATCTTTATGTTCTTCCCTAAGTAGCCCATTACCACTTCCACCTTCTGTGCACTTCCCTTTCATGACTAAACTCAGTGACCATGACTGATCATATCACCCTTGATCCCTCAGTGAGTGCATAACAGCATTAGAATGCCAATGCTACTTAAACTTTCACACACACAAGAATAAGCTGTCTGAGCAATATATTAAAGAGATCACACCAGGAGAAAGAATTCACCCCACTTTATTTTGCAGCTTAATTATTGATCAGATGTCTGTCCTTGAAATTTCACATTCTCACATACATAAAAATGACCCCAGTTCTTTGTTCACTAAAATCCAGTTACAAGGATGAAACATTTACGTAGATATAGAAACTCTTTGAACATGACTTTCTTATTTCAAGTTATGAGGACAGAGTAAGAGCAGGCAAAATGTTTTCAAGTGATGTATAACAAAGAAAATTGTTTCACTTCATTTCTGAAGTAAAAAAATGAAAGTTGCTGTGTCTGGTTTGTGTTATTATGGTTGTAATTATTTATTACAGTAAAGCCCAGAGGCACATGATAGCAACAATTGTGCAAAAGTACAGTTCTGTAAGATGAATCCAATACCATGAAAGTACATTAGTGCAAAGGGATGTTGAGGGGCACACTCCACAATGGGTTATTTTTCTTTTACTTATATCCTGGTTTTCTAGTGCTCAGTAATATAAAATATTTATGGCTCAGACACTGTTGTACTACAGTAGAAGATGGGGTCCTCAGTTCAGGATCAAAACTTCATTGCTGGGGGTTCTGTATGGACATACAAATCTGGCTTTTTCTCAGAGAGCATAAGGTAAAGCTGATAACTCTTACAGCTTTAAACCTATTTGCCAGAAGAGCAGTCCCATGCTCCCTCCTCCCCTTTCCACTGGCATTCATTTGACCCCTTCAATTGTACCAGATAAGTTAAAATCACAAAAGAAACCCAAAACCCAAAAACCACCAACCCCCCCCCAACCAAACCACCCACCCAAAACAAACTCCAAACAAATAAACAAACACCCCCCCAAAAAAAACCCCACACCACACAGAAAAACCACAAACACACTTACAAAAAGAAAAAAAAAAACAAACCCAAAACCACCCAAACACAAAAAAATCCCCAAACCACCAAAAAAAACCAAAAAGAAAGGTTCTCCAACAAATTGGAAAAACTGAATTGACTTACTGCAGAGAAAGACAAACAGACCCAGTTGAAAGAATAGGAATAAAAACTTTCTCCTGTCAACATATTTGGGGCATGAGTTCAGCTCAAGTTGCATCATATAATTCCACCCTTTGGCTAGATTTTAGAAAGTGTTTAGGCAGCTGAAATAAGAGATATCTGTGCAAAGCCTTAGGCTTGTGTTGGAGGTTAAGGTGCATGACAGCCACTGTTCTGCTAGCCAGATAGATTAGAAGTCAGAAAGTTACAGTAGTACACTCCCACCAGACATCTTACCCGCACACATACTTCCTCTAAGTGCTGGCCATAGCACACAAGATTATATTATCTCAAGACAGCAAAGACCCACGTACCATGAAGTACACTTCAGGTTTGCTTTTCACACAGTATCTGTCCAGGAGATGTGTAAGCAGGGCAAGAGATATGCTACATTCACAAATTTTCCACAGAACAGTCTTTGAGAATAACCTAAACCTCTTCATTATGTTTACTTCACATTACTCTGGTGAAATTAATTCAGACATCTTGAATAGAACTAAAACACAGCTGAAACTGAGGATACATAGGCTCAATCATAGCTGTCATAAATCACAGAGAAGAAATAGAATGTGTGTATTACTGGTACTGAGGAAAAAAAAATATTAAGAAAAAAAATCACTTATGCATGAAGTTAAATGTAGAAAGCAAATCCCCAAGCATCTACCCTTTCAACAGCTGAAGACATAACTGTTTCTAAGTGTTATTTTCCTTGCTTCTAACACATCTGGAAGATGACCTTAAAAAATTAGTTGTGCATTTTTTATATCAACCTGTGGAAAAAATTACTCACTAAACCTCATCTCATGATGTGTTGATGCAAGCCCCAAGAAAATGTTATTATTTAGAGGGCCTGGAAGAACAGAATTTGAATGTGGTTAACTACACAAAAAGAACCCATGCATACATGTACAGCTTGAATATAGGATATATGGTGTCATTCTGTCATTTAAGCTTCCTGCAGAGATCTGAAGGGTCCTTTGTTGTCAAACTTCAATATTTCACTAAGACAGATGGGATCTGAACGCAACCTGAGTTCAGGCTGCTCTTGTAACAAAGTTGTGGTGGTATATAAACTAGAAGCGCTACACCTTTGTGGAGGAACCATAATGGTTTTCCCTTGATAAAACAGCCTGGGTAACAATATCTGATAAGATAGGAATGTGAATGTAAATAGTGTATATGAGTGGAATACTCAAAGCTGTTTGAGAGGATGCTTGCCAAAAAAAAAAAAACCCAAAACCCCAAACCAACCAACCAAAAAAACCACACTGATAACACCAAAGATGATGAACATCTGTTGGATTAAACAATAATCAGGGAATGACTGTGAAAATTTTGGGTAAGAAAACCAACCAAACAAAAAAGATGAGTCATCTTGAAAAGAGATATGAAAGAATCATGAAAATTTGTATAAGTGAGAGAGAGAAATGTACTTAAAATGGTTTGGTGCTGCCAGAAGCCTCCCTGGGGCATAATGGCCTTTGCTCAGACTGGACAGAGCAACCTTCCCATTGGATACTGTGAGGAGTCTGCACCAGCTCCTAGTTTAACAGTATGGGGCACAGTACATAGGGACCCACACCTTTGGGGGCTGGGGTGGCACCTGGCCTCCTGGAGGGCTTCATCACCTGTGTGTGCACTAGCAAGTTGCAGGGAGTGGGCTGCATGGGTACACATAAAGCTGGAGCACCCACATCTCCAACAGAGGTGTGTACAAGTAGGGTACCCCACAGTGCCAAGAGATGGGGTCTAGTTATAATCCACATATCCTATGAGGCACGGGTGGGGTGCATGTGACTTTGTGAATGTGTCCATGTCATTAAGGCTTTGGCGGATTTAAGGAAGAGTGTTCACAAATTTGTGGTCATTTATTAACATTTTGTAAGTGTCTATTGGCATGCCTGCTGTATTGCTGACATTGATCCTCAATGTACAGTTCCCTGATTGCTAGTTAATTATGTATTGTCAAAAAACAAACCCAAACCCAATAAACTGCTCTTATCCTTATTTGGTCCCATGTGTTATTATTTCTTGGAGTTAACTATTTTGTCTGAAGAAGCTGGCTTTGAAGAAGCAGTGCAACACACACACACATATATATTTTATTTCATTGTAGTTTATTTTTTTACGTTTTCTAAAGGTACTAGGGATGTGACCTTGCCATTAAATTAAGACACTGACAAACGGGTGTTACACCTGCTTACATCTCTTCATTTGGCCTAATATCAGTAAGGTTATATCAGTGATCAGAGAAAAAACAAAAAAAACAACACAACTAACCCTTTTATTTAGACTACAGATTTAAAGTAATTTGCCTGGATAAGAAACAAAAGCTGTCTAAAGTTAGAAGCTCAGAGCATACTTACTACCAGCAAGCTAGCTGCAATTTCTGCAGTGTTCTCAAAGCTAATACATTTTAAGTATTAATTACCAAGAATAAGAAGCAATTGGCTAATCTAGACTCCAGTGAATTGAGACATTTGTATAAAGCTATGAGACACCATTGCTAAGTTATCCCTAGAGGTACCTAACTGCCTACACTTGAACAGCAACTTCCTAGGTTATGAAGAGAGGCGATTATCTTCCAGGAGATTAATATCCATTTATTAGCTGTGTAATTCTCAGTTATGTTCTCTTCTCATATATGTACTGTTGTAAAAGAGTCATGCTCTCGCTGTTGTCACTCATACCTTTAACAACTCTGTTTTGCAAACCTGCCAGAATTCAACATTATGCAGTTTATTCACAACATAATTGGCTAATGATAATGTTATTTTGGTCACCTGGGTTCACTAAACTGAAACCTTCCATACTCAAGTCAAGGTCATGTGCCAAGTACCTTTAGAGAATTTAAATATAAACACACATACATACATATATAGACACACGCACTCATATACATTTATACATACATACACACACATACACATATAAATAAAAAACCCACCATACCCAAGTATGTTGCTTCTTTAAAGCTAACTTATTCAGTCAAGGTAGCTAATTCCACATAAAATCAGAAAAAAACCCCACTGTATTTAAACCAATAAATGTTGTTGGCTTTTTGCGCTAGAAGCCTTCTGTAGGTGTTCACAGGTTGATGTTGCCTATTTCAAACACCTTTATGAGTATTATGCTTTTTTAGGTACACAGCTTTCTAGAAGGCCAGAGAGCCTGTTACTCAAGTGCTCTGTTTCAGCATGTGGTAGAATGCTAATTTGCAAAACAGATTTTCCAAATCAGATCTTCTATTTGAACAGTGGTATTTTAATCAGTTTTTCCCTAAGAAGATTGGCTTGGGTCTATTGAAAGAATAGCTGGTTAGAAAGTACATCTGAGCTTGCGCATGACTTTAGGTGCCAACAGTTTGAATTTACGGTAGCTAGCTTTCTGCCAGCAGGTATGCATCCAAACTACTAGAGTACGATACTGAAAGTAGTAACCAAGTGGGGCTTCTGATGTTACAAGTGGCACCTATATGAGTTGGTTAATTACAGCTATAACCGTTGAACACAGAAGGCTTTATCCATTAACCTGTTTTAGAATTTCCATAAAATGGCAAGTTACCTCAAAGTTTCAGTTGTCACTCAATATGTAAGTCATCCTCAAGCAGAGGCAACACACGACTAAAGCTGCTTTGGAAGGCAAGCCTGTCACACATGTCTTCCTAGACTATTTCCACACTCAAATCTGAAAATTATACCAACTTCCAGACTTTTAATACCTTCTAAGTATTTAGCAAGAACATGTTTCTATGTGGTATTACTTCAGTAAGACAGGTAGAAGGGTACCCATCTTTAGACTATGGACTCAGCTTGAATATTCTTCTACCCTAGCAACTCAAGTGTATATCAACATTAGAGATAAATTGCCCTGTTAATTAATTTGACCATGGGGAGGTCAACTTTAAATATTTGTACCCATGGTCTACCAGTTTTCCTGAATTCAAATCAAACCTGTCTGCAGAGATGGTCAGTTACTTAAAAATTCACAATAGGGAAACATATTATCTAAGAAGAAATGGAACTTCTTATTCCTGCTTAATTCTCTGCTTTGCTCACTGAAACACTCTTATTCTGACTCACCACTGCTTAACTTTATTGATAGGGTGAAAGTTAGATTTATCTTTGCTGCTCACTTGTTCAATGTAAGAGCTCCCCTCTTCTCCCTAGAGTTTCTAATACATCCATAAGCCAACTGTAACAGTCATTACAGATAGTAATTTAATGATCAGTATCTTTTTGTAGCATTAAGGGATCCAGAAGCCTCACCTGTACGTGAGTAGCAGGAAGCATAAGGAAGCAGTTGCTGCTCCTGCCCTTTGCTCCGTGATTAGTCATACAGGACAAGCAAGAAGGGGGAAATCAAACAAGCACTGTGAAACAAACCTACAGTCACATACAGAAAGACACTGCATTTCTATTGAGACATCTTTTACTGTATGAATAAGCGATTTTCAGAAGCTTAAAAACCTTCTGAAATAGTAAAGATATACATTTACTAGTAATACAACTTTAGGAAAGTTAAGCAATTTTAAGGGAGGGCTTCTTAGTCATATTTTAAATACTTAAGTACCTTAGTTAATTTGAGAAACTATTCTGATTGGAACTATACTGTTTCTATACTGAAGAAAACATCAGCAGCATTTAAAAAAAAAAAAAATCCAAGTGAAAGAAGTATCTTTAACAAACCTGGGAGGCTTTGTTTGACAACTTGAAGCTTTTGAGCAACCGTTAGGAACATGCTCCCAACAAACACATGTAAAATGTTTAAGGAGAATGCTGACACAGCTGAAAAAATTGTTATAGTAAAAATCAATTTTCATTTATGCAGTTTAAATATGACAGAGTCAATAGAAGCATTTAGCCCACCAGACACAACAAGCTGGATTTTAATAGGGAAATAGAAATTCTTTGGAACAGACTTCCCATATATCAAATAGCATCATTATAGTAGCTTTCATTTCCTTCAAGGCAAGTGCTACAGCACACTCCCATCTATTTGAGCAGACATCCAATAAGCAGCACCTGTCCTGTGTCTTAAACACCATTTTTCTCCACACCTATCCAGTCACAAAACATTTCTGCAGTAAGGTGCTCTGACTTACTCCATTGAAACTTGCAGAATTGAATATTCATCAGGAGAGATAACAGTCATTCTTTCTTTACTTAACTGTCCTGCCTGCTAGAGTAGTATTAACCTCCTGTCTTCTGTTACGTAAAGGAGAGGAGAGAAAATGGATTTACTTTGGGTGGGGGGGAATAGGAAAATCCTTCCTGGAGTCTCTTATAACTTGATGAGTGTACTCTTTTACAAACTAACAAATGTCTATTAAAATACTGTGATTAAGGATCAAATAAGTTAGTAGTTCCTGTGGAAGTGTTCATGTGAGTAATTCCTTTAATACTTCCCTCTTATTCTGTGATAGAGAGCAGCTGTCAGGACCAACTTGATTGGGTGCCAAAATGCTGTCAGTAGACCTTTCCTGCAGTCTAGTTCCTATTTCAAATGTCTACACCTCTCCATACTTTGTATTAGGACTTAACACAGCCAACTATAACATTAATACTGTTGTATTCTGTTTGTTACTACAAATAAATAAATAAATAAATAAAGTCATTCAAATAGGGCCATTTTCTCTGGAGTTACTGAATGTGGAGCTTGCATGTACAACTTCAACACTAGTAACTATGATTTACTAGTAGAACAAATTTCTTCTTTTGTTTGTGTGGCTTTGCTTTTGGAATTTAACCATGGCACTACGGAATTCCAACTGAGCTTCATGACCCTAGCAGTTTTATTTTTCTTTCTACAAAACGACGACTTCAAAAGAAGGCAAGAAAATCCCATTATTTGCTCTGTATCCTAAGCAAGATGTGAAATGGGTTTTGATCCTCTTTTTCTGATGATAGCACAAAACTCTGACTTGTTTCCTCAGCACATGTTCAAACCAATAGATTACTAGATAAAAGCTAGGCAGACACACCACAAAATAGAAGCCAATAGCACATGATAAGTTAAAATAATTCATTAATTTATACTAGGCATGATTTTTACTGAAGACTTCCCAGGATCCCACAACTGAGTGTAACAGAACCAATCTACTCAAATCAGAGCATAGAAGATGAAAACACAAAACTACTTAAGAGCTTTCAAGTTAACCCAGAAAACTGGGTAATTTGGGGGGGGGGGCACACGAGGGAGAAGAAATTTCAGTTTCGAGCAGTTAGATGCCAGCTTTCTCCTTGCTCTAGTAAAAAGGAAGCATGCAATAGTGAAAGCAAAGATAACAGACTCTCAAAACCACATAATTAATATTGAGTTGTTATGCCAATGCAGTAAGCATAATAATACAGAAGGAGTCCTTTGTAGATACATAACAGCAACAGTAAAATTCACAGTTTCGTTACAAGACTTACTTTGCTCCATGTGCAATCCATCTCACCTTTGCCTCCTTCCTTTAGGCTAGCTAAACCTACTGCCAGGTAGCCCAGCTGCTTTAGCACCAAGCATCTTAATAAGCCTGAGCAGATTTGCCTTCTAGATGAAGAGCAAAACACAGCAGTAATCTCATTTTTCTGTCTCCAAAAGGAAACTAGTCTTTAACTTATAGAACACCTAACTTCTTAGGAAAAAAATAACTTATTTATTATTATAGAATAACCATCTTACTAATAAATACCATGTATTATTATAGAATAACCATCTTACTTGAAGGAAAATACCTTTTAGAGTGTATTGAAGCCTGCCAGGTGGTGAGAGGCCACATAACTGATTTTTTTTCTTCTTAAAATGGAACGAGCTGCTCATCTGAGTGTTTAAAGGGCCCCTATGCCCCAGTACACTTCTGCATATGTTTTATAGTAACTCTTGATTTAGCAAGCATTTAAGGCACAGATTGCCAAAAAAACCCAAACCAAAACAGAACAACCAACCAAACAAAAACGCAAACCCAAAAGAGAGTTAAGTATCTGAAATGGGGTTACCATGAACACAACTCTCTTCCCAAACTGACCGGCAGTCACTAAAAATATGAAGCTAGACAGCTACAGCAATTAAGGTTATGTGCTGTGTTGGAAAGAGAGTTTCTCCAGTTTCTCTCAGAGAATTCTTAGGTTGGAGGCAAAAAACATGTTAGCTAGAAACCTAATAGAGTATCTTGAATGTTTAAAGTTGTCTGAAATGAGGAATCAGAATATTCTGAGAGACAATGAAAGCACATAGGAAGTATCTAAGACCATTTAAGGTAAAATAAGAGAAAAATCTCTAATTCTCTCTAAATTAAAGAAAAAACTTTAGTTTATTTTCAATGGGAGTTAGAGTCTTAAGCTATTTAGGTATTTTTAATCAGGAAATCCTGTACAGGTGCCTAAATGGCACACTTGAATATATTTAAAAATATGACACCAAATCATAGAATCATAGAATCATTAAGGTTGGAAAAGACCTCTAAGTTCATCAAGTCCCACCATCAACTAACACCACCATGACTCCTAAACTAGGCCCTGGAGTGCCACGTCTACACCTTTTTTGAATGCNCTTCTTGTACTGAGGGGCCTAAAACTGAACACAGTATTCGAGGTCCATATATGTATGGATCCCATAGGATCAGGATTTTACATCTTTGTCATTTGGCTCCACCATTAAAATGTGCATTGATGTGTAGTAACTGAAATATCTCTTAACAAAAGTAACAGGGAAGACTTGCCTGATTTAATATGTACACACAGAGTAGAGGAAAAATTAAAATTAAAAAGTGATTTCATTATACCTTTCATAGACCTTTCAGACTGAAATAAAATTTCTTTTTTGACTAGCAGCAAAAGAAAAAAAAAAAAAACAAACCACAGATAATTACTGGAATGAAAAAAAAAGAAAAAACCTTTAATTAACTAAAATTGTTGAAGATTTACATTATATTTTTTGGCAATTATCTTCAAATTTTAATGTTATTTAGTAGAGCACTTGAACAGCATAATCATTTGCCATTTACTGAGGTGTTTTTTTAGCTCTGTAATAGCAAAACAAAGGGGTAGGTTGCAAGAAACAGAACAAATGACAAGAACGTGACATGTAATTTTTGATGGCACGAGACATAATATATTTGAAGATACTCATTATGCAGGGAAAAGATTTGACATCACTACCAATGATAGGAAAGAATTTAAATGATTGGGCTTGTGGCACAACATTGAAAAGAGACACTACAAGAATTTACATAGTTAGCTCATAACCTGATAATCATAATCTTGCAGAGATCTCATAATCTCCAGGAAAGACACCGATCTGAATTCATTGAGAATGAGAGCAGGGCTGAATCCTGGTTTCCCATTTGCTGAAAGAATGCTTTATCCTCCTGTTGTGGGTTAACCCCAGTGGGCAGCTAAGCACCACACAGCCACTCGCTCACTTCTCCTCCTCCACCAGGGGAATGGTGGAAGTGGAAAGGAAGAATAAAACCAAGAAAACTTGTGCATCAGGACAAATGAAAAGAATAGTAATAATTGTTTAATAAGTGAAGGATAAGTGGAAGAGAGAAAAAACCGAAACAAAACAAGTGATGCAAAGGCAATCACTCCCCACCTTCCATAGGTAGACGGATGCCCAGCCAGTTTCTGAGCAAAAGGTGGCTAACCCTCCTAAAACCGCTTCTTTTCCCTTTTATTGCCGAACATGATGTTATATGGTATGGAACTTCTCTTTCGTTAGTTCAGGTCATCTGCTTGGTTGTGTCCCCTCCCAACCTGTTACACGTCGTCCCTCCCCCAATCTATTCACTGGGGGAACAGGGTGAGAAACAGAGAAGGCTTTGATGCTGTGCAAACACTGTTCAGCAAAAGCTAAAACATTAGTGTGTTATCAGTATTGTTTTGGTCAAAAATCTAAAACACAGCCTCATATGATCTGCTATTAAGAAAATTAACTCCATCCAAGCCAAAACCAGTACACCTCCAAAATATTTAATAAAAAGGACGAGGAAGCAGGCTTGCTTTTCTCCTTACCCAAGTTTAACAGTAAGGACACTGTTAAATCCTTTGAGTAACTGGATGTAAACATGAAATACCTATCCTCTTGATAAAATCCAGTTTACAACACTGGGTGGAAAAAAGGATAGAACCTTCCTGTTGTCCTGATTCAGTTGCCTAAGGGTATTCCTAAACGATGTTGTTAACGACCTCTCCTTGTTATTAATCTCAGCTACGGCACATTGGCCAAGTCAAATTTGAATCCATGGCTGATGCATTTGCATGCACTAGGCCTACCTCTGATGTAAGAGTTGACAGTTACAGTCTAAAAAGCAGTGAAAAAGGAACAGCTTCTTTGACTAACTGACCTGACAGTGTTGTGCTTCTAGTCCCTTTCTGGGCAAAGTCCAATACACTAGTTTACAACGCCTTTGGTGATTTCAGCTAATATGGTAGAGTTTGCACTAAAATAGAACAGAAACGCAACCAGAGTCAATTACCCAGTCTTCAATGGGAACTGTGACTGCAGCTGACAGGAGTAAGGACATGCTTTCTAAGCTGCCTCTGCTCTGTAAGTAGCAGGAGTAGATCCTTCACCTACTTTAGTTGCTTCCATGTGGCAAATGTTTGTCCACATTCCCCGGAAATCTTCTTAACTTTGGTAGTGCTTTGAGATATCCTAAAGTAGTGCATTTATTGTGTAGCTAGTTAACTTGTAGCACAGACATTTCTGCACTGAATGACTAAGACGTCATGAGAGCTGAGGAGAGGTGTGATTCCTGCAGTATTGTCTATGATCCACTTCCAAGTAAACTTCTGGGCAAGTAAATAATTATTATTTGGGTAGTTATTATCATTTTGAAGGTAATTATTATCATTTTGAGGTACCTTGCTTTTGTCTTATTGAGGAACCTAACCACCTGACACAAGATTTTAGGCAAGGCAATGCCTAAAAGGTAAGTGTTATGAAATCTGACCTGTAAATGCCTACATACTCTACTGAATCTAGCCCTTTCTATTATTTTTATTGCAGTGATGAGATAGTATTGATATTTGAAAACACAAAAAAATTTAATGATGTATCGATCTTCAATCATGACTGAATTTCCTCGCTATGACCTCACAGAAACATCATGCTTGTGATGACCTTAGCATGAAAAGCAAAAGATTCTGCTTTAACATGATTGAGTAAATCCTTTATTATTGTTTCTCTTCCCTTTTCATTGGCAAAATCTTAATTGCTAAATTCAGGATGGCAAGGAAGTAATTTGTTTCAGTGTTGAGAGAACAATTTCCTTGCATTCTTTTTAATTACACAGTAGTCATTACTGTTTTGCTTAAAAGCTTTCATAACTGAGATTATTGTGGTAAAAAGGAACACATTATCACTAAGACTTCTTACTCAATGACTGTTTGAAGAGAGCTCATGTAACATTAGGGGATATCTTCAATGCTTTTTACACAGTTCATGTCCATGTCCATGTATTTTCCTCCTTCCTTTTCAAATTAAATTATTTCGTTATTTAAATAATCTTCTTCTCAATATATGGCATAGATGACATTGAGGATTTTTTTTTTTGCTTGGGTTGTGGGTTTTTTTATTTATTTTATTTTTTTAAGTTTTCTTGAAACCTGGAGGCTTTACATAAAGTACATAAAAGTATCTACAGGATTTTGAAGCCAAGCTTGCAGCTGCTATAGTTTTGTGGATATTCGTCATCTATACAATTAAAGGAAGGGTGAGACAAAATTTCTTCTCTTAGATGGTATCTGAATAGGCCTTAATTATGTTAGATAGATAAAGCCATTACTACCTCTGCTGCTGCTGAACAAGAGAACCTCTTAGTCCATGGCAGTGAGAAGAGTAAATTGCAAGGACAAGAAGAACTAAAGTAGAAATTGTTAGGAGCTGCCAAATCTGATAGCCCAATAGAGTTTAGGCTGCTGCAGCTCCATGTTCCCAGGTCCAGCCAGTAATGAGTCTGAGTCTCCAGCAGGCGCACATGTACACATACACACAATACATACATGCATATGCACACAACAGGCCACATGGATCAACACAGACATAAACAGAGCACTCCCACCAACAGCTCCAATGGCCTCACTCTGTTCCCCAATCTGGCTGATCGGGCCAGTTAGTGGGCAGGGGTGGGGAAGTATATGTGTACATATATACAATATGGATCCCTCCAGAAGCTGGTCTTATCTCAGTCCATCCAGCAGCCAGATGGACAAGCCACTGAGGCCTGCCTCTAGCTGTCAGCACTTGGACCTACACATATACCCCTATGATCTGTGGTCTTCACTCTGCTTGCTGGCATTTAGACCTCCTACGCACACATATACACATACATAAGAGAGTCCTTTATCCAGGAAAATAGTTAGAAATGGAGTTCAATTAAAGGCAGGACAGACTTTGGTGACCAGGTAGAGGGCACAGCCAGACAAGCATACTGACCTGCCACCTGTTTACACATGACCAGCCCCTTTCTCCTCCTATACATCTACTTTCCCATGCTTGTTCCTTCTCAAAACATCTTGATCTATCCCTTTCCCTGCCTTCTGTTCCTCCCTTAAACATCCCATAATAAGAAGTCTTGTACAGCCCCAAAATGCTCTTCCCTTCATTCCTTAATGATTCCCGTAGCTTTATAGGCAGTAACCCCCCAGTGGTCTATAATGCCCTTCCCTTGACTCATTGTGAAGCATGTCACACCTGGGCCATGGGGCTGATCTCTCCCCTCTGATAGCTCCAGGAGGCGGCCACACCAGGAGCAGGGCCTCCATTTGCCCTGAGTTATTGGGTTTCTTCCATCTGTCATTGTTGTTCTGAGTTCCTTCATTTGTTTGGAGATAAGTCTTTTAATCACATAGCCAAACAGAAGTAGCGAGGTATAGGCAAAATACAGTGGGCATGAAAGACCACGGGGTGAGGTAACAAAACATTTTAGTGACCATTTGTAATATGTATGTGCCAAACTAAGGCAGAGCTGGCTATTAATATTTGCTTAAATATGACCTTAGTCTCTAACCATACAGCTGCTAATAGCTGTTTGAACTGTATGAAAATGAAAATGATAAGCAAAACAAAGTTTGACCCCTATCTTCCTTCAGCTTTATTGGGGTCTGTATTGAGGAACAAGTCCTAGGAGGCCACAAACCATTTTGATCTAGTAACTGATCCTGTAGTCTCTATGTTTTTGGTTTTTTTCATTTATCTTCATGCCAATTAATTTTTGATTTCTAAATGCTCACAAGTGTATCACAAGAGTATCCATGCCTATTTAAATGAGTTAAGATAATTCTAGTTATTTTAGCATGTGGAA
Organism: Fregata magnificens; assembly: GCA_013389945.1. Lineage (NCBI taxonomy): Eukaryota > Metazoa > Chordata > Aves > Suliformes > Fregatidae > Fregata > Fregata magnificens. Next base: position 61,016 of record WAAD01042689.1, read on the forward strand.
AACTTCCACGTGATGAATGAATTTGCTCTATATTTTCTTCATATGATTTAAGGACTTGATACCTAAACATGTGGATATGCTGTTCCACAAAGTTTGCAACTGAAAGAAGACATGCAATTTTAATATCAAATGGGGTTTAAAGAAGTATCTGTATTGCTAAAAGAGGAGGGTAGGAAATAAACTATTAGAAAGACTGTCAATGGCAAGTGATGTTTCCCTATGGAAGGATTATAAATATGTGGATTGATGCTAGAATCATTAGGAAGGCATTAACAATTTCTGTAAGAATACCTTTCTACTTAGTTATACTGGGAATGATGGAGCCAAAACACTAGCATCTCACCTTCTACATCTTAAACCAGTTCAAGAAGTAATGATCCATTCTGTTCAAAGATGCTCCTAGCTGGGCAAAGTTTGGAATTCCCAGTATGGCTTCTTTCTGTCATTTACAAATGAAAAGCTTTTTCAAACCTTCCTTGCTTCTGTCATGCTGAATAGCCTGGCTGTCACTCTTGGCCTGGATTACATTGTTGAAAGCAAATCTGTGTCACTGACCTTACCAGTAAGGTTGACTATGCCACGGAATGTCATCCCAGGGGACATAATTTAGAAGTTCTCCATGAGACTTGTTGTCACTGACACACTAACTATGAAGTAGTGATGATAAATTGTCAGAATTAATGAATGTTGAAATATGTTCCAAGAGACATTTTGTACTGAGGGCTGCAAACAGGGTTAACAGATAAGCAAGCCAATTAATGCTACTGCATGTATGTAATACACAAAAATACTTTCAGAAAGAGGATGGAATGTTTTTGGCTTTCCATTTGGAAAGCTCATTTCCGGCATCTAGCAACTGCAGTGAAAGACTCTGAACACCCAGTTGTTATGAAAACCGGGCCATTAGTGTACACAGCTAAATGTTTTAGGAACATCATCTGAAGTATCTATTTTGGGTTTGTAAATTTCTCTTTCATACTAAATCAGAAAAGCGTTTTGCTAAATACAGGTTTTCTTGAGAGTATTCCATAAGTAAGACAATTAGGGGTAGGTACAGTATTATCAATTATTATTAATTATAAATAATTATTAATAATTATCAGTGAATGTTTTCACTGTACAAAATGTGGCAATGTTATATTCTCAGTAGGAGCGGGAAAAACTTAAGAAATAGTAACTTGAACCTTTACCACACTGCTTTTTATTTTCTCCTATTCTCTTATTGTTATAATTATTAATAACTTCATAGAAGAATTTAGGGGTTTTTTAAGTTTTGAATAAGAAGATTTTGGAACACAGAGTATACTGCATGCAAATGAATCAGCATTAAAATCTGGAGTAGAATTTGGAGATAGAACAGAACATTAAGAACTTCATCTGCAGCAATGCAGAGAGGAGATTAAGAGGTACCATAAAACAAAATTAGGTCTAAATTGTATAAGGTCTTGAAGAAGATGAAGATCTCACACATAATGCACTGTGGAAGAGGGCATCAAGACGTGGACTCTTCACTGGCGTATAACAGAAGAAGAAATGAAAGATGGGGAAGATAATTTTAGCAGCTGTGATTTGAATAGATTAAAGAGCTAAGATTAGCATCAGGGAGACTAAAGGAGAAGTTGCAGTAATCAACATAAAAGTTAATCTGCCACTCATGTAACTAGAAATGGTAGATGGAACTAAATATCTCAGTAAATTTTTCAGCATTTTTTTTTTTTTTCATAGAATCATTAAGGTTGGAAAAGACCTCTAAGTTCATCAAGTCCCACCATCAACCCAACACCACCATGACTCCTAAACTAGGCCCTGGAATGCCACGTCTAAATGTTTTTTAACACCTCCAAGGATGATGACTCCACCACCTCTCTGGGCAGCCTCTTCCAATGCCTAACCACTCTTTTGGTAAAGAAATTTTTCTTGATGTCCAGTCTAAACCTCCCCTGATGCAACTTGAGGCCATTTCCTCTCGTCCTATCGCTAGTTACTTGGGAGAAGAGTCCAACACCCGCTTCACTACAACCTCACTTCAGGTAGTTGTAGAGAGCTATAAGGTCTCCCCTCAGCCTCCTCTTCTCCAAGCTAAACAGCCCCAGTTCTCTCAG
>WAAD01042689.1:63927-81438 GCA_013389945.1 Fregata magnificens
ACCAGGACTGCTGATAAAGGATGGAGAGTGCCTTGGCAAGCTCCTCCGCCAGCTCCCTCAGCACTCTCGGGTGGATCCCATCCGGCCCCATAGACTTGTGAGGTCCAGGTGACGAAGCAGGTCATTAACTGCTTCCTCCTGGACTGTGGGGGGTTTATTCTGCTCTCGGTCCCTGTCTTCCTGCTCAGGGGGCTGAATACCCTGGGGATAACTGGTCTGACTATTAAAGACTGAGGCAAAGAAGGCATTAAGTACCTCAGCCTTTTCATCGTCCTTAGTGACAATGTTCCCCCCCGCATCCACCAGAGGAGGGAGATTCTCCCTGACTCTCTTTTTGCTGTTAATATATTTGAAAAAACATTTTTTATTATCTCATACAGAAGTGGCCAGATTGAGCTCTAGCTGGGCTTTTGCCTTCCTGATTTCCTCTCTGCACGACCTAACGAGCTCCCTGTACTCTTCTTGAGTAGCCTGCCCCTTCTTCCAAGCATGGTAAACTCTCCTTTTTTTTCCTGAGCCTCAGCAAAAGCTCCCTGTTCAGCCAGGCCGGTCGTCTTCCCTGTCGGTTCATCTTAGGGCATGTGGGGACAGCCTGCGCCTGCGCGTTTAAGACTTCCTTCCTGAAGAGTGCCCAGCCTTCCTGGACCCCTTTGCCCTTCAGGACTGCCTCCCAAGGGACTCTCTCAACCAGTGTCCTGAACAGGCCAAAGTCTGCCCTCTGAAAGTCCATGGTGGTGGTTTTGCTGAACCCCCCTCCTGACTTCACCTAGAATCGAGAACTCTACCATGTCATGGTCGCTAAGCCCAAGACGGCCTCCGACCACCACATCTCCCACCAGTCCCTCTCTATTCATAAACAGCAGGTCAAGTGAGGCACCTCCCCTGCTAGGCTCGCTCACCAGCTGCGTCAGGAAGTTATCATGTTCCACACACTCCAGGAACCTCCCAGACTGCTTCCTCTCTGCTGTGTTGTATTTCCAGCAGATGTCCGGCAGGTTGAAGTCCCCCATGAGAACAAGGGCCAGCGACTGAGAGACTTCTGCCAGCCGCTTGTAGAATGCTTCATCCGCCTCTTCGTCCTGGTTGGGTGGTCTATAACAGACTCCCAGCAGGATATCTGCCTCACTGGCCTTCCCCTCATCCTTACCCAAAAGCATTCGACCTTGTCATCACAACTATTGAGCTCTACACAGTCAAAACACTCCCTAACATACAGGGCCACCCCACCGCCTCTCCTTCCTTGCCTATCCCTTCTGAAGAGCTTGTAGCCCTCCATTGCAGCACTCCAGTCATGAGAGTTGTCCCACCATGTTTCCGTGACGGCGACTAAGTCGTGGCCATCCTGCCGCACCATGGCTTCCAGCTCCTCCTGTTTGTTGCCCATGCTGCGTGCATTGGCGCAGATGCACTTGAGCCGGGCTATCCATTTCACCCCCGACCTTGGCCTGCCACCGCTCGGCTCCTCTCCAGTGAGCCTGGTTATATCCCTTTCCCCCTTCAAGCCTAGTTTAAAGCCCTCTCGATGAGCCCCGCCAACTCATGGGCGAGAATCCTTTTCCCCCTTTGCGATAGCTGTACTCCCTCTGTCGCCAGCAGGCCTGGTGCTGTGTAAACCTCCCCATGATCAAAAACCCCAAAGTTCCACCGGTGGCACCAGTCTCGGAACCACATGTTCATCAGGTGAGTTTTCCTTGTCCTTTCAGTATCCTTCCCTGCCACTGATGGGATTGAGGAAAACACGACATGCACTCCTGATCCTTCAACCAACCTCCCCAGCGCCCTGAAGTCCCTTTTGATTGCTTTTGGACTTCTCTCCACAACCTCATCACTGCCAACCTGCATCACCAATAGCGGGTAAATAATCAATTTAAGATTGAAGCTTATCTTTAAGGACATTTATTCACTGCTATTACTCTGTTTATGATTCTTGCGGCTACTGGAGAAACGCATTAATGCTAACCAACATATAATTGATTTACTTTATGTTTATATTGTAAAGGGGACATGAGCACTAGTAAAAGTAGAATTTGCCAGAGTTAATGCTGCTGCAGGGCAAACTTAAAAAATTAGGGTATTTCCATATGACAAAATGACTGTGTGATTACAGTGCATGTTAATCTACAAGTACCAGGTTAATTTCACTCATGTGAGTACCATAACTATCAATGAAGATACCACCTTAAGTTTCTGCTAACAGCCCTAGCACAAAGTTGCTTGACCATTATAAAGACGTCCCTACTGTATTGATGTCACGTCTTTATTAGCTCACTTAAGCTGACTTAACTTTGTTACATTTTTTTTGAATCATGCTGAAAAAGTGTTCAGTATATTTTATTGAATGATGTTCATCTAAGTCAAAGAATCACCGACCGCAGTCACAGCCTCTTTGTATCACTGACAGATGCAGAAAGTGCACTGTGATAACACACCTACAGTGGCCGAAAGACATTGGCAAAAGGGACTAGGGACTACTCTCTAGTATGTATGCACTGCAGCTGAGCTCTGTGCCTCTGTCCAGCCCCTCCTTACTGTGTGGCTGGAAGAGACCTGAGTAAAAGGTCTATTTTGCTAAATCTCTGTAGACCAAGGTAACACTGCTGCCTAGCAGCAGTTTTAACACAGTTACAAAATGAACACAATATTTATAGCTAATGCATTTATAATACACGCAGTTCTAACAAAATCTTTTTTTGTGTTCAGTGTGTCACAAATACTAAAATAGTTTTTCCCTTCTAAGATGTTTCCTTGTATTTAATAAAATAGAGGTTAGATTTATCCATAAAATCATTTTCCTCTGTTTAAAAGCACAACAAGCTGAATCTTTGTTTTGTACATTCTAAAAAGTCTGGATTTTAATAGGAGGGAGGACTTGTGTTTTGAATAAGCAGGTTCAACAATACTTGCAGTTTGCTTCCTAACATCCTCACATTTAATTGCACTAAATTAGACGTCTCAGGTTTGATACCAGCTGATAGAACGTAAGTAAAAGTGTCTTCTTATATATTGCTTTTACTGCAGTTTTCTTTTAGTTAGGGCATTTGTTTGTGTAGTACATTTGGAACCTGAGATCTGATACAATATCAAATATTTTACTGGCAGCATGATACTAACGTGGATGAAAAAGCATGTTTAGTACAAGTATAGAATGTCTCCCTAACATGCAGATCAACCAGAACTAATGCAGCTTTATAATGGTGTCTGTAAAGCCTCTTCACTTGTGAACAAACTATGTCAATCAGGGAACACATCTCTTGCCCCTCTTAACTGCCTAAAGCTATAAACAGTCACTTCTGCAGGTGCTGATATAGCTATGGCAGTTATCTGTCCCTTTTTCACTGGCTGGAGCTTACTGCTTTCCGCAGCTTAGCTGGTAAAGTGTTTCTGGCAAATTCTGTCTAATCCACATTCAGAGGAAAGCCAGGCAAGTTTCCAAATGATACAGAAAAACACACCAGGCTGCTTATAACAGAGGCTACCACAGAATCTGCTACCATCAGGTTAACAACTGAGCTTAAACAGAGTGTATGTAGGCCTCAGCTAACTTGTCTCAGAAGTAGTCTTGAGACATCTATGATTTGATTGGACATTCTAAGTGGCATAGACTCCAGCATAGAGAGGACTAGGAACAACAACCATCAGCACAGCTAGATCTGAAAGAGGATATCTGCCCTTAGCCTCAAGCCAACTATTTAAATTGCTTGTGTTTACCTGGGTGATTTTGCCTGAAGAGGATGAGGGATCAATTACAGGAACCACTCTGCTGGAGGTTACTGCCCTCCCAGTTCTGCTGGCAAAAGGGTAATAATGAGCAGATGGAGAGCATAACTGTAACAGGGGTCTTCCACCTGCATGTCAATTGTAGCATGACGTCTGTCTACAATCTGTTTGACTGACATAACTATGCTAGCTTTAGCTTGTAATATAGACCTAGGTTAATTAAAGTTGCTCTCTAAATTGTTCTGTATATAAATCCTTAAATTTCTGTGATTGAATCTGTATTTTTATTTATTTTCTGGGTGAATGTTCCTTTATATTAGTTTAGATTATTAATAAATAATATAGTATGGTTTCTTTTATTGCAACACTAAAAGTTTAGATAAAAGCACATGATATGGTGACTTTTCTAAGCTTGAGGTTTCTCCATTGCTGTAGGACTTTGATCTTACCAATAGCATTAAGATAAGGAAGAGGCAAAAAGAAGGTGAAGAGGAACACAAAGTTGTCATTGCAAGATCTGTGCAGCTTTACTCCAAGAAAGTGATTAAAATATCTGTTCTTATATAACCTAGTTGAAAGTTGGACTCAGTAGGAAAAGCATACTCAATGATCACGGACAACTCTCGGCACAGTAATCAGATGCTTGGTTAAGATATCTTTGTCAAGATTCTGAGACAGGTTACATGGATGGATTCAGTATTCATTTTCATGTGGTGATGGACAGCCACAGTCAAGCATTTAGTTTGTCATTTCATGGTGTAGCTGAGTGATCTGTGTCCAGTTACGTGATAAAAAGTTCATCTCCACACACACAGGAGCACAGAGGAGCAATGACATGTGCGAAAACCCAAATTAGACCCTCATGCAGCTGTTCCCAGGCCCACCCCTGGAGAGTGAGCAACCTGTAAAAAGTCCATCTTCACAAACACAAAGGAGCAAGGAAGAAGAACATGCAAGGGAAACCGAGTAAGCCACTCAGAGAAATGGACACCCTGCACTTGCCCTCTCTGGGTCATCTCAGGGGACCCCCAGTCCCAGTGGCCAGCTGCAACACTCGTCAGATAAGTCAAGAGGAGCAGCTCTCTGGTTCACCTTTTGGACTCGGGGGGTTACTGCCTACAGGGGTGTGGGACTTGTGACACAGGTGTGGGGCCCAGGAGAAGCACTTTTGGGGATTGTATAAGACAATACAATGTTTAGGGAAGGACCAAAGGAGAGGAAAGGGTGTTTGAGGTGTTTTGGGGAGTAGCAAGCATGGAAAAATAGAATCATAGAATCATTTAGGTTGGAAAAGACCCTAAGATCATCAAGTCCAACCGTTAACCTAACACTGCCAAGTCCACCACTAAACATGTCCTTAAGCACCACATCTACATGTCTTCTAAATACCTCCAGGGATGGTGACTCAACTACTTCCCTGGGCAGCCTCTTCCAATGCTTGATAACCCTTTTGGTGAAGAAATTTTTCCTAATATCCAATCTAAACCTCCCCTGGCACAACTTGAGGCCATTTCTTCTTGTCCTATCACCTGCTACTTGGGAGAAGAAACTGACACCCACCTCACTGCAACCTCCTTTCAGGTAGTCATAGAGAGCGATAAGGTCTCCCCTAAACCTCCTTTTCTCCAGACTAAACAACCCCAGTTCCCTCGTCTGCTCCTCATAAGACTTGTTCTCTAGAGGGAGAAGGGGATAGGAGAGGTTGGTTGCTTGTACGATGCTGGTCAGTGCACTTGCTTGGCTATGACCTAACTCCATCACCACAGTCTGTCCTGTCTTCTCATTAAATTCCATTTCTAACTATTTTCTTGGGTGAAGGGCTTTCTTGTGTGTGCATGTATGCGTACGGGAGGTCTAAGTGCCAGTGACTGGAGTGCCAGAGGGTCTGTGTGTCTGAGTCACCAGCAATGATGATGAGTGTGGGTACATAAGTCAGTGTATAATCACTAGTGAATATCAAGTCAGACTAGCTGGTGAGTAGTTGGGACCAAATATGTCTGTGTGTGTGTGTGTGCGCATGTGTGTGTGGCTGAGGCAGCTGGAGGTGCTGGCTACCGGGGGACCAGTCAACTGTTGGAGAGACTGTGGGCTCTGGAGGTTGATTGGGAGACCTGTTTGTGTGTATGAATACCTATGTGGAGGACAATGGGGGAGAGGGAGGATCCAGCACTAGTGCATCTAATACAGCTCACTGAAGGGATACATAGGGTGTATGAGTGCGCGTGTAGGTCTGAATACCAGCAGCTGGAGTGGGGTTGTGGCCTTGGAGGTGGCATGCCCAGGTGCCACCAGCTGGGGAGACTGGGATTCAGGGACAGCAAATGGGCAGACTGAGTGTCTGATCCCAGCTGCTGGAGGGGTGAACATTATATACTTGTATCTATTCCCACTATCAGATCTTTATCCTGATCAGCCAGAGAAGCAAACAGGATGAGGCTGTTGGTGGTGGTTGTGTTTGTGCAAGTGCTGCATGTGCCTGTATGTGTTGATCAGTGTGGCTGGCTATGTATACAAGTGAACATGTATTGTATACCTGTGTTCATGTGTGTGCCTTCTGGGAATACATGCTACTAGTTGGACCCAGGGGCATGAAGCTGTAGCAGCCTTGCTCTGTTGATGTCAGATTTGGCAACTCCCTAACAATATATGTAGAAAATGGCATATAAAGTCTTTGAGATTTAGATATGCTAAAAGTGACTTATCTACACAAGTTGTATGCATGCTATTTTGAATGTACGTATTAACTTTGGGGGAAGATATGTAATTTCTTTTTTGCCTAAAATGATTTTATTACGTATGTATTTTTTATAAAATATTTCTTGCACAGAGTGTTCTTAAGCACATGGTTAAGCTACATAAGTTGTTAGAGCATTATGTGTCACTGTACTGAAGAAGTAGGCCCAGACATGAGAGATTTTACTGGCATTAAAAAGGTGCTCCCAGCAAATGTCATAAAGATTGATAATGGAGAAGGAACTGACAGACAAGATAGGGATGATATCACTTGAAGTACTACCAGCCTTACTGCCACTAGAAGACCCCCCTGATATGAAGTAGCAACAACCTTACCGCCACTAGAAGAACCCCTGTCTCCAGAAGTACCATCGCCACAAATGACAATGCTACAGGAAATTAAGGTACTCCTGAAATCATGCAAGGAATTTAAATAGTTTTCCTGGATTCTTGATCCAAGTCCAAGTCACCTTGGCCTGTAACCAAACAAGATGAAATCTAATTAGGCATTGTGCATATGTGTCTGAAAGAGCATAGTAATATCTCTATTAAGTTGACATATTAAATTATAAATATAAATTTATTGAAGACTGTAATTTCCCCTTGAATAGGGGGAAAATATATATTTGCTTCAATAAGCATTACAATTCCTTAATCACTCTTAAAATAATCAAACAGCTGGCTGAGGCTTCTTAATTGTGGGAAATAGTTGTATTATTTTAAGGTCAATTATAATGTTAAAATATTTTAACTTTGCTTAGGGATAGGTATGTAACTATGATATTGTTATGGTTTTTTAGTTTGCCTGTTTAAGAACCAGCTTTGTACAGAAGACCAAACCTTGAAATATTTAAATGTGATTAAATTGATTTAATATATGATAGTCCCACCTGTATGTCATTTCTGATGCACATCTGCCACACACAAAATTAAAAGATAAGTAACATGATTACAATCAGATTAGTGAGTCTATGCAAGTAAATGAGATTGCAAATCTATACGAGTGAAAACTGCACTTCCTAGTGAGGCCACTTTGCATCACATTAGCTTAAAATGAATTTTCGACATTCACATAAGATACTGACTGGAATATCCAACCTTTGTAACAATACTGTACAAGTCCAGAAAACCTTCCCTCTGTTGGGGCACAGACTACTAGCTATTTCCTGCTGGAACTTTTCACCTGGTATTTAGTTAAAAACTGAATCATTCATGTAGATTGATCGTTGATCTAATTGGAAGAAGTAGGCTTTTAGGGGACAGAGAATTTTTGTTTTCACTGTGTTTGGTCACCAGGGATAAATAGAAGGATCAACATTTTACTGAAGACGTACCATGTATATACTCAAATAAAATCATGTGTGCTCAAAAAAGTATACAGCTGCAGGGGGGTGCAGTAAAATAAGGGATAGTAAATTATATATATTAAAAAAGATACTTTCCCATGAAAAAACTTCATAAGCCCAAGGAGTGGGTTAAGTTTGCAGTCTTGCAGAAGAGACTCCTTTGAACCTCAGAGAACTTGCTTTTCAGGTATGGACTTCTGATTGGTTTCAGTTTCAACTCCAAAACTTTCATGCATCTGTACATGTAACAGTATTTAGACACCACAGTTCAGTTTAGTTTATATGCTGTGTAAAATTAGTCTAGTTGTGCCCCAGTGTCACAGAATTTTGACACTAGCAATAAAAAAGCATAGCTGGACAGAGCCTGAAATTCTGACAAAGAAATTCCTGGGGATTTCAAACTGGAGTGCAGCTGAATTGAATTCTAAGTTCTGTTAAGGAGCAGCAAAAAATGAATCGTATTTAAGTGTGGTATGTATCATCCACTACTTTGATCTCAATGAAATCCACTGAAATTTAACTTGATAAAGATTATTCCAGGCTAAGTTTTTTTCAATAGGCTTTATTATTATGGTAATGAAAAAGCTTTAAAATTATGGCATTTAAAAATGGATTCTTCATCACTACAAATCTTTATATCAATATTCACTTCTTTGGAATGACATGCTCTAACTTCTCTAATATTGCAGCTTTGCCAGAGAAATTATCACGGAAGGTATTTTTCCTGAATATCTTCAGGAAATCATCCTACTTTAAGGTGTGAATTTTAGAAAACACACTCAATTTCCTTAGAGTGATCAAATCATCAAATCTCCAGAATGTTTTGGTCTACCTAAAATAAATAAATAAATAAATAGATAGATATATAAATTGTTTCTCTGGTGGGGAAATATTATATTCACTACATTTTATGATAGTTTTACAAATTCCACATAGAGTGTGCATTTTAAAGCCATTAAATCCATATGAGGACTAGAAGAGACCACCATTATAGGCTTAAATGGCTTTATTTACTATGTTTTTCTCTTTCTTAGTTCAAAAGAATAATTAAATTTAGGTTTGAATGAGTATCACTGTGTACTGTCACTTTATTAGCAGGCATTTTTATTATTACTTTCACATTATTTTATTATTTCCTCCCAAAGCATTCAAATTTATCCAAACCCAAGGACAAGCAATATCATAAAGCTGTTTCAAAAGCAAATTGTTTCACATGAAAGAGAGGGGTTTTTTAGTTTATTAATATGTAGGGAGTTATAGACAGTAGCTTTGCCTTTTATATATTCCCAAATAACTAGAGAAACAAGAGAAATAGGAATCAAAATACGTTCTGTTACTTTTAGAAATCTCATTGTAAGGATCTTTGTGTCATTAGGGTTACTGATCAGAACAGTGTGAATCTTTTATGGGAAACATCAGTTTTATGAAAGTGGCATAAAAGAGAAGGCCTACAAAGAACATAGTCCTTGCAAACATCAAGAAAGAGTGAATGCAAAATCTCATAGCTGTTAAACTTAAAGGCAGGCTATATATCTTCAAAGATTATTTTTATGTAGATATTATAAAGCTAGAACAAGCTAGATGGCCATATACCTTTATTTATATAGATTTTCATAAGTAAATTCTGTTGCTATTCAAGTATTACATTAAGTTTTTGGCAGAGAACGTATAGAAACATATCAGTGTCTCTAAAATCAATATAATCCCAAAATAGCTTCAGATGGGCTTAGGAATATGGCTTTCTAAAGGGTTCTTCTAATGGCAAAAAAAAAATTATTTATCATATCTAGTTTAACAACAGTGTCTCTCAAGTGCTTTACTAGCAGGTTTACACACTTGGAAACGTACATCAGGACACTCAGTGTTTCATTTTACTGTGTTCCAAGGTCAGAATCTTCATACCACTTTACTCCACAATGGCAAAAGAATAACAGTTTGGATAAACAAATGAAATAAAATGTAGAAACAGCCAACTGCTATATTAGCTGAAAGTTCAGGATAGTAGTCTCACTTCAGGATGATATAAGCATGACTTATTTGCAGCAAACATTTTATATTTAAGGATTATAATTAATAAGGTCACAAAAGTGAGTCAAGCTAGTCTAAGTATCTATGTTTCCTTTTGATACATAAAGACTGACAAGATTATGCTTGTCACCCACAGTGGAGTATGATACAGAGGATCTATTTTGTGAATTAGTGACGCTTTTTAATGAGAGATCAGGAAGTGTTTATAGTAAAATCAAAAGGTGGGATAATGGTGAAAAAAAGCTGATGCAACTTTTCAGGTGGAAGACCTTCATCTTCAGATGTGGAAACCCTGGGGAAAAGCTAAAAAGCATTGTAAGCCTGGCTGGTAAAGAAAAAAAAAAGGGAGGAAGGAGAAGTATGCTGGGAAAAGTTACTAGAGTTTAAAAAACTTTAATGCATTATTTTAGTTTAACTTAAATGAGATCTCTACTACCTTCCTACATTGTGTATGTTAACAACAAACTCCTCTTGTGTTTTCAGTCTCATAGCATTTTTTTCAGAATTCCTTAGATGCTAGAGCACAGGAATTAAGGGCAAGTCTTGTAGATATCCTGTCACATCCAACAATTCAGCATCATAACTTACAGAGTTTAAGGACTTATAAACAATTCCAGACTGCATTATTAGAAAAATAATGTTGACATTATAAGAACCACTCACTTAAATTATATGCAATAAGATATGGGTCAAGGTTAAATAAGAAAATGTTGCTTGTACAGGTTTGAAAGCTTAGGGCAGTTCCAACAGTGAAAGCCCTTAGGCAAGTAGAATTTAAATTGGACAGAGACACCTACCTGAAAAAAACATTGAAGTTACTGGGTTGCAACATGATGTACAAGTACTGGAATACACGGTGTCAACTGGGGTTCATTGCCTGTTGACAAATTGCCTGGAGCCTCTCAGAAAAAATGTAAAGGAAGCAAAGTTCAAAGGAAGTTTTTTGGAGTTTGTAGGAAAGAGCAGTAGGATAATATGAACTGTTAAGATTAGGGGGCATTAAAGGAAAGGAAATAAGGCACTAAGAGTAGTATGACTTTCAGAAGTCACAGAAAAGGTTGGCAGATAATAGTACTAGGGAAATTGCATCAAGAAAGGATAGCTTCAAAGACTTGATGAAGTTCTTCAGTTTACCAGTGAATATCTTAGTTCTTTTCCTAAACACATTGGATCACATATTCAGACCTTTAGAGTTTCAGGTGGTAGCTATCCCTAGGTTTTTGCATGATTTTATTACATATTGTATATGTGGAATCACATTAGGCTGTTGTGTTTTGAGGAATTTATTCTAAACAATTTCCTTTTAAGCTTGCAAGAGCTTGTCTCCATGCAAAACCAGAACTAGCATGAAAAGATGTCTACATCTTTTCTGATGCCATGGTTTAACCACAGCTGGCAACTAAGCACCACACAGCTGCTCGCTCACTCCCCCCAGGTGGGATGGGGGAGAGAATTAGAAGGGTAAAAGTGAGAAAACTCATGGACTGAGATAAAGACAGTTTAATAGGTAAAGCAAAAGCCACGCAAAAAATAAGGAATTCGTTCACCACTTCTCATCGGCAGGCAGGTGTTCAGCCATCTCCAGGAAAGCAGGGCTCCATCATGTGCAACGGTTACTTGGGAATACAAAACGCCCTAACTCCGAACGTCCTCCCCTTCCTTCTTCTTCCCCCAGCTTTATATGCTGAGCATGATGTAATATGATATGGGATATCCCTTTGGTCAGTCGGGGTCAGCTGTCCCAGCTGTGTCCCCTCTCAACTCCTTGTGCACCCCCAGCCTACTTGCTGGTGGGGTGGTGTGAGAAGCAGAAAAGGCCTTGACTCTGTGTAAGCACTGCTCAGCAGTAACAAAAACATCCCTGTATTATCAACATTGTTTTTAGCACAAATCCAAAACATAGCCCCATACTAGCTATTACTTGCCAAAACCAGCACATCTGAGACTCACTAGATGATAGTCTAAAGAGCAGTACGATGGATGAGAGAAGTGTGTGTCATGTTAAAAAATAGAAGTTTCCTCCCATCCAAAAAGTAAAACCCAGATCACAAAAAATAATTCTGACATGAACATTAACGAAGGACTAGACTAAAATCTCTGTGATTGTAGTAGGTGGAAAAATTCCTGATCTCTCTGAAGGTAAGCCTTGATTGCAATTTATGGGTCTGTGTAAGAGCCACTGGGGCTGTGTAGCCATGCTTCAAGACAATATGATTGCCACTGCGTCTCACTGTCACGGACCACGCATTTCCCTTGTCTGTACCCACTCATCATCATATTTTTTAACTATAGGAACCTTATTCAGAGAGTTTATATGGAAAACATAAACTCATAGGGTGTCGTGGGCTACTAAATCCAGTTCCACACCAACTGTACTATACTTACTGCTTTTTTTTTTTTTTTTCAAATTTGAGCAAGATCTGTCTTAAAACTGACTTGCTTTGGGGCTTACTTCAATCCTTATATAAGGCTGATGTAGAGCTGGGAGGTTTTTATTTGCTTGGTTTTAGTTTCCAGCCTATTATTTTTATTTCTAGAGATCATTTTCTTCACAGACCCTTGGCATTCTGTAGTCTACCTCTTACAAACCCATCTGCATCGCACTCTGTGCTTTTGGTAAAGCTTCTCAAAAATTTTTGGCTGCTTACAGATTGCTTCTACTCTTGTGCTGTGTAGACTAAGATTCATCAGGAAAGAAGTTTTAAAGAATAAATTTCTTATGTGAATGGTATACCTGTCCAGTTTGTATACAGCTAGTTGAAGTAATTCTTAACTCCACTTTTATTAGGTCTCGTAATCTTTTATGCCTCATACTACTGTTCTCTCAATATCTTCATCATTTATATGCTTAAATAATTAAATCTGGTATTATACTGGTTTGCAGAAGTTAGATTCCCATTTCTAAGGAAAAATACTGCGTTTACTGTTATTGAACTATTCAGTTCAATTAATACAGTTGATTTGACAATTAAGATACTAAAATCTGTTATTCAGCTAACAGTTAAAATGAGTCAGTTTTGAACTCCACTTAGGCTTACAGTTCAGTGGGCCACTATGTCTATACAACTAACAGTAACAAAGTTCTTACATCCAGTCAAAACCCAGACATTTCTCCTTGTGATTTCTTTGTAGGTCTCAATCTTTACCTTATACACTTTCTCACAGCATGCTTAGCATGAGGCTCCTGAAAACTGCAGGTATAGCTATTGCTTTCTATATCAGTAGAGCAATTATGGCACTGCCATTACCTCTACTTTTACATCTACAGTGCTTTTCTCACCAAAGAAAACACAGAGCCAGAATCAATTTCTTCTCATTCACACCAATCATGTTAAAATATGTTATGTTTCAGAAAAGAATTAAAAATACTTTGTGTTAGAGAAGGAACCGGTGGTCCAACAGCAGGTGAAAACGAACAAACTCAACATTTTGGTTTAATGTAAGAAATACATAAATTCTATATTGCCCAAATAAGAACATTATCTTCCTTTACTAAGCTGTGAACTATAATGGAAAAGAGCAAACCCACATCTAATCATGTAGCCTGACTCCGACAGTAGACTGGAGTTTGCTAGTTGATACCTAAGGAAGCGTATAAAAAAAAGGCAAGTTTATATGATGCTTCCTACATAGTCTCCTAGCCTCTAAGAACTCGAAGCTCAGGGATTTCATAGTTCAGACAAAACTGCAGTAAGTAGTTTACGTCAACTTTTATACCTCTTGTACTCTGAGAATTCTGCTATAGACACCACTGAAAGAATAACACATAACATGATTTGTTTTGAGACCAAACCTAAACTTCAAAAATTGTCCACAAATTTACAGGAAACAGCCATTGCATAAAATATAGAACAGTTAATGGAACAGGGAGAAGAATGAAGATCTTTATTCTTCTTGATGAGTGTGCTAATAACAAGGAAAGAATTGTTTCCTCTACATTTTATTTCCAGCACAAATAAACTTAATTGGATCATGTTTCATAATAGAATCCAGAAGCGACACAGCTTTAACTGGAAGGATGAAGAATGTTCCTCTAACCTCAGAGTACTCTATAGCCCAGGGGCTAGAATGTGGCAAGATACTGAGCTGAATGCCACCAGACTGAAACTTCTGTTTCCTGGGTGAGGGCTTCAACTGTAAATATAGTGAGACATGTGAAGCCATTTGTGAAAAACATTGGTCCTTTTCCTTTAAGAAAAAGGTTAGGGTTGTAGTTAAAGAGAAGGCTAAAGTGTATCCTCAAGTAAAATGTCTGTATGGTAAGATTCAAAGCTTGTCTCTGCTGTTAGTTGTTTCATACCAGTTAGCTCTGTGTAGCTATGCACTGAGATCTCCCAGATTCACCTCAGCCTTCACTGAGAATTAGTGAAGAATGAATTCATTAGAATCACTTCATCAGTCAGCAGAGAAAGAGCAGGACTTCCAGGAGGTGGTTCACCCTCTTCTAAGATAGATCTCAAAAACATGTGGGATTAAAACCTTTCTGGTGATGCTTATTTCTCTACTATGCGTCTTGGAAAAAAGCTTCGTGTTTGATATACCATCTAAAGTTAGATGAAATTAATCCGCCTTGGCAGTGTAAGGTCTAAGTGTCTTTTTACTTAGTGAGATAATTATTTTGGACCCAGTTCTAAAGCTCTTGACAGTTTCTCTGAAATATTTAAACCTAAACATTAGTCACAGAGTATTGACTTCCATTCTGTGGAACAAACTCCTAGAATTTAGGAGTTTGGGNTATACTGTATCTGATAAAAGCCAGTAAATTTTCCCAACTCTGAGTGTTATCCTCAGCCATTGCCAATCTACTCACAATCAATATTAAATTCACCTTCATTCAAAAGGTGTCCTTGTGCTTCTCTTCTTTCTTTTTCTCTTGTCTGAAGCCTTTCTTAGGGTAGTAAAACTTTACTGTTTTGGGTTTGATTGGTTTTCTTCTTAGTAAATTTTCCCATTATTTCAATGTATTTTTAAGACAATCATGGTCTATTATCATTATTCCACCTGACTTCCTGTAGGACATGGGCAAAAGTATTTAACCTAATTGTTTATGGCTTTTACTCATATCTTGTGACTGAACCAAAACCCCTTTGCATTTTTTCCCAAGGATTTGGTTAAAATTCCTCAGATAATAGAAACTGATGCCTTGGCATGAACTTTCACTTCTGATTGTTGTCTTTCAGTTCTATCATACAATGTCCAAGGAGATATACCTGATATTTCAGAAAATTAAAAATTCAGGGTATATCCCACACTTGCAACAATTCTAATTTCAGATAGTTAAAGTTGAAATAAGAACTATTCCTACTCATACTCCCAGATCTATATTAAGTCCTTTCACAGGCTTCATTGTATAATTTAAGATAGTACATGTATTAATTTAGGTGCATTCTTACACAGAAAAGAATTGGGGAGGTGGATTTTCTATTCCTCAGATAAGTAATGGAATATTTTCTTAATTTAGGATTAAGTTGGGTGCCCTTGCTTGCAAAGCAACACTAACTGTACATGTATCACGTCTGAATTAGTCCTCTGAAGTCAGGGATTAGTCATTGGGCTATTCTGCATGCATAAAAGCATAAGAATTTGGCTCTCAGATTATAACTGATGTTATTAGATTTGCTAGAGAAAGTTGCTTTCATTCAAATCAAGCCTTTAAAATGTACCAAGCAGATTGGACAGAACATGGCTTTCTTAGACTAGCTTGTCTTTTTCTAACCCAGGTGTGACATAAGAGAACACATAAACCTCATTGAGTCTGCATTATGTGCACTGCACAATTTTCTTTCTGACTGTCGGGAAAGTGATAGCGTTAAGGACACCATAACTCTCCAACCAGAATTATGAGTTAATAATCCTGTTTCAAGTGTAATGAGTTAAAAGAACATTATGAATTCCTGAATTCATACTTGATTTGTTTTCCTTTATGTTGATGAAGTTAGGAAATGAACAAACTCTAGCAAAGTGGTAGACATGAGCAAAACAGCTTACATTTTCTCATCAGAGAAATTCCTATTTCTACTACAGCTAGCAAGAAAAAGAACAGCTGAGATCTGCAGTGTAGCAAAGATGATGTGATTGCCACAAATCCTCAGACCACAACTGTTCTACATTTCTCTATGAATCCTCATGTCAATGAGCTAAATTTTTCTCAACTCTCAACTACCACAGCCCAAATAATTTCAGGGAAGGCTGTTTGTATGTGTGAATGTGAATAAAGCTTGTGTTTTAGAGCTTCAGCTGCCAAGGAAGCATCTTCATATGCATTTTTATTTTATGTTTTCCAAGTGTACATGTACAAAGAAGGACAGAATCTCTTTGTGTGTGCACAATTTATATATAGCTTTGTTTTTTCAGCTAGGCTGGTCAAAACTAGTCAGTGAACATTCAAAGGAAGCCTTGTAATATATAAAATATCCCTAGAGGGAGGAAATAAATGCTGTTTAAGGTATTGAATTGTTGGAACAGAGCCAGTAATGCAATTGTTATTCAGTTACACTTTTAGATGACTCATCAGATCTTCTACTAATCTCTTGCTTTGAGGCTCAGGGAGCATGGTCTTTAAAATTTCCTGAACATAAGAAAAAAAATCATTTTTAAAAACAGAACAATCCTTTGCACAGCTTAATAATATTGAGGAATCCACCATTTGGATCTGTTTCCAAATGTGATGCTGTAGCTTGTACCAATGATATATCTAGAAAGATGAGTAAACACTGTAATCCTATTATTTCATATTTTACCATGAAAAATGAAAAGGAAACATAAAAACTCATGCTTAGCTGTAACAGTGATAAAGAAACTGGCCCCTGGAACTAATTTAAAGGAATTAGTTTTGGGAAAAGAAACCGTAGATATAAAAAGAATTTATTAAAAAAAAAAAAAAAAAGAAAAAAAAGGAACATATATCTTTATTTTTTTGCAAAGCTTATGCTTTTGCTTGTGCCTTTTCCATTCCTTCCAACTGATGTTTCATGGTAATGATTCCTCCTTTTTTGTGTGCTCATCCATTGTCTTTTAACTCATAGCTGCAAATCAAATGGCATCTTCTCATTGCTTGTCGCTTAGCTTCTCAAAAACTAAATTAAAGAGATCTGGCTTTGCCAAAGTCGTTGTCAGCAACATTGTCACCTCTGTGCCAATGAATTTACCCATTAATGATATGTGATAAGATTGGTCTTTTCTTATTCCTTTTTTCCTTCATTTTTCTATTTTTAAGCTGACCAACTATATAAACAAACAATTACATAGCATTAGACTTAACATGGGAAGAAATCAGTCTAATCCATTAGTGTTATACATTTTACAATGAAATAAAAAAGAAAGGAAATTGGCTTCATTACTATGAAAAGAAAAAGAAAAAAACATGATAGTGAAGAACACTAATGGCCTCCAAGGAAATGGTGTGGATATTATTTTTTAAATTACTTATGTTTCCAGCTTAACAACAACAACCTACAACGTGAAAAGTAATGTGAGCCTCAGAATGCATGATGGCAAAGGCCAAGATGGAAAATATCCCTAGGGAAGGTTTCCATTATTTTTGACATATTAAATGCTTTCTGCTTTTATTCATGAGTAGTGGAGAAAAAGGAAAGCTTTGCCTGCTGAATTTAACTACTCGTTCTTGTCTGTAAAATGAAAATTTTTAGTTCAGTCTATGTTAAGCTGCTGGGGGGGGGGGGGGGGG
>WAAD01042689.1:81462-100337 GCA_013389945.1 Fregata magnificens
GGGGGGGAGGAAACCCTAGTTCGCAGGCAGAGATGTTATAGCAAACTGCTTTCTAGTACTATGCAGATTCTGGTTGGCAAACTGAGCTTTAATTCACCTGTTCAGTTTGACAGGGAAGTGGTTAGGACATTGGCTTTTCTATTATTAACACATACATCCTCTGACTCCCACCATAAAGCTAGAATTTCAACCATAATACTGATGAATTAATAAAATCATAGATTCATACAATGAATGGGTTGGATGGGACCTTTAAAGATCATCTAGTTCCACCCCCCTGTCATGGGCAGGGACATCTTCCACTAGATTAGGTTGCTCAAAGCCCTATCCAATCTGACTTTGAATATTTCCACGGATGGCGCATCCACAACTTCTCTGGGCAACCTGTTCCAGTGTCTCACCATACTCATTGTACAAAATTTCTTCCTTATATCCAATCTAAATCTACCCTCTTTTAGATTAAAACTGTTACCCCTTGTCCTGTCTCCACCTTGGTAGAAAGTCTCTCTTCATCTTTCTTATAAGCCCCCTTTATATATTGAAAGGTTGCAATAAGGTGTCCCTGGAGCCTTATCTTCTCCAGGCTAAACAACCCTTGTCTGGGGACTTCTTGACAGGCTCTGTCAGCCTTCCCTCATAGCAGAGGTGTTCCAGCCCCGGGATCATTTTTTTGGCCCTCCTCTGGACCCACTCCATGTCTTTCTTGTGCTGGGGGCCCCAGAGCTGCTTGTAGTACTCTAGGTGGGGTCTCACAAAAGTGCAATAGAGGGGGAGAATCACCTCTCACCACATGCTGGCCACGCTTCTTTTTATGCAGCCCAGGATATGATTGGCTTTCTGGGCTGCAAGTGCACATTGCCCGCTCATATCTAATTTTTCATCTACCAACATCCCCAAGTCCTTTTCCGCAGGGCTGCTCTCAGTCCATCCATCCCCCAGTCTGTACTGATACTGGTGATCGCCCTGACTCAGGTTGAGGACTTGCACTTGGCCTTGTTGAACTTCATGAGGTTCACACTGGCCTACTTCTCCAGCCTGTCAAGGTCCCTCTGGATGGCACCTCTTCCCTCTAGCCTATCAGCTGCACCACTCAGCTTGTTGTCATCCATAAACTTGCGGAGGGTGCACTGAATCTCACTGTCTATGTCATTAATAAAGATATTGATCAGCACCGGTCCCAATACAGACCCCTGAGAGACACCATTTTTTACTCATCTCCATTTGGACATTGAGACATTACCTCCAACTCTTTGGATGCAGCCATCCAGCCAATTGCTTACCCATCGAAAAGTCCATCCATTAAACCCACATCTCTCCACTTTAACGATAAGGATGTTGTGTGGGGCCGTGTCAAAATCCTTACAGAAGTCAAGGTAGATGATATCAGTTGCACTTCCCTTATCCACCAATGCAGTCACGCCATGGTAGAAGGCCACTAGATTAGCCAGGCTTGATTTGCCCTTTTTGAAGCCATGTTGGCTGTCTGTAATCACCTCCCTGTCATCTTGATGCCTTGATGTAGCTTCTAGTGTTAATTCAGTGCTAATTCAGACGAATTGTTCTTTTTCTATTCTCTGCCACCATTCATAGCAGAAGTGTCTTGCAACAAAATAAAAATGCTACATTGTCCATTAAAAATATATTTATATCATTTTTCTCTGAATCATATATTTACATTATATTCTTCACCCATACTTGAAAATAGGTAGAGGTCTGTTTTTACTCCAGTTTTTCAGTTGAGAAGCAGAGGCAAGTAATAGCTGAATTGCCTATTGCCTGCATGACCAAAACAATGACATGGAGCAACAGGAATGGGGCTTTACAAAGCAAGGGCTGGTAAGCCAGGAGTCAAGGGTGACCACAGTACCAGCAGTGCCCTCACAGACAGGGCACAGTCCCAGAGGGTCTGAATAGAGTGAGCACAGCTGTGTGCTGATAGCAGGGTCCATTGACCGACCCTGGCAAGGCAAGCAATGAACCATGCTCAGGGTCCACCTAGAGACCCCAGCCAGGAGCGGAAGGAGATGGAGCCAGAGACAGGACTGAAGACAAGGCTGTAATGTGAGTCCAAAGTTCTTCCAACAGACAAGGCTAGAGTCAGGACTACAGCACAGATGTGAGATCCATCTGGAAGACAGTGCCAGCGAGAGAGGACCGGAGACAGGCATGCTCATCATATCGTTCAGACAAGGAGTGGGTACCTAGGCCTGAACATAACTGCAGCTACTGGACAGCAGGAGTGGGTTAAGGCCCCAGGTGAGACTGTTCAGGACAATTAAGGCCTATGGTGGCCTCAGGGCCCTGACACTGAATACCGAGGTTGATTTACTCAATTTTGTGATAGTTCTAAATAGCATACCAACCTTTACCTACCAATGCTTCACTAGGTTCATTTGCAGGCAGACTTCACGGACATCTATTTGTGTCCTTCTGCCTTTAGTATTTTCTGAGCTAGCTCTTGGACTTACGAATGTATGTTACACATTTTTTTCTGTGGGAGGTACTAATTTGTTTTATTGGATATATTTGGTAAACTGATAAGTCCCAAAGACCTTCTGATTTCATCAGAGATGTATTCTCCAAGCTGTGAACATTCAGCCATGGTTATGACAGAAGTATCTGGTTCTAAGACTTTTAAAATAAGTGCAGAATCCCAACCAGCTATCGTGGTTGGCAGGCCTAGGATACAGGAAAGACTAAACAACAAAAAGAGAGATTATTCTACAGCAAGTTATCATCTCTATGTACCATCAATCCAAACTGTGGAAATAAAAGTGCCTAACCAAACAGGTTTCCATCTGGACAGTCATAAAACCAAACCAAATCTCCAAAAGACCCCAAGCTAACATAATAAATTAGGTAATAGTTTTAATAGGAGCAAATGGATAAAAAATAAATCCACTGCTTATGGCTCAGATACACCTGAATTAGCCTAGATACATACCTTCTATTCTTAAGGTGGGAAAGAATGTGAAAATAGTATTTAAATTAGTAGTTAGAGAATAATTTAGTCAACAACATAAGTCTGAGACACCAATTGTGAAGGGAAATGAAGCTAGTCAGAAAACAAACAATCCACCCTCAGGAAGACCCTAGGCTGATGCTCTGAAAAGATTATGTTAACCAAGCTGACTGACAGACATGGGTTCAGAAAATTCAATGCATATGAACTGATTTGAAATTTCAGGAACATGTGTAGCAATAATTTCCTGGAATATAAATCCTGGTTTTTTTGTGATTTATGAAAGCTGTTTCTGAAATCCAAACGCTTGCTGGAGCCAAAATTATTAACTCAGAACTTTTGGAATGTCCTCACCTGTTAATTAAGATCCACAGTCTGAAATAATTCCAGAACACCCATATTTTGGGAAAAAATGGAGCATAATCCATTGGTTGTTTTAATTACACCCATAGGAAGAGATACAGTGTTCACCATCAGTCTTTTATACAATGCCTAGTTGTTAGATCACTTGCCCAGGAAGAGGACATTTAGTTTTAGGGCCTGAGGGAGCTCAGTCTTTCATCTCCACAATGTCAAAGAGCACTGTCAGTTAATCGCCTAGCCTGAGTGGAAAAGAGGCTGTCTCTTTATTCATTTTAAAGAAATGCCAGTGTACAGGAAATAGTTAGGGTTAATAGGGAAGAAGGAGAACATAAACAGGAGTATGATCCTGTAGCTTAACGGTTAGGACACTCATTGGGAATTAGAATTGTTTCTTTGGGTGTCCTAGTCTTATAACTGTCTTTGTATTTTATCTAATAACTTAGGTAAACCATGTTTATTTTGTTGAAAGCATAGCTAAGAACACGTTAGACCACTGACTGCATAATACTTTTTTTCTTTATGATTTTTCTTTGACATAAAAAGATTATATTCTGTTCTGTAAGTTCACAGCTTCAACAGGATGCATAAAGATTGGCCCTACTGTGTTGTTAAGTTGTTATCTTGAAATTCAGGGAATCAGCCTCTGAACTTTAAGGCATTGAGCTCAAGTTTCTTGCTCCCACGTGAATAGTTTAACCACAAAGTTATTAGGAAATAAATGGGCATCACCACAATTTCCAGTTTTAAAAGAAGATGGTCACTGCTGCATTTTGAATCAGTCCTTCTGGTATGTATTAGATATATTTGTTACTTCTAGTCATCTTACTTTTTCAAAATTAACTCTGCTCATTATGTAGAAGTCATATCTTATTGTATATTTTATCAGATAAGAACTAATAGATTATTTCGTCTTTCTAGTGCTGTCATTTGTTTCTTATCCTGATCATGTCTGTCAGCACATAAAAAATAACAAAAAATAATTATCACATTGGATTGAGAACTCATGATTTCCTAATCTGCTCCCTGTGTCACCCATGAATCATGTGTTCATATGTTGTAGAATACAATGCTGATTTAAGTTTATGGACAAAAGAAGCAAGTCAATGTGGAAACAACATTTTTCTCCAAACATGCAATGATTCTAAAATAAATGTTTCCAAAAAAGTATTTAGCCAGTTAGTAAAGAGATCTAGATCAAGATCTACAGATCTACATCAAGGTCTACAGCAGGCTATAGTTCAGAAATTACTGCCTCCCTATGACAATGAAAACCTGGAAAATTGAATATGTGGTATTTTTATTCCGAGAACTGCAAAAGCTACACTACGGGTTTATTGGAGAGAAGCATTGATTATGCCAAATATTTCTATAGTAAAAGAAGATATTGCCCAAGTTTGACACCACTGGTTTGTGTTGTCACTTAAGACTGTTTTCAGTACTCATTATTGAAAAAGGTAGGTGGAACAGCTATTGATTCACCTTTTCAGTTAGTGGTGTATTATCTAAGATATTTCCATTCATTTGCCTATTATAGCACTATTGGATGGACTATACTACACTTTGGCCAAAGTTTTCTCTCTGTGAAAGGTTTGCTCTCATTCCTTTCTTGTAGAAGCAGGGTGTTAATATTAAAATGGTACCATAACTTGATTTAGTCATTAATATGAATGAGGCCCTATTTTGCCCAAGTTTATCTAAGGTATGTTACTATATCTATATAGATGTAGCACTGAGATAGTTATGAAAGACTATTAGAATAAGTTTAAGAAATGTGGCCTGAAATTTTGGCTCTGCTCTACAACCCTAAAGATCTATGTTTATTTCTTGGCTTCCTCATAGGTTTTGCAAAGCTTTGAACAAGTCCTTAACAGTGCTGTCATTTACCTTATTCTCTATAAGACCTTCCTATTTGGAAATTGGAAATAGAAACAATTTAAGAAACATTTATATGTTTGTAAGTACTGCAATGAAATACCATACATAGAAATAGATGGAAACTTCTTTGAAATGACTGCTGAAAAAAGTAATGTATAAAGAAATCACACAAAGAAAAGTATAGACAAAAAGAACAAAATCTCCAGTCAGTGTCTGGTATTAGAAACAGTTAAATAAATCTTCAAATACCTGCCAGGGGATAGGACTTATATGTCAGTTAACACACTTCAGAGAGTAAACAAAGGTTGTTAACATTTCTCAGTTGCACAATAACATTATGGAAGCTGGACAACTTCTGAGCTGTTTCTACTAGCAAAGCAGCTGGACTTTATAAATGTTGAAAAAGCACAAACTAAGCATTTTCAGGAAGGCAGTATGAAAAACTTCCTAGGTACAATTAATACATTCTAGTAGTTAAGAATTGGCAATAGCAAATAACATTTCAATCATAAACACATACACCCAGCCCCAAAATTATATAGACCATGTTACAAGCCTCATTGCTTGTATTCTCTATTTCCTCCATTTCCCCCCTCTTCAAACTTCATGTGCAAAACCACTTCTGTTCACATAAAGCCTGCACACTCTGTGTATGTGCATATACAGATGTTTCCACTAGAATACTGCATAAAGTATGAGGCAAGCTGTAATTCTTCCTTGAAGAGTTTCTCTTAGTTCTCATTTCAGTACTTTAATTGTCACTGTGGGCAGCTTTTGTTTATAATGTACCCAGTGCAGAAAGCACTAGTGGCCATAGTCCCTGAAGGGAAATTAAAAAAAATTATAAAAAATCATAAAAGCAATGAACACCTGCTGAAGTTATTATTGTTCAGATTACAGAGATACTTTTATAAAAGAATAGACAATAATAAAACTACTTTTGTTCCTTTTAGAACAGGGCTGTGGTGGAAATGGCATCACTATGTCTAGAAGTAAGACAGAAAAGGGCAGAAGTTCTGGTGCTCATAATGACCTGCTCTTACTTCAAAAACAACAACAAAAAAAAATTTAAAAAAAAATCATGGTTTCCTGTGTGTGGTGTTTCCTCAGAGGATTCCTTAGAATTAACCACCAGTGCTATCAGTGCTCATGCCATCTACCAGCTTTGAGTTGCAACAAAATCTGATTTTTCAAATAAATGAAATGAGACAACACACACACAAAGGTTTTAAAGTTAGTTTAAATGATTTTGAGTTTGATCTAGCTCAGTAAATTTGTCTTTCTGAGTTAATGGGATGGAATTCAGTTTGTTATATGACAGTTCACATTTAAAAGGTTTTATTACACCCTTCAGTAAGAATGATTCTGTATCTTTCCTTTGTTTTGAATTCTACTGGGAGGATGAAGCTTTGTTTCCCTCTTTTTCCTGACAGTATTACTTCTCCTCTGGTACATTTTCACTGATCAGTTAGCCCCAGCACATAACATCAGTAACTTCCCTCTTCTTCACAGGCAGAGCTCTTAGATCTAACTTGAGTAATAGTTTGCTGATTAGAAAGCTGTGGTGGAGTTAGTCTTGTCCAGAAGCCAGATGCCCACTCAGCAACTCTATCACTTACCCTCCTCATCAGGATGGGGGGAAAAATAGGATGAGAAAGCTCATGGGTTGAGATAAAGAAAGTGAGATCACTTACCAGTTACTGTCATGGGCAAAACAGGCTTGATGAGGGAAAAATTAATTGTATTTATTGCCAAAACAGGTTCAGGTGCTGAAAAACAGAAACAAAAAATTTTAAACAAAACTTTACCTTGGCCACACCACCCTCTTTTTCCATGCTTATCTGGTTTCCTCCTGAACAGGGTACTCCTGACTCCTCTCCCTGCCTTGAGCAACATGGGGGGATGGAGTATGGAAGGCTGAGGTCAGTACCTAACAGTTCCTCTCTGCTGCTCCTTCCTGCTCACACTTTTCCCCTGCTCCAGCATGGGGTCCCTCCCATGGGATGCAATACTTCGGGATGAGACTGCTTCTGTGTGGACTTTCCACAGACTGCAGATCCTCCAGGAAATGTCCACCTGCTCTGGCGTGGGGTCCTCCATGGGCTGCAGGGTGGATATCTGCTCCACTCTGGGCCTCTACGTGGGCTGCAGGGAAACGCTTGCTCTGGCGCCTGCAGCACCTCTTCCTCCTCCTTCTCTGATCTTTGTGTTCACAGCACTGTTTCTCACTGTCTTCTTTTCCCTCCTCCTCCACCTGGGTGGTGTTTTTACCCTTTCGTAAATGCATTCACGGAGGTACCACCAGCTTGGCTGACAGGCTCAGCTGTGTGCTGTGGTGGGTCTGTTGCAGAACTGGCCGGGACGAGCCGGAACGGGCTGTGTCTGGCACGGGGCAGCCCCTGGCCTCCTCTCTCAAAGGCCGCCCTGGAAGCCCCCTGCTGCCAACACCTTGCCATGGACACTCAATACAAAACCTCTTTCAGTTTGGTTGGCTGGATGTTTCTTTTTCTCTTTGACCACAAGGCAAAATATAGGTGATGTTTTCATTCAAGTACCAAACCTGTTTGGTTTTGACACTTGAGTTGTACTATTTTAGTCCCGAGGGACTCCCACCGTGACATTGCAGCACTCTGCCACATGTCTAGAACAAAATGTTTCTGCCACAAGTCTACGAGAAATAGTCGTATTGGATTATTAATTTGCTTTATTTCTGCAGCACAAAAACCTGTCATGAGACGTCAGTCCATACCAGGCACTCAGGAGCTTTTTAGGTTTAATAAGATGCTTAAATTTGAAGGTCAATTTAACTGTTCAATGGAAACGCAGGTTATGATGGAATATAAACTTTTTCCAGCTTTGTAAGCAAAAATTAATTTAAAACAAAGTAAACTCATTGAGTCAAATGGACTCAAGTCAAGGCCAATTTTGATATCCAATTTCCTTATGTTCAAATTTAGAAAGGAAAAACAGATGTGTTCTACACTCCCTTTGGTAAAATTATCAACATAAAATGCTTATCTACTCATATGGAATCAGATGTTCCTATAGCCTGGAGGTTAGAGCACTTACTTAGGAGAGGCAAGTCCTGGATTCTCACGCTAGAAATTGTAAAGTTGCTCAGAGCACATATACAGGCTCAAACCCTACACATGAGTTCAGAAAAAGAACAGTTTTGTTTTGAATGGTTCTGGTATGTAGGCTTAAAATTTACATTGAGCTGCTTGGTATTTTTGAGACTTGAGAAATTCTGTATGCTCCCAGTGGCTGTAAAGTCAGTATTCATGGTGGTATTTTTAGATTCCTTGGGAATTTAGGCTTCACCATGGATGTTTATTTGTCTGGGGGTCTAACTTTGAACTTAGACGCTGCATGTAGCAGTTAGGTGTTGGTGTCTTATTTCTCAACTGAATACTTCCTGTTTATTTTCCATGTCAATAACCTTGTCACGTAGTCATTCAAAATAAAACATTAAAGATTTCATAGTAGTTGCTGCATAACATGTAATAGCCAGACTTTATAATAATATTGTTAGACATTGCATCATCTTACTATCTCCTCTCATAATTTCCATATTATATAAAACTAAGTGCTATTCATTCATGCATAAGTAAGCTTTAATTGGGGAGTCAGTACCACAGGGAACATATCCTCCTACTATTGATATTTAGTTCTTTTCCTGGATGCTAATCAAGACCTGACAAACTCTGATGGACATCTTCACTACCTGTGAGTAACGTTACTGAGATGAGTAAGAACTCTGAGAAAAAGGAAAATAAAATTCAATAATCTCTGAATAGTCAGTATAATTTTTCAAATTTGCTGTGAAACTTGGGGCAAAAGGAGGTTAAAATTACCTCCTTGATCAACCTTCTGGAAGTGGAACTTATAACAACACAAGATTAAGCAATGTGCTTGAGGGCATGCCTGGGTGAACCTAAACAACCAGTTAGAATGAGCTCGTAACAGGAGATACCTGAAGCAGTTCAGCAGGTAGACACCTTTGTAATTGCACAACAAAACCTACTACTTCTCAAAACCATTCAAAAGGCTTTTCAGATACTGATGCCTATGGAAAGCAATCCTACATCTTCATAAGGAGTTTTCTCTAACTGGTACCGGTTTTTTCTGTATAACTTAACCTTGAACAGAACTAGAACAAATATGTAGCTATTAGAAAATGTCTGCCAGTTAAATGGTTCTTGATTTTCTGTTGTTGTTAGAAAAGCCAAATTTTTGCATAATACTCTATTCATTACCTTAAATTTAATAAACTACTAGGCTATTTACACATTTTCAAATTAGATAAATAATTTCTGGTAGTAGCATGAAACATGTAAAGACATTCCTGCATGCCACACATGGGTTCCAGCAGAGAAAGCAGAGAAAAAAGTAGTGTTCTACATAAACTTAGATGCAAATTCACTCAGATACTTTCAGAAATGGGGCTTAGAAAATATAGGATTGAAGTTTAATTCAAAATGTCATTTCACTTCTTTTGGCCTGTTAAAAGCATGTCATTTTACCCTGGATAATATTGCTCTAGGTCTTCAATTATGTCAGCCAAACTTTACCAGAAAAAAAAATTACTAAGCACAGTACAAGGTAAGAGGATGAAAACAACCTTCATATTTCCTCTTAGATAGGAACACAAATGAAATCACTATATACCCATGGTGATGTCTGCTTCATGCTGACTGCCAATTCTCTTATGTGGATTAAGATACAGGCTTTATCTTCAAATCCTTAACTGGAAGTAGTTTATATACTATATTATGAAAAAAATGAAGAAATATCTTAATTTTCTGCTGCATGCAATGTTTGATATTTTAATCATCTGCAGCTGGATTTCCATCCTGGTCTACTTATATCCAGATCTCAACCTTGCCACTAAACAGGCTTGAGAAACAGAAAATATTAATGAACTAATTGGTCAAAAGTATCTGTTTGTTACCACCTTTCCCCATTCTACCTGTTACCTTTAGAATGAGAAATAAGACATATCTTTTTCTGCCTTTCTGATAAATACAAACCTTTAAATTCCTTAGCAAATACTTGTTCCTCTGCAATGAAACTGTGTTACTTCGTTGCTGAACTGTCATAGATGGCCTTTATTTTCGAACATTAGTGTAGCATACCGTCACAACTTTGCAAATAAAACCACAATGGTGAAAGCACTATAAATATCTGAATAATATTATTTATTTATTTTTCTTGTATTGGACAACAGAATTAACAAAGCCTCTGTTTAATCTAACAGAAGAAATAAGTATAAATAGTGTACTCTCTTAGTGAGTTCTGCTGTTTTCAATTAGCAGAATTTTATTATTTGTTTGTGGCCCTGCTTATTTTCCACATTTCAATTCACCGTTATCTTTAGTGAGTCTCTCCTGAGGCTTGTAATCTCACTGAACATTACAAAATACTTTGCTTATTGTTTGGTGTTTTCATATTCTCAAAATTCTATATCTTATGTGAACTTTTTTCCCAAAGAAGTATGGAAAATTTGCTTGTATGTCTGCACATTGGTGGAATTCTTATCCCAGACATCCAGTGAAAACTGATTTTAGTTGATTTGTCTTTCACCTTGTTTCTACCAAGAGCTTCTGAACTCCTAAATGCAACTTTACTCCAGAGTAGGTGATGAAGAAATGTTAAACTCTCATAAAAGTTATTGTTATTTTGGTCAAGCAGTTAGGCATCAAGGTTCTTGCAAAGTTTCTTTTCAAAGTGGATATAACTCAAGAATCCTTTGATGCTTTTTTTTTCCCCAAAATGATCTTTTCTTCAACACAGTGAAAGCACAACAGTGAGCAATTTTCTTTGCCTAGAAATCTGCAAGTACAATGGGCTTTGCATCTGAGAATCTCTAGATGGCAATCACTTCACCCCGCAGAGACATTCTACATCTGAGCTGGTTTCCAGAGACTTTCTTTACAATCAAAGAGAAATATATACTTTTGGGTTGCAATTAATCTAGATCTGTTTTATGTATCTGTTTTATAATAAAATGAATTGGATAGTTTATCTTCCTTCACTCCAAAGTAGATCCCCAAAAACTAGATATCTACATGTAGCATATATATTTTCTGGATGGTTGCACTAGAATCTACAGCTGTTCTGCTACAAACAAGGATCAAATTCTCAATTCAAGGAGCCTGCCTGGCACCCACTTAGCACTACTTACTAGCTTCAGTGAGTTCAGGAGTGTCAGAGATGTAAACAGAAACACTAGAATCTTCCAGCATAAGCCTCTCAGGGAACTGTGGAAGTACTGTTCTCCAGTTCAGGTGAGGTGATCTACAGCTCCTCTGTGCTGAAAGAAGTTGATTGTTTACTTTTTCCTCCTGCTCTTCTCCCTTGCTCTCAACTCTCAAGTCAAACCCTCTCCTTTTGCAGTTCTGATGTTGCTTGGAATGTCTGTGTGCCTACGTAGTTCATTAACTCAGTAGAAAATTAACTTCCTTATGCCAGATTAGCTTTCTACCATATTCTAAGTTTAACTGACTTTTGATGACCGTGAGTTGTTAATTCTGCATCCAAAGCAAAAGCCTGTAACAGACAGATGTAATTGGGATATAATTAATATTAGTGTGCCTCGAACCCAAATATAAGTGTACAAAAATAGTGTAATCAACAACAGTGTTTAAGTATTTTTCTAACACTGTGTTGGCATGGTGAAACACAGGGCATAAGGATTTTACATAGATACCTTGCCAATGTGACCTTCAAAGGGGCAAAGATTGGTCTAGTTGCATGTATGAGGTATCCAACTAAAAAGAAACTGTCAAGAGAAACAAGTTAAGAACAAAGGGCTGCAAGAAACCAGGAGACCCTGAAGAATACACAATGCAATGTTATGTACAATGACTAGCAAAAAGATGTTACACAATATCAGGAGAAAATGGCTTCCCTTTCTGAAGGGAAGTAAGGTGAAAAGCATAAAACAGTTAGGACAACTATTTATAACAATTATTTATCCATTATGTTCTTATTTTCATAAATGACTTGGATGCAGCACTCGAAGAATTACCATCAAAGTTCGCCGATGACACAAAATTGGGAGGAGCTGTGGACACTCTCGAGGACAGAGAGGACCTGCAGAGAGATCTGGACAACTTAGAGAGCTGGGCTATCACCAACCATATGAAGTTTAACAAGGGCAAGTGCCGGGTTTTGCACCTGGGACATGGCAACCCTGGGTCTACGTACAGACTGGGGAATGAGAGGCTGGAGAGCAGCCCTGTGGAGAAGGATCTGGGGGTTCTGGTTGAGAGCAAGCTAAACATGAGCCAACGGTGTGCCCTGGCAGCCAAGAGGGCGAACCATGTCCTGGGGTGCATCACGCACTGCATTGCTAGCCGGTCGAGGGAAGTGATTGTCCCGCTCTACTCTGCACTCGTGCAGCCTCATCTTGAGCACTGTGTGCAGTTTTGGGTGCCACAGTATAAAAAGGATGTGAAGCTACTAGAAAGTGTCCAGAGGAGAGCCATGAAGATGGTGACGGGTTTAGAGGGGAAGCTGTATGAGGAGCGCCTGAAGTCACTTGGTCTTTTCAGCCTGGAGGAGAGGAGACTGAGGGGAGACCTCATCACAGTCTACAGCTTCCTCACAAGGGGAAGAGGAGGGGCAGGTGCCAATCTTTTCTCCCTAGTGACCAGTGACAGGACCCGAGGGAATCGCAGGAAGATATGCCAGGAGAGGTTTAAGTTGTACATTAGGAAAAGGTTCTTCACGCAGAGGGTGGCGGAGCATTGGAACAGGCTCCCCAGGGAGGTAGTCATGGCACCAAGCCTGACGATATTCAAGAAGCGTTTGGACAATGCTCTCAAACACATGGTGTGAATTTTGGGGTTGTCCTGTCAGGAGTTGGACTCGATGTTCCCTGTGTGTCCCTTCCAACTCAGGATATTCTATGATTTTATGATTCTATGATTCTAAATATCTGAGGACTTTGCTACCTGGCCACAACTATATGTGATAAGCTCAGTTTGCTTCCTGCAGGACTTGGAAGAGAGAAAATGAGGTAAGATAATTCAGTGTATTAAGTTAGTTATCCCAGGCTACCAATAGCATAGACTATTGACAAGAACTTCTGACAGTCAAAATGCAGTGATTTCATTCAGAGGCCTTTTGAATTATCTCTAGTGTCTTGGCCAGATTCTAGATCTATTATTTTTTGTCAACTTTCTCTTCAAGTTAAGAGGGAAGCTTTAAATGGAGATGGCATCTTCATGTCAGGACTAACCTGATATCTAGTATTACTTAGAGCTGTTAAATAGCTGCTGTGTTCCCTTGGGAAATGAATTTACTTAATAAAGTAAAAGTAGACTCATCAAAATATTCTGATAAAATCCAATCACCTTAGTACTTATGGAACTTGACTTACCATTCTGCTACACAGTGTTTGTATTATAATCATCAGTCAACGGAGATGCACCAGCGTGAAATAAAAGTAAATAAAGACAGAATCATGCTCCATGTCTTGTTAATATGGAACCTATTGTAAAGCAGTACTGAAAATAAAAGAAATAGAGCCAAAATAATTCTTGTTTGATACAGTTTTGGTATCCACATTCTTTGTTCATTTATAATATAACAAGGTGATTTGAAATATTTTGTTGCAGAAAAAGCAGCATATGAATATTATGAAAAAGCTTTCCCTGGCTTGTTATCTTTGTTGGCATCTCAGCCATGCTATCCATTACAGGCTAAAAACTGATCCTTCAGTCAAGCATGAACACACAAAGACACACAGGAACTTACTCTTGATAAGGATATATTGAGAAGATTATTTGAAAAATCTCCTCACATCCTTGTAGCTAGACTGTTAAGGCTAGTAAAATAGAATGGGGGAATACCTAGTGAAGAGAACAGAAGTGTCCTGGATTTTAAAATTAATTTCCTGACATATCATTGCCCAAGATAAAAACATCTTTATTTTTAAGTGGCATTTTCTTTGCAGCTAGATGTGTACACGTGCCTGTATTGGTTCCTGGCATTCAACAAAAATAACCTTTAATGTACAGCTCTGGCTACCAAAAACTCTAAATCCAGAGAAGAACAAGCGCAGAAAGAATATCTCAGTAGGAGACTATTGTATAACTGCAGCCAAAAAACTTAGTGACAGCAAATTTAATAAAAGGCCTACGAAAATACTAGCTCAGTGACAGCTCTCAAGGTAAGGTGCTGCAGTAGTTTTGTTACTTTAACTACACATACATTAGAAAACCATTACTGAGTTACAATAAATAAAACACTAAATCGTACATGCAATGCAGTGAAGTTTAAGAGTGATGGTAAAATTTAAGCAATTACCAATAAAGCAAGAAAATAATAAAGCAATACAACTAAAGGCAAGGTATTCCTTGACTAAAAAGCAACTGGAAGTAGTTCCATATGCAATATAAAATGTAAGTACTTCCAAAGTACTTACATGGGTGAAAAAGTTGATTTTTTAAATTCCTGCTGCTATGATTACTTCATGTTTCAGGGACTACTTCCTGAGAAATTATCTGCCTTATCAGTTGTCCCAGCAGAGCACAACAGTGACTCAGATCAGTGGGCAGAATTACAGTAGCTGTGTTTTTTCCCAAGAAGCTAGAAAGCATTGTTTCCTGCTAGTTACAGAAACTTTGACATTCTGGCTACATGTTGCTATGTTGTTAGTGGAAGACTTTGCTGACTAATCTACATGAACAAACCAAAGCATGGAACACAGTGTTTATATGGCTTTGAAACCTGAATTTGAAAATGTATGATTACAAAAAATTCTGCAAAGCTCTTACATTACTCTAATCATTACATTTGCTGAGAGAAGGAATGTTGTAGACTATTTCCAAAGGTAAACTTTAAAGCTGATGGGAGTTTCTGAGTTATGCCAAGCTCACAGGCCAAAATGATCTTTAGGATATTAAAAACCACCTGCAAGATATTCTTCAAGAACAAAAAAAATCTCTCCTTGGGTTGATCTTCCAATCTCATTGAGGCTCTGGGGTTAGAGCAAACTTGTATCTAAATTGAACTGCAATGAACATTATAGTAATTCACCTTGATTCAACATCTGTCATCTGATACAAAATGGTTATCCAGATTCATGGACGAGCATTTTATCTCTTCCCAAATCTAGGAAATATCTATTGTCATAGTTTCTGTTGATTAAAATAGCTTCATTTCTATCACTCAGAAGATGGGCACAAAGAAAACAAAAAAAGTAACCAAAAACCACACAAAGCAAATCTTGAAAAATAAATTTAGACATGGGTTGGTTCCTGCTTTTCTATTTCTAGAATGCATTTACAAATATATATATTACCCAGTTGTACTCTTTGGGAAACTGTGTCCCTGAGTCTGTGTTTTATGTGACGGACAATTATTTTACTCAACTTTATTAACATCAAAATATATGATAAACATAGCTGTTTGGACAGACATAGCTGTTCCCAAAACTATACACTGTTCAATCCCATACAGTACTATCAGATTTTCTAGAACCTGAACCTCTCTGCATAATACTCAATAGATTGTATTTACCATCATTGTAATTTTATACCCAATAGTAGAAAACTTAGTGGGAAGAGAAAAAAAAAAAAGAGAGAAAACAGTAAAAACAACACCAAAGGTCATTCAAAATTGCTAGGAAAATAAGAAATGTTAGGATTGGAGGGAAAAATAAAAGCCACAAAAAGTCCAACCAGAAAAACCGCTGTTGATCTGAAAGACATAGAACAAGCTTTTATGCTACAGAATAACACAAAATATCACCTGTGATACTGGTCTTGCAAACTCATATAATATTTTTCCCCCTAGTAAAAAATTTGAGAGAGCCAAAAAAAATTCAGGCTGTCAGTTGACCCTGGAACCCTTGTGACTCTCAGTAATATTATTAGAAATTTTGTAGGGATAGAAATAAAGCTATTGTATGTCTTTGGAAACTTTCTGTCTCCATGAGAGAGTCCCATGGAAAACTTACAAGGTTTACTTAGAAAATCTTGTCGCTGATGTATTCCAGTGACATTTTCTGCTTACTCACCCTACTCTCAGTCTATTGTCAATATTGAAAAGCATACTGTTTTCCAAATGCTGAATCATTCATTAATACCAGCTTCTTTTCCAGGAGAAACCATTTTACCATTTTCTATATTTTTATTACTATTATTGCCAGATATAATGTAATCTTGAAAAGAAAATATTAATCCTTAACACAAGGCAGTTTAAATCAAGTTTTAGAAATTGTGATTCTTTCCACATTGCTTGGTGTTAAACTTTCAATGTTCACTTCTAAAACAATTCCCTTAGGATGTATTGAATTGCAAAATCCATGAACCGATAAGTTGCTTGCAGTTTATTTCAGTAGCATTCTTAGTAGCACTTTCATTTGTAACTTCAGTGCTACCCTTACATCCATTGTTTCCAAATCCCGGGAATAGCATAGTATATGCACAGATAGTTCACTGATTTTCACAAGGTTCTTATGATCCCAGTAATCATGGCAGGGCATTTTTCCCTCTTCCTGCCTCTCACCTTTATTTTATTATTTAATGATTTTTTACCAAGCTTTAGCTGTTGCTTAGATTTTTAACCAAAATATCCACAAAACCAAAACATCCTTCCCAAAACCTATAGGATATGATATTTGCCTTTTTGACAGCTGTACAAATCTGAAATAAATTTACTGAAGTCAATAGCATGTAATTACTACAGATATCAGAATCACTTCCACAGTTTGAGGCATGATGCTACACAACCATGTACATTTGCAGAGTATGCTACAGTCTTATTCCTGAGTTTCATGTCATGTATCCTTTCTGTTACACTGATAGATTCATATATTTTGGATTTGTCCTAGTGTAACTGTAATTTGGTTGTTTAACATTCCAAGAGATGTAAGTCTTCAAATGTATCAGTACAGAATTCAACTTGTGTGCGTAATAAACAAATTTAATATATTGGGAGTAATAGCTCGCTATATATCGGGAGTCCTACCTATAAACCAGATGTGATGTTTTCCAAACTAACCAACAGTGTGACATTCCTTCTGTTCTCCCAAAACACTCACTTCTTGGCTCAACTGCTTTTGTACTCCCTGTAACAGTATGTCAAGGTCAAATTCAGACAAGAATAAACCAAACTATTTTAAATTGCTGTTTTACTGAGTAATAATTTGTTTTTCTTTTAGTCTTAACATTTATGACTTCTTTTGAGCTTTTTTTGTGACTCCAAATGGAGTCATGATCATGGTTTGAGAAATCAAGCCATAAAATCTTGGGTGTACAGAAGCCATGATAAGTGGATAAGAAATGCCTTTTTAAATTTGTTACAGAATTGCATAGGTTTGTCATATCTTGCAAATACATTTGGGAGGCCAGACTGTGGCCAGACTTGTAAGAACTGAGGAGTTCAGAGAGTCCTGTCTTCATTCCTCTATCCTCTTTGGTCCCACTTGAACTCTCCATGCAAGTGCACGTGCTGTTCTTCTAATAGAATCCCATTAATGCTACAATGTAAAGGTAAGAGAAGAAGAGCCTGTAAATCTTTCCCATCCCATACCACTGAAGTTGCTTCAGGAGAAAGCATAACTGCTTTTTGAAAAAGGGGACTTCCTCTATTCATGAAGGTCCCTACAAGTCTCATGGAAAAGTAGAGTATGTACCTTTAAAAGACATAACTTTGGCTCACCTCCACAACTATATTCTATATAAAAGAGCCAGAAGAAGCAGCTGACAAGAGGACGTGGATGGAAATCAAAACAGTGTAAGAACTGCCAGCAAAATAATGTTTCATGTCAAAACTAGCATTTCAGAAATAATCTGCCATTACAGCAGTTCAACATGAATATTACCAGAACTGTTTTCAAAGATTTAAAACTTTCGGTTTACTTTTGTTTTCATATTATTTGAAATCTGGACTTCTTTTTTTTAAATTAACAACAAAAGGTAACAACATACCTGAAGTAACTGATCTTGCAAGCCTTTCTTACATTAATCATCACCACCATGTCCATAGCTTAAATGGTTTCCGTGGGACTAATTACATGAATGACATTTACAGGATCTATTCCCCTATGACTGTTCTCATATTATTTCCTATTGGGAAATAACTGGCATTGTCATGAGGTGGTTTGATTTCATGAATTTTTTAAACATAAGAAAATAATTTAAACTTGCATCATTTTCTAAATTAACCTTTTAAAATTTTATCTAGTATTAATTGTTAGCATGAAACAGTAGAATAGAACATATGGTTTTTCTACAGTTCAGTAAGTGAATGATGTGTGTCACCATTTCTGTTATGCAGAATTTTATGTAGCTTGATAGTCATATTGATAACTGGTGGCAAATTGACCTAAAACAGATGCCAAAGCAAAGAAAATAGTTTCTGTGGAAAAGCCCAGTCCTCTGAGGTATTTAAACTCACCAGATAATGCCTTAAGAGGTGAGAACTACACTGGCAGTAAGGATGGAAATTGTTACTTCACTTGATTAAGAATGGTATTGGTGTTGACACTTTACCACATGCTCAGTTGTACTGTGATTCATTTCTTTATGCCACTGGGGAACACTTTCACTATAGCCAGAGCAGAAGTAATTTTGAATGTTAAAGCACACATTAAAAGACCCCAATTTTTTTTTTTTAATCTCTTCACTCTTACTTTCTGCTTCAACATAACTAGAATTAG
>WAAD01042689.1:100411-117919 GCA_013389945.1 Fregata magnificens
AAATATTCCTGAACTGTTCTGTCTTTCTTAAAATGATGATAAACTGTGACTTTTCGGGTCACTTTCTATTGAAGCTTTGGGGAAATTCAAAAAGCCACTCTTGCTCAAAATGTCAAGCTGTGAAAAGCCATCTGGTACCAAACTTCTGAGCTGTGGAGAGACTCCTGTCCCTAGTTACAGACTTCTGTATTTGGCACAGACACTGTATGGATTTCCACCCTTGGTTTACACCTATACTGACATATAGAATAGAATAGAATAGAATAGAATAGAATAGAATAGAATAGAATAGAATAGAATAGAATAGAATAAAATAGAATAGAATAGAATAGAATAAAATAGAATAGAATAGAATGGAATAGAATAGAATAATTTCAGTTGGAAGGGACCTACAATGATCATCTAGTCCAACTGCCTGACCACTAAGTATTACTGTCCTCCAATCCAGTGCTTTAGTCTGCTGTAATTGAGATACACACACTAAACTCTTCCTCTATACTCATTTGGGATCTTGTTTTTTTGTTCATGTGTAGGAGGTATGTCATTAAACCACCAAAGAACTCTAGACAAACCTGGATGTAGGGTCAAATATGTAAAAAACCCCTCTGTCCTTAGTGCCGCGTAACAAAAGAACTTATTTTTGTCAAGGAACTGCCACGTCTCTATACAAAAGTGTCTTGGTAAGTTATTATAGAGCAGGCTTAGTCCAAATTTCTATAATAATAGCAAATAATATCCGTGACTGTGCAACTGATGAGAATAAATAGGGCAAATGACATAGAGTATACTTCAATGAGTAAGCGGAGACATAAAATATTACTGTAGAAGAAAAATTATTTCAAATAGTAGAAAATACTTGAGTTACTGAGCAACCAAAATAGACTCTAACACCACAATTAAGGTGGGTTTTTTTGGTTGGTGTGGGGTTTTTTTTTTGAAAGACAGTTGACAGCCTATTTTCCAGTATGTTACTTTGTATTGACATCAGTCTTGTTAGGTTGAATGAAAACATAAACCTGAGTTGACAACAATGTAGAATTAATAAATAACATCTTCCAGAAAGAAGAGTGTAGGACTAGTTTGTACTCATATTTCTAGCTCATTTTAATTTTCCTTGTGTTTCTTACATCCTCCCTAGTCACATTAAAATATTAATACTAAAAGAAGCGTTAAAGCAGTTAGTCACAGTCCCCACTTCTTCAGACAAGTGGCATGAGTCATTCACATAACTTCTCTCATACAGAGTCAGTATGTCTGCTGCTGCTGAGCAGTCAGGTTGCTCTCTCTGATCCATTCTCACTCACAACAAAGGAATCCCACTAGAATTCAGTGAACATGCCTATTAAGCCCAAGGCCTCCGGTGTCTGCTGAGTTGTTATCACATTAATGAGTTAAAACTCAGCTACATTCTCAGTAATGGCCAAAGGGCATACAGTGCCAGCTGAAAGGTGGAGAAGTAAGTGATTGCACACAAGAGACATAAAGCTCAACTTTGTCATTGCCTAATTCTAGGACACTGGGATATCTTCCAAGGGCTGAAATGGCTTTTTGAATTAATCAACATAATGGCCTCTAAGTCGTCTTTACCTCTCCTTTGGCGCTGCCTACTGAGCTGTCCGTTTCATGAAAATATCTGAGGAGCCTTTAACCTGTTCTTGTGTCCTAGGAAAACTTCCATATAACAGGACAAATACAGTGAAAACAGATGGAATAGCTGTATTAGTCTCTACAGAGTAGGAGTTTTTCATGGATCTTTCCAGAGAAATATGTGCTTTTGAATAAACCACGACTTTGAAAACATTACTGGTTTAGCATTTTTGACCGCTGTTGCTATTCTTTTTCTTAAACTAGAAACTTAATCAGAACTACTAAGGGATATATACCTTAAATTTAAATTACAGAATTATATACAATCCCACATATTAGAAATTTACAGAAATGTATTTTTCTCTTAGGGAACTAAGATAGTAATTTTTTTTCACTAAGAAAATGACTCAGAATGGCTCCTGGTAAAAACATGAGTTAAACTCAGAGAAGAAACAAAAGGAGTACTAGACATCCTCATATGCATGAAATTCAACGTACCTTGAAATTAAGGTACACAAAGCTGACATTTTAAGTAAAATACAAAACTGCACACAGACTTCAAGAATACATTCATTTTTACAAATATCTAGTAAGTGAAAACACTATTTTCCTGAAGAAGAATTGTGATGTGAAAATGGAGTACTTGATGTTACAGTGTGATGTAATGAAGACATAAAATATAAAAGAAAATACATGCAAAAAATACATCTAGCTTTGGTCATTAGATATAAGAAAACAAAGTGCATAACAAGATATGATCTTTTAAACATAGGCAGTAAGCTTTCCATAAGAATAAACATACTTAGTGTTAACATTTATATAGTATAATGCGGCATATTAAGACACGGACTCAACTTTCATTCCAAGTGAGACCTCGTTTATTGTTCCCTACATACTTTTATACATAACCCAAAATATCAACTCCACCCATATACGTTCCCCCTTAAAATTTTCCACTGTTGACTTCTTCCCTCTTCCAACCACGCCTTGACCTTCATGGATTCCTCTGCTTATCTTTTACGGTTTCTCTTGCTTGCCACGTCAGCATTCCACCTTCGGTATCGCCTGCTTTTCTCAGGCCCAAGGCTTGTTAGATATCAGGTCTTCTGCGCTACGGCTCCAAGGGCTTAGTAAGACTGTCATATCTGTTCCCTGCTCTCCTTCTCTTCACACAGTATAATATCGTACATTTGTATTTCCAGCTTTTGTATATTTGCAGTATGTTGAATGACTTTATGAGAAGGAAAAAGAGATACACTCTATATAAAAGTTGTCAGTCAAAACCTCTTAAAGAATACAGAAACATACTGAAAATTATCAAATTGTGCCTGTGTTGAAGTGATACTGAAAGAGAATAGGGGGTTAAATAAGTGTATTTCCAGAAGATATATTTGTTGATTACAATAATTCTGAAAAGAAAGGGGTATTTGAGTCTCATGTACTAAAGAGAGTCTGGAACAATCCACTTTTGTAACACGTAAATGTTGAAACAATGCCACATTTTATCAGAAGGATGATGGCTAAATAGCTACACTGGCTACATACACTGTTCATCTGAAAGGTTCACAATTTTATGAGTGTTTTAGAAAATGCATATGCATGACAACTTATTTTCTCCTTTGCTCCTCCAACTGCTTTTGGGATCAGTGCACTTTTTTGATGTTCCTCATGAGGATCCACAGTTAAACAAGAAATTGGAAGTCAGAGTATGCCAGAACTGTACAGTGTAAAAAGGAAGATTTATTAAATATTTAAGTCAAATTCTAAAGACTGAAAGCAAGCACAGATAGAAAAAAGCTAGAAAAAATAATGTTTCTTGTATTTGAGAGTTGTATTAATTGTTGCAATTTTTCTGTCTACCATTATGATCATAATGGTCCTTTCTGAGTTTGATACTGGGGAAAAAAAATAGTTTACAAAACCAAACACTTCCAGTATGAACTTGGAATGGAATGTTGTACATGTAGAGAATGTAAAACTTGCACAACCTCTGAAAATCCCTAACTACACGCTGAGCATAATGCGGTGCCTGAATAATACTTACTCATGCAAGTAGAGAGACTAGGATTTTGCAGCATCTGAACAAATAATGGTATTCTGACAGTTGTTAATGACAACAGAAACTAATTGCTCTGTGTGCTTTCACTTACAGACTTCATCATATGAACTACACTCACAGAAGTAGGGTACTGTTTAACATAACTTACCACAAACTGTGTATAACAAGTGAATGCTTATCAACTGGAAACTAATAAATAGCTCCAGTCAAATGCACTGTTCATATAGTAGCAATTAAGCTCACCATAGGAATAATAACCAAGTAGAAAACAAGCAGAATTTTTAATGAAGCACTTGAATAATGCTTAGCCTAAAGGTGGAGTTCTCAAAGCACTGGCCAAATTCTCTTTCTGTTAAATCCAATGAAAGTTTACCACTGTCTTTAGTGAAAGTAGAATCAGGTCATTATCACTTTTGAGAGATTCACCTCTAAGTAATTATTAATATTTCTTTTAAAAATGATCACTAATAGACTAGCTATCATTGCAGTTTACGGAAGAAAAATATTTGATACATGATTTTAATTCTATTTACACTAAACTATAACATTCTGTATTGCATCACTCCCAATATATTTTTTTTAACGTTAACTGTTCAGTATTTACAGCACATGAATTTGTGACATGAATTTGTGTTAGAGGTGTTAAATATAGAGCTGTTAAATACGTGATATTTAACTCAGGATCCACTGCCAGAATTTCTGTTTTATGATCAATCTGAAAATGGAGGTCTGTGTTACTGTGGTTGCTGCTGTTGTTTGCTGTTGCTGTCATCGTCATCTCAGGAACAGCTTATTTATCATGCATTTTTTAAATACTAGGTTGTGAAAACAATCAAGATTTTTTGGGGAAGACTGGTACATCTCTGTAACTGCTAATTCTCTGGTTAGTGGGCAAATAATGCCACTATGAAGACATTCCTGTTTCTTCACATGATAAGCATTATTCACCAACAAAAGGAAGATACAAGATAAGGAAGATATATTAATTATTTATTTACTAATAATCTCTGATACAATTTTATGTAAAAGCACCCCCAAAGGGAAAGGAAAAGAACACTTTTCAAAGACCAGTTTGTGGGTTTGCTATTAGTATATACCCAGAATGTTTCTTATCACACAGCTGCCACTTTGACATGTCAAAAGTAACCAGAATTTTCTATAAATGGTTCTATGATTCCCAGCTGTCCACTGAAAACTGTGAAATTTCTTAATATGGGAAGAGCTGCCTGTCTACTTGCCTACTTTCACAGCAAAATAGCAATTAGCACTTAGAGAAGGTACACGAGGGATGGATTATGTTTGAAGTCGCACAAAATAAGGCATTACTTAGATACTGGATATTCAGTCAAGATGAAAGATGTTATATAAATGTAAGCTATTTATTACCATCATTTATTTGAATTATTTTGTCCAATTATTTGTGTATCATAATTCTCTAATAGAAATTTTCTGAAAAATTAGAAGCTACGACCTGAGAACTTCAAGAAATTCATAAAGAGAATAAAACCTGACATACACGAAAACATAGTGGTTTATATAGCTATAGTATATATTAATTGATTTGTAATTGATAAACATCCATCCTACCCATGGCTATTTTCCAAAACCTAGGTAATATAACCTGTTTGATTTTAGAGAGATAATCATGATGACAGATTAACAGATAAAGGTAATCTCCTTTAATAACTTTTCAGACTCCAGTAAAACCTTTGTATTCTCCAAACAACTACCACTAGTAATTACAAATTCCATTCATTACGCTGAACTGAAGAAATTTCAATCCCTAAACTGAAAAAAGTGATACATTAGTAAAAACTTTAGTTAAAAAGACTATGCCCTTCTAAAGCCTACAAATACATACGTAAAGATATAAAACTCATGAGTGTATCCATGATGTTTCCAAAGCCAACTGTTACTTTTCCAACTCCTAAAATCAACATAAATAATTCAGGAGTCCTAATTTTCTTAAGAGGTCCTAAGCACCCAAGCTGTCTGCACCGTGATGGTTTTAGCTTTCTGCAAAGGAACATGCATCTATAGAATCCAGGCTTTATGAGATAACAGAAGGCAAAAGAATTTTGGATATCTTCCCT
Source organism: Fregata magnificens (assembly GCA_013389945.1). Classification (NCBI taxonomy): domain Eukaryota; kingdom Metazoa; phylum Chordata; class Aves; order Suliformes; family Fregatidae; genus Fregata; species Fregata magnificens. The sequence continues at coordinate 106,151 of WAAD01042689.1, forward strand.
TACCAGCTTTTTTATATTGCTTGCTGGCTTTTCTATTGCTCTAAGCCTCTATCTTTCTTGGAAAAAACATACTGCCTTGTGAATTTAACTGGAGAACTTTGATATGAAACAAAATATGGCTTCTAGTGCCATGAATCACCAAGAATCATTGCTCTTCCTTAGAAACGGACATCCAGGTGACTGGTTTTTAGCCCTGTTTCATGTTATGCCTCAACGTAACTGGGAATTGAGGTTTATTATTTTTATTAGAGGGAGAAAACGATGCCTAGAATAGGCTACACTGAGGTACATAAAGCACTTCTTCAATCATTAAAAAGGTAATTTAAAGTTAACTTTCTATATTTTGTTGCAATATATGAAAATTATTGTCCATTCTCATCATAACTATGACTGATTATGAATCAGTGGGAACTTTTATTTTTTTTTAATTATTTAATTGCTTTTCAAAACACTTATTAGAAAAGACACTGAAATTCCATAAGATGGAGAGATAGCTGATCCATTGTTTTTTACAATGGTGGGAAATATATACATATATAGTAGTTTGTAGACTACAAGAACAGTTTTATTAGAATTTACAATCTTTGTAGCAAATGAATAATCTGAACATTGAGAAACAGAGGAAAAGAAATGAACTGGTTCAACAAAAAGATAAGTGAAGAGTTATGGAAGGTTATAGTCTGTGATAATATGCATATGGAAGAGTCCAGGATTCCTAAGTGTTCACATTCTTCCCACGTTGGCATATATCTGTGAAAACAATTGCCAAATTGTGTTTCATTTTTTTCTTGTGGTTGACCCACGTAGAATACTATTCTGTTCATGTGACCAAGGAGTGAAAAGTAAGCCTTGCCCCCTGGTCAATTTAAACGAAATGCTGGCTCAGTATTTCCCCAGAAGAGTTATTTTACATGCAGTACACAGTGTGCTTATCTCTGCATATTGTCTAATCCACAGACAGTAGGTTATCTTACCAGCATGTTTTATAAAAGGAAAATGTTCATGTCCACAATGCTATTTATCATTTGTTTCATACTCATGCTCCCTAATCCAGCTGCTCAACAGCACGGAATACATGGAATCCACTTCATCCAACGGGACGAAGTAGGACAAGCCTGAATCAGGATGAATCATGACAATTGTTAGGAACTCTGGCAAAAGTTCAATGGCAAAATTTGAGGAATACATGATATATGTGCAACCGGAATTTTTATGATTTTAAGATTGACTTGAAGTCTACTGTGTTTTGTACACCTATATGAAAAAGATGGTGAGAAACGCATTTATAGCTGAAGGGCACCTTCCCTTTAGCCTATGCTTTGCTGTTAGTTGCTCTGTTTTTTGGGATGGGCAGCACATTCATGATGCTACTTGCATACGTGTACTTCAGAGCAATAACAAAATCATGAAGAAAAAAAGACTCTGAGCCTTCACAATCAGAACGTAAACTACCTGAATTAATGCATAAAAGCTCTACATGTAACAAATAAAAAAGACCTTTTTTATATCCACCTCTAAATGAAAAGTCCCCAAATAGTAATAGACATTCCTTTTCCACCACTGCAAAAAAAAAAGAAAAAAAAAAAGGGGGAAAAAGAACCTACTCCCCCCACTCACTCATATACTCATAAACTGTAAATTAGGCTTCCTCTTCACAGACACTTAATATTCATGAGCTCATTCTTTCCTTTGAATCTGTTACTATAGGGCCAGACATGGATAATGCAAGTACCCCACAAACCTGACAGATAACTGTCCCATTCAGTGAGATACACAGATATAGTGCAGATAGATAGGTAGCAATTCAAGGAGACTTCTGCAGCCCTCCCACATAGTCTGAACTCCCATGCAGAGCCTTCATCTATGACTGACCACATAGATGCGCAGGGTAAGGAAACATGCAGAAGACTCCTCACAGGAAAGACACACCACAGTACAATTATACTAAAATATACTTAAAAAAAAAAAAAAATCAAAAAATCCCAAACCTTACAACAAGGCCAGCCAATCCAGAAAATAAAATGTAGGGAATCTGACCATTGTGTAAAACAAAGGACAACCATTTTCTCTCCATATAATCCACCCTGAGAATATGCTTACCTGTCTGCTGTCACAATGCTGGCATGCTGCCTACTGGACTTGTGAAGAGGCAGACAGGGACCTCAGTGCCTCCAGGAGGGCTGGAGCAGGACACACTGGAGGAAAGAATGAAGAATCCATCTACAAACAAGTATAAAGAAACTGTTAGCTCCTTTTGTGGCCTGCCAAGCACAGGATAATTAGAGTAAGATGCACAAGTAAGATGAAACTGTGAATGCGCAAAAGCGCTTGATGTTCCCTGTCATTGTCTTTAACATGCACTTATGTCTTTTCCTTCCTTGTTTCTTTTCTCTTCTGTGCAACTCGATTGAAAGTGAATAGCTATCCTGTCGACAAGTTTATGCCTTGAAGACCTCCCATGAGCAGTCCAATTTATAAAAATCTATCTTTCTGGATTCTGTATTTGACCGGCTGTTGCTGTGCTCTCCTAGGTCAGAGGGTGGGTTTTAGTCTGTATATAGCCACAGCCAGGACCTCTTTTCAGCTAAACCTATGGAATACAAAGTGATTGGAGTGTTTGAAGATATTCCATATAACTCCTTCCTAAAGACACAGGCATACTATATTCAAAGTCTGAATGTGCTAGAGTCATTGTACTGATTTGGGCTGGGATAGAGTTAAATTTCTTCATAGTAACTTGTATGGTGCTGTGTTTTGGATTTGTGATGAAAACAGTCTTGATTGATAATACAGGGATGTTTTAGCTATTGCTGAGCAGTGCTTACACAGCATCAAGGCATTTTCTGCCTCTCACACCGCCCCACCAGCGAGTAGGCTGGGGGTGCACAAGAAGCTGGGAGGGGACACAGCTGGGACAGCTGACCCCAGCTGACCAAGGGGATATCCCATACCATATGATGTCATCCTCAACAATAAAACTGGGCAGGGTGTGGTGGTTGGCTAGGGCTGCTGTTGCTCCAGGACTGGCTGGGCATAGGTTGGTTGGTGGTGAGCAACTGGGGTTTTTTCTGCATTACTTGTTTTTCTTGGTTTTTTCTTTTTTTTTCCTTCTCTCTTTATTGTTTTCTTTTCTAACTTTTTTTTTTTTTTTTAAATTATTAAACTGTCTTTATCTCAACCAACAAGTTTTCTCACTTTTACCCTTCCGATTTTCTCCCCTATTCCAGTGGGTAGGGAAGTGAGCAAGTGGCTGTGTGAGGCTTAGCTGCCTACCAGAGGAAGAGAAAAAGGAGGAGCTGGCCTGTGTGTGCTGTGCTAGTTCTGTGTTTCAGCAGCCTTCTCTAAATAGGGAGTAGATGAAGTCATGCTGCTTCAAGTATCTTCCCTTGAAAGTGGCTGAGGCCTTCAAAAGAACAACTGAGCTGTCCCTGTCTGCTGTTCAGCTGCTGTGTATTACGCTGATAACTACCCAAATCAAGGAATGGCCCAGAACGGTGTGCCACTGGAACAGATCAGTCTGGGCAGCTACTGTGCCTATTTTAGGCCAAGTAAGCCTCTACCCACTCTAGAGAATGGGGGTGCATTATGCCTTGTGGGAAAAATGTTCAAACAGAGCCAGAAGTCACAAGGAGTAATAATGTCAGTAGTGGTGGAAGAAGGACAGGGATAAATGTAAAGTCCTCCACCTGGAGAGTAAGAAACTCCCGCAACATAGCTAGGGAGCAGCTCTGCTGAGGAGGACCGGAGTGTGCCAATAGATGGCAAGCTGGGCATCAGCCAGCAGTTTGTCCTGGCAGCAAAGGTGGCCAAGAGCCTCCTGAGCTGTACTAACAGTATGGCAGGGCCCTGAGTGCCCGAACAGGCCTTAATGGCTCTGAGCACACCTACCTCGGGCCTCTGGCAACACCCCCGCCCCTGGGCTCTGGGCTTCCTTTAAGCTTATGTCTGGGCCTTCATTGCCTGCCTGAGATAAGTTTTACCTGTACCTGGTCTAGCTCTGTCCTAGATGCACATGTGCCTGGCCACAGACTTTGTTGATCTGAGCCTTGACCTGTGGATTGACTTTCTGGCCTGGCCTCAACCCTGCTCCATCACTATAGAGCTGCCTGGCAATCGCCGGGCTGTTTCTGACACCGCTTACCACCACTGGACTTGACCATCAGCTGTGGATTGACTTCATGGCTTGACCCAGACCTGCATCATCACCACAAACTTGTGTGCTGATTTCGACTCTGGCCTGACTCTGACTGCCACCCCTGGGCCTGCCCAACTTGCCTTGCCCAGGTGCAGTGGGAGGGGGCCCTTGCTGGCAAGGCTGCTGCCCCCATCGGCCTTACTACCATGCTCAGCTCCTGATCTGCTCCCCAACGTGGGAGCCCAGCCAGTAGGTAGAGAGGAGCGATTATTCCCTTCAATTCACCACTCAGAAGATCACATATAGAGCACAGCTACTGGACCACCAAAGAAACAGCAGCAAAAGACTGAGCAGATGAAGAAGTTTCTTTGCCTCCTCATGACTAAATTGCTATTCTGTACTCTGACACGTTTTAGGTGTTTCTGCTTATAACAAACACCCCTTACCAAAACATAAGCTTGCCAGACGAATAATGACACTGCTTTCTTGTTTTTCATAACATGACACTCACAGTGTGGGATGCATGAATCTCAGCCATTGCTTGTGGAGGCATACTGTGATATGATATGATACATGCTAGAATAATGTTGAAGGATTGTCCTGAGCAGAGAGAATGAAAACTGATCCATCCTTAAGATGTGGCAGATTTACAGGGAGAAGATTCTAAAGCCAACTATCCTTTCAGTTCATTTCCTTGAAAGAAGATATTTTGTTATTTTGTTTGTTTCCAATGGGACCCTGGGATCCAAGCAGAATATTGACGGTGTGGATGGACCTGGAGGGGAGTAGGGAATGAGGAAAACTGTTAGTGTGGAAAAAATACTGAAACATTGTTGTAAACTAATATTTATGTAGAACAAAAAGAAATTATAAATTGGAAACTCAAAGGGCAAATTACTACCAGACTTATTTTGTTGAGCCAGGTGGCAGATGTATCAACAGCAGGTCTACATCCTTAGTGTAGTGTGATGGCTCAGATGGATAAATTATAATGATACATGATAACATTTTTCTTTTAAAATAGTGTTTTAGAGGTACTGGGATTTAAAAAAAAAAAAAAAAGGATTTTGTAGTTTGCTGGCCTCGGTTTCTCTGCGCTGGTTTCTTATCCTCTGTGTTAGATACTGTGGAGTAATTGCTGGAGATGACTTAGAAATTAAACTTATATTCACATTTTAAAGAAAGGTACAGCATTGAAGAAGCTTCCAGGGTGGAGTGCGGCTGATACGCAAGGAATCCATTCCATGGAAGTTCCCTAGGCCTGCAACCTTAGATGTTAGCAACACCAGGGGAACTTGGTGTGCTGACTCTAAGAGGAACTGCACAGAGGGTGGCGCGGAGTGGAGACACCGTGGCCAGGCTCTGTGATAAATGGGAACTTGAAGGTACCGTGGAACCAATAAGCTGCACATTTGCTACCCTGGGACAATGGTCTGTCATGTTTTTGACAAAATGCTGTCCTTTTGGTGAACTTTGCTCATTATAATATCGTTATAAAACCAAAACACACCTCCATCCCAAAAGCTACCCACCTTTCATTTAGGTGGTAGCTAGACAACAAGAGTCAAGCTATTCAATCACTAGTAGTAGAAATAGAATATTAGAATGTTGTGTGTTTTGAAACTCGTAACTATAGAACCCTCACCAAGTAGTTATTGTTTTGTATTAGGAAACTAATAGAAACTGGATGAAACAATGAAGAATTGAATAAAGAAGTTTTGTTTGAGTCTTGCAACTGTAGGAATGTTGCTTGGAAATCCCCTTACCATCTTGATTTGAATATCAAGAACTTTAATCAATAGACATCAATAGAAGTGACCAATGATTATTTTGGAATATGAATATTGATAAAGTTGTGTAATAAAAGAAACCAGTCATAAAAAAGGTATGTATGACTAGAGTCACTCAAGCTCCACCTGAAAGGTAAAAAAATAATATAAAATAGCTTAAGAGAGAGAGGATGTTAGGGAAGATACCATCATCGTGTACCACTCTGACTTCTGGGATCAGTTGACGGGCTGAGCCTCTCTTCCCCCGCAGCAGGACACCTTTGGGTAAGATTCAAACACTTGGTTATACCAATTGCCTCCCCAGGAAACTTAGAAATCTCTATAGAGTCACTTTACATCTTTTAACGTGTTTGTAGCCAAGTGGTGTTACTCATACTCTTGGTATTTGCATGTGCTTTGCAGACAGTGAATTTATCACCAACAATCCAAAGAACCTGTATATCTGTTGCTTTAATAAACTGCACTATTCATTAATCTATCCGTGATAGTTCTCATAGAACACGACCAAACCCTTTAAGTGTGGCTGTGGTAGTTCATGGAACACGACTAGACTGAAGGTGTATCATGTTATTTTTGCATCCATAATCGTGATAGTTCAGTACACTGAACACGGCCGGACTTATAAGGATGAATTGGGCATCACTCCAAATTACTTCAACCTTTAATGCAACAGCTACAAGAGTAAGGATTTTTTTTTTCCATTTTGCCTAAATATGTTTGCCTGCTTCCTGTCCTCACACTACATGTCCAAATCACCCAAAATTTAAGTAGCAATATACCAATATTTCTTATAGAATCATGCTTGTCAAATTTAACAGGGACAGTCTTTTCATTTATACATAGCTAAGAGAAAAAATTCAAGAGCTGACATATGACAAGGTTTGTTGCAAGCATTAAGAGCGTCTTGACAATAACTGTAATTAAAGTTGCCACAGCTTTGACCTGATTAAACACTGAACAATACAACTGCCACTCTTTGAGTACCTTAGGCCGGTGAGCATCTGATGGTATATAATATCTTTTGGCAGCCAAGTTAATTATAACATAGTTGAATGCATTTCTTTAGAGGAGAAATATTTAAAGAAATTAATGGGAGAGGAACTGTAATGAAAGCTGTCAGAGTAATTCCAAATATTGCTAACAAGCATACCTAATATCTCTGAAGTATATTAACTTTTTTGCATATTATTATGTATATTTAACGCTTTTTTCAGTTTATATGAGAATATTACATCCCATGTATGAACATTTAAACATACTGAACTTTGCAGTGTCAAAGCTCATACTATTTCTGGAAAGATTCACAGGACATGAAAGCTGAGATAGTCAGGCACTCGGGGGACTTGGATGTTAATTAATGGGAACTGAACATTCAAATCTCTTAGGTAGCACTGTGAATCATAACCAATGTGTTTGTTTCAGCCCTCTGTATCAAGATGCTGATGTTGGTGTTCCAAACCTATTTCTAACACTGATATATTAACGGCTGGATGGATGAGGTATGTACAAAGCAATTATATGCAAGTAGCACTAATGAGTATCGTTATAACATGGGATTTTTCAGCATACTGTGTGACACTTTTGCTGAAACACTGAAAACTTAGGAAACATACATCATATCTAAGAATGACCAGCAAAGATTTTTAATACATGCTGATGTGTGACAGATTTAGAAGGAACTCCTCCTTGTCACTGAATCTATCACAGATAAATAGATGCAGTGCTTTATGAAATATAAAATATCTCCCATACAGCTCTCATAAACAAGAGCTTTGCCTACCGCTTCAAGCGTACTAAATGGAAAGTCCCCTGTGGCATACTGGCAGTCACTTTGTCCCTCTAATTATTATTACAGGGAACTTTAGTGAGGTATGCACAATTTTTATTAACATACTTTAATTTGTATTTCTGTGCCTGATTAAATATTTAGACTTTGATTCAGACTGGAAATGAAAAACATTACAAGAAATATTTCTACCATCTTTCTTGAAAAGCAAGAAAACATTTTAGAAGTGATTTATAACTTCTTCCAAAATTCTGATCTGACTCACTCAAATCTTTTCTGAAATCATATTTTTATGCATAATAAGACCAAAAAATGCTACTTTGTACTTGGAATAGGTAAGCCTTTTGGTGTAACTGCACTTTACACCTTCTTTGTACAGGTATAAATGACAGTCCAGAGAGGCAGGCAATGGAGGTTCAAGATTTTCTTACTCAATGCTCATTCGCTTCGTAAAGAGTTGATGAACATTTTTTATAACCTTTACATTTTGCAGCTGTAAGCTTCTTAAGCCTAGATGGAACTACTAAAAGTAGTTATTTTTGTCTTTTCCTTCTTGGACACATGAATTGCAGAAAACAGATACTATTTTTCCTCCATGAAAAATTATATGCAATGAAAAGACTTAGAGGAAAGTTTCACAAACTGTGCACTTTTGGATTATCGGACTGCATAGTATGTGGTCCACAAAGTTCCACAGAGCTCTCTTGCCTGTGTAAGATACTTAGTTCAAAGATGATGTGAACTCTGTAGGGTTGTCTGGGTGACATGTAAAATTTGTCCGTGACTGATGCTTTAAAAATTTGGTAATCGCTATTAACCTTTTATGATGAGATGACTGGCTTGGTTGATGAGGGGAGAGCAATGGGTATTTTACCTTGATTTTAGTAAGGCTTTCAACACTGCCTCTCATAAGATCATCATAGAAAAGCTGAAAAAGTATGGGCACGTAAGTAGACAGTGAGGTGAACTGAAAACTGGATGGACAGCTGGATTCAAAGGTTTGTGATCAGTGGCATAAAATCCAGGTGGAGGCCAGTCACTAGTGGTGTATCCCAGGGTCCACACTGGGTCTGCTACTGTTTAACATCCTCATTAACAACCTGGATGATGGGACAGAGTGCACCCTCAGCAAGTTTGCTGATGATACAAAACGGGGAGGATTGGCTGACACACCAGATGGTTGTACTGCCGTTCAGAGGGACCTGAACAGGCTGGAGAAATGAGCTGACAGGGAACCTCTTCAAGTTCAACAAAGGGAAGCATAGCGTCCTTCACCTGGGGAGGAATAATCCTATGCACCAGTATATGCTCCAGGCTGACCAACTGGGAAGCAGCTTTACAGAGAAGGGGGAGAGGGGGTCCTGGTGGACAGCCCGTTGAACATGAGCCGGCAACTTTTTCCTCACATCCTTGTTTTCATAGAAGGCAAAAACAGGATGGATGGGGCTGTGGAGTCTTCTAGGAGTCCAGAAATTGTTATATGTTACATTCAGTGTACGTCTACCCTGAAGTTAGATGTAGCCTTTGAGTATAATATTGAGAAAAGGTATTTCAATACCCAATTTGTTACTTGTGATCCCTCCTTTTTGTAATTAATGCCATCTATAGATATATTAGTTTAAGTTCAAATTCTTCAGAAGTGTGGAAGCGTGTAGGTCCTCCAAAATATTCAATATACTGAAAGTGTTGAAGCCTCAGACACATAAGGGAATTGAGCATGGAAGGGCACTCAGATGATCCCAGCAGGCAGATCAAACACTGTATTGTACTGGAAGCTCAAAATCCAGAAGGCTTCTGTCTGTTTGACATGGAGTCAAAGTCCTTTCTAACCCATCTTGACATTCTTTGGCAGAGCAACGCAAAGAATGGGCTCAGGTATAGACTATAGACAGTGAATACATTTTGCTTGTATGTCTCCCAGGATCTGGTTATGAGACCTGTACTCCTGATTCACATTTTATAAAGATCTTACATTTCCTATTATTAAAGCAGTCTGAAGAATTACTGCATTATCACTGCAGTGGGCAGCTACAGTTTGCACAGAGGAGCTATGCCACACCTTGCTGCCTAGCAGAACTAGAACAGGTCATCAGTTTCCTACCTAGCAGATCTAATAGAAATTAATAGACTTCTATAAAATTAACCAGCAGGTTTTATTAACATTTAACTGAGCAATTTTCCTTAGATCAACACTAAAAATTGGTTGCAAAATGATAAGAAGTGGCTATTTTTAAAGAAGACTCCTCAACTAAGGTCACCTGAGGCTGCAGTCTGACTGAAAGCAATAAGAGATACCAGACATTTGTAAAATGAAAGTTTACTGCACTTTCTTAGTAGGGTAATATTGTTTGTCTGCCTCTAATAAAGATGACATTCTGAAACTTCATTGGAAGATGCAACAAGACATATTGGTGTCCAATAAAAGGAACAGAATTTCTGGTGGGATATTCTGTGAAACAAAGTTATGCTTTCAGTACGTAAGTTATTGAGAATTTGCAGTAGCTGGCAATAGTAGTAAAACACATTTACTTCTGATATCTAACTGTTACAGCGGAAGCCACAACGATGACAGAATAATTAATAATCTAAATGTAATATATAGGATCTGTCATTTTGGAGTTAAAAGCAAAACTCCTTCAACCCTGAAGTTGGCTATTGATGTTCCTGGGAAATCCATTGGATTTTGGTTACTCCTGGCAGGAGGGAGTCATCTGCTAGTGTGATGTAGAAGAAAATAGGGAATCACATAATAGAATTTTTAATTTTTTTCTTTCAAATACATTGATCAAGATTTTTGTGACATTACCTATAATGTTTTCACAGTGTGTTTCTTCAAAATCTAAATCAAATTAATTTTCACATTCAGATTTATAAATGTTATTTACCAAAATTATAGCAAACTCCTCTTGCCAGATTTTAGGAAATTGAAATATTCTTCTGCTATAACAAATAAATTACTTACAGAGCTTTTACAATTTCATTTAAAATGTAAAGGAATATTATGTGAAAAAAATTATGTACAAAATAAAATAGGAATTTTCTCCTTTATCATCTATTCTTTCCAAATTTAGTGAAAGAGAAGAAGGTTATTTCCCCTACCTGTCTTTATTAGAAACTATTTCCTTTTGCTTGAACAGGAAAACTGTTGAAGTTCCTCCAAAAGCTATCTTCATGTACTCAGCTTCCAAAACTACTTCCTAAGGCAGTGAACCAAGCCTGTGAGTTACACTGAAGTCTGTAACAAGGCTCAATTACTAATGTTACTTTGTTTTCACAGAGGAAATGGATATTGAAAGATATCCAGATTCTGTGTCATGTGAATTTGCATTGGTTTATCTTCTAAAATGATTATTTTTTGTTATCTGCTGTAGCTAGTGTTTCTCAATGTGGTTTTGCACCCACATCTTGATTATTATACTGCAAAGTACGATATTGGAAAGAGGGCTAATCATAAAAATAATCCACAGATAGAAAGTGAGAGGGATTTTGTCTTTGACAAGCATGGAAAGAGGATCAGAATTGCTGGCTGTGTACAGCACTTTTCTAGATTAAAATCTTATCTGCAATAGCTTTTGTAACATCTAAGACAGACCATTACAGTCACTTATGCTACTATTTACTTCATTCCTAGTGTAATGATTCTGTTATCAAGATTTTTTTCCTTTGTTAAAATATGATGGAAATCAAAATGAATAACTCAAATGTAGACAACAAAATCGATTTTTTATTTTCTATAGAAACACTAGGAAATTCGGACATTTATTTGCTGCCAAAGATATATGGGTCATAGTTTTAAGGAGATCTGTACTTAATGTTCAAATATGTCTCTTTACAGGAGCAAAAGTTCCAAGTCCATTAAAACTAGATCTGAAATAATTAGGAAAAGAATTGCCCTTTATGCATCATTAAAACATATATTTGGAAAGATATTATTTGTGAATAAGATTTTTTTCCTCAAAAGTTTCTGCTAAATTCTTAGAAATTAAACAACTCTATAAAATAGATTATTTTAATATGAAATTAACAAACATAATCGGTTTAACAATATTCCATAATAG
>WAAD01042690.1:0-82086 GCA_013389945.1 Fregata magnificens
AACAAAAAAAGAAAAATTAAATGTAGAAGTTATATAAGCACCGTTTTCCCTCTTCTTCTAGATATATTTATATATGTATTTGTTTCTGTAAATAATTTTTTATATACTTATGCTTGCTGGATATAAGTGTTCAAGGTTGCAATTGCATCAAATATTACCTTGGTAGAGTATGTGGTTGCCATCACGGAATGCCACACTTTTCCCATAGAGATAATTGTATTCCACATGTGGGTGGATTGTTCTTGCTGTGCATAATATATAAAGGACTTTGGGGTCATCTGTGGATGACAGAAGCTACTGTTAATGTCATTGGCTTTTAATCTAAGGTGGTGAAAACTCCTTACTATTTATCTACTTTTGTCACATCCATTTGATCAGCATTACTTTCAAACATTGCATAAGCTCTTGGATGGCCCTCTGTCTTTTTCAAATCATTCAGTTGCACAGTCCCATATAGAAAATGCAGTTTTCTAGATAACACAAGAATATTTAAAAGATTTTGTTGAAAAATTCCATAAGCAGATATAATCACCTTTTCCAGATGATTATAGGAGAGCTTTGAACAATGTACAGATTTCAGTATTGTACGTAATCATTATCTTAGAGCAAGATCATAAAGTAGCTAATGAAGATACTCTACAGAGAGTTATCATACATGATCACATTGTGTATAAATATGTTTTAAAGCACAAAATTTGACTAAGAATTTATTTTCTCATTAATAAGTTCTCTTAGGTTTTTTATTATTAATTTAGTTTTTAAAAATATAGGAAAGTCCTTGGTTATTTAGCAAAATTTTAAGCATATACTTAGGTCACGTTGACTTTAATAGGAAATAGGTATGTGTTCATAATCAAACATTTATGGAAATGTTTTCTTAAATGAATGTGCATTACTGGTTTGAGGATCTCCAATACTAAGAACCAGATTCTACTCAGTAAACTCATCATGAAACCTAAATATAGGCAAAAGGGGAATAAAATATGGCTTACTCTAATGTTGCTCTTTAAGCCAGGAATATGCAAAAATCTGTTTGTGTGCAGTAAGGAAAACTCAAGCATCTTTTTCATTGATGATAACTATTTTATTAAAACAAAATGAGTGTACATTGCCAATGTATGTTGAAATGGATGACAAAGCTCAAAGCAAATAGAGACTGACATAGAGATACTTGGGAGACCCTTCATTTTAGTTCTGTTATATGGTCATTATCAATGAATCAATATCTGAGGATATTAAAGACTATATATAGTGTCCTTGTAAAGAACTGTACTATTAGCCTCATTTTATTGACAATTAACCAATGTATTGATTTATCATGGACAACCTTGGGCTTCCTCATCTGGTATGAACACAGGTTTGAAAAGAAAACTTCCTGCTGCAACTGCCTTTTCTGTTATCCTTACCTATTCTGCTAAGTATTGAACTGGCACCAAATTGCAAGTAGCGTCACTGACAAGTACTGCATTTAGAAGGGCTGATTTAACAAAGTAGCAGAACAGCAGGCTGGTTATGGCAGTGACAGCAGCACTAAGAGGATTTCAAGGCATTGTTAGACTTTCTAAATCTTTCTCATCATCTTTCCAATTTTTAATTTGCTCACTCATTCAATGCAATCTCTTTTCAGAAGTCGTTCTGTCTCCCTTTCTGGAAGTCAAGTAGTAAACTGGAGCCATTCCCTGCTGCACTTATCTTGGTTCCTTATTTTTTGGCACATATACATTAATGACTTATTCAGACTATTCCAGCACTTAACTTTTTGTACCCTGGGCAGAGCGAAAAGCTGCAATAAGCTGTGGAAGTATGTAATTGGTCTTTATACACTGTCAGTCTTTCTGCTAGATCTGCCTATGCCAAACAGTAAGATGGAAGTGGGAGAGAGGAAAACTAATCTGCAGAAAGCATCCCAAATTCAATTAGAAATGCTTGGTATGATAGAAATTAGCATTGGACTGAATAAATTCCAAGCTTTGACAGACTGAAGGTCTGAATGCCAGATGCAAAGTGATAATGTGTGCAAAGGTTGATTCCTCATAAGAAGTAGCAGCCAAGATGCTGGTGAGGTAACCAAGATGATACCTACTGAAATGTGAGAGAGGTGGTTTAATGTACTGAACTGTGCAAAGCCCTTGGGGACACGGTTGCAGGAGACATCAGTAAATATAGCATCAGTGGAATCCAGGAGAGTTTGGAGGGAAGCAGATGCTGGAGTAAGACTGGAAACCAGGTGAAGGGGCAACAACAGATGTATCCCTCACGGACAGGATTGTATATCCCTTTCTATGTCATTGGGAACATAGAACAACAAGTAGAGATATCTACTCACAGAATACAGTCTGCTGAATTGAGGAAAGAATGTGCTGAAGAAAGAAAACAGTGATTGGCTTTGCAGAGCAGGAGCCTGCAGAAATGACAATTGAGAAAACAACTTATGTGAACACACAATTGCTCTAGCAGCAGCAGTTTTTTACAAAAGATCATTGAAGACCCAGTAAATCATATAAACCTGCTTAAATTAGATTCTTGAAAGTCAATGCATTATTCTTGTATAAGAGTCTTTGTATAATCCATGCAATATATACAAACTTTATAGCAGAATTCACTCTGGGAAGGGTGGCAAACACATTTTGGAGGTCAAAATGAGGATTTGAGGAAAGATCTTCTTTGAATATCATGTGATTGATTTTAGACAAGTGCAAAGCATTGCACTTAGAAAGGAGAAATAAGATACATACATTTAAAATAAGTCCTAGCTGGTTATGGCTATGTAGTTGGATAGATAAGATAAAAGTCTTATTGCAGATCTCAAATTGAATGTAAGTCATTAGTGCAATCCTGTTGCAAAACAGGAAATTCTCATTCTGGAATGAATTAAGATGACTGTTGGATGTAAGACATAGGAAGCAATTTTTTTCTAGCTCTTCCTGGCTTTAGTGGATCGTTGGCTGGAACAGAGCCCGACAACATGGTTTAGAGAAGATTGTTATAAGTTGCAGAGAGCAGTAAGAATGATAAGAGGTTTAGAAAAAGTGACCTATGAAGAAAAAGAAAGGGTGAAATAGTTGCATTTATTCAGTCTAGCAGATAGAAGAATAAGGGACAGGAAGTAACAACAGTTTCTTCCATTATGTAAAAGGCAGTTATAATGAAGGTAGTGAATGGTTGTTCTCTGTGAACACAAGGTCCAAGACAGAGGGAAACCAGCTGTATTTCCAGCAAATACTTAGTTCAGATACTGGGGAAATTTTTGAAAGCCAAGGGTTAGTGAAGCGATACAATAAGATGCCTGCATAGGCTGGGTTTTTTTTTTATTTGGTTAGGTTTGCGTTTTTTTAAGAGGCAAGACATATTCTTTTAATGTTTGTTTAAGTGGTTTTTATCCTGCCTGTATCCAGGTAGGACTAGTTGATACCTTCAGCTGTGTGACTTCTAAGATTCTGTGCTTAAATGACTGAGAAATTCACCAAATACAACAGAAATTTTCTACTCAACCAGAAAGCAGAGAGGCTATTAATCAGGATGTTCTATGGAGAACTCCTCCAGTGATTAATGAGTTATTGGTAAAGATGAATGAAAATAACCTGCCAATGTGAATGACATTCATTGATTATGAAAAAGATACTGACTAGCATCAGAGAAAGAAAAATGCTGTGCTGAAAGGGACCCAAGCATAACAAAACACTGTCTGCAGATTCTGAGAAACACAGGTGGGCTGGGCTGTGGCTGACACAGGTGGGAAAGAAGAAAAAGAGAGCCCAGAGCAGTGCATCTTGTCTGCAGTCTACCTAGTGGTGCATTTATATAAAAGGACCAAAAGGGTCCAGTACTGTCTGAGGATGCAGTGTGTGAAGTTGGAAGAGGCAAAAGTATTACTCCTATCCCAAGTCTGCAGCAAAGACAGAGTGCAGCATCCCACAAACAGCATAATGAAAGCTCAGGTTGAAACAGACTGTGAAAAGGGAGTTTGGGAGGGAGTTTGGGGTTTGGGGAGGGGAGAGGAAGAATGCTAGCATTCTGCCAAAACACATTTAGTTCTGACTTAAAAAACCAAAACCCCTACAACACTAAATTCCTATTGCTCATTGCAAATAAAGTTGAAAGAAATTT
Source organism: Fregata magnificens (assembly GCA_013389945.1). Taxonomy (NCBI): domain Eukaryota; kingdom Metazoa; phylum Chordata; class Aves; order Suliformes; family Fregatidae; genus Fregata; species Fregata magnificens. Next base: position 4,108 of record WAAD01042690.1, read on the forward strand.
GTACTCCCTTTTTTTAGGCTTGAACTTTTGCCAAATCCCTTTGCAAAAGTGGAGAGTGAAGAGCAACCAAGATATCTTAATTTCCAAATGCCGTTTCTTTTCTCACTGGGAAAACTTATTGTTTCATCAGGACCATGAGAAAACAGTTGGTTTTTTGTTTTGTTTTGGTGCAAATACCATTTTCTCCTGGGTTTCTACAACCCCAACCACTATGATACATGTTCTGACTCAGCTTTCTGGATACTGCTGCATTGTAAATTATAATGTCTACAGCTGCACTGAGCAGGAGAAAAATTAAGATTAAAACAGAAAAGGAACACTTTTTGAACAGAAGCAAAAATAAACAAAATTTGTGGAAAATGGCAAGGCTGAACTGATCAGAAATCACAAGAAGGAAGTCAGGGAACTGCCACCGCCTGCTGCACTACTCTGTATTAACATTTCTGCTTCTCTATTAGAGTGCATTAGGAAGGACAATGCGACAGAACAGAGATTACTTACATGGAAAATGCAATAATGTGTGGTCAAACAAATTGTACTGTGGGCTCCAAATTGTACTGTGGGCTCATTGTGATTGCAGCAGTCAGGGATGAAACCTAAGAAATGGGAAGAATATTACTATTGTGTCAATAAATGTAATTAAGACTGAGATGATCGTTTTATTCAGAAACCGTATTTCCTGCTTGCTAATGTCTTTCTCAGAAATTCACCTTTCCAGATGATGCATCTCATATTAGTTCTTCTTTAGTTCATTCTGTAGTACATTTCCATTAGACACAAGCAGAAAAAAACCCAACCATATTACAAACAACATCAATTCCTAGCATTAAGAATGAATTAATTGAAAGAAAAATGTGTTAGGAATGCTATGTCCTAGTTATTCTAAACTCCAGTTGAATTTTCACAAAACCTTTAATTTACCTGTGTGGAAGGGAAATGTCTGCTTGCTTGCTTGTTTGATTTTGTTATAGGCCTATTTATACTTTGTTATTCTTTGCTAACTCAAAAATTTGCTTCTGTATAAAACACAGCTCCAGCCCTGCCGCCTCACAGCCCTGCCTGCGCCTGGCCCTCACCCTGTGGGTGCAGACCCTGTCCCCATGGCCCTGCCCGGCCACCCCAGGGCTGTGTCTGACCCTTATTCTCTTCACTGGGCCTGATCCTGACCCCCACCCATGACAGGCTGACATCCCGGGCCGTCGCTGAGCAGGAGAAGAGACTGCTCAGGGTGGTTGAGGGCCTCAGAGTCTACAAAACAGTGCAGGGTTTACAAGCAGAAGCCCTGTCAAGGCTGGGGGACCAGTGAGTGCTTCTGAGGTTTATATTTAAGAGTACTCCCTCAGCACACCCTGACTTCCCATCAAGCGAGGCTTGGGCACACGCCAGTCATCCCACTCATCCTTGCTAGTGCAAAAGAGAACCTGCACACTTGGCTATGTGGAAGCTGCAGTGATCACTGATGGTGGCTGATGTGAGCCATGGTCCTGCAGCAGGCATGGGACTTTGGCAGAGGTCTTCACATGGAGATGTGTCCTGGTGCTGGGGACTATGTGTTTGCAAATATATTATGTGTTTGCACTATAGTGTTTGAACTTGTGTGATCATAGTAAGAGAATAGCTGGGAGTCCTGACACATGGAAAGAACTTCACAAACCCCACAAGCTGGCCTTGGGCAGCTCATAGGAATTAAAGGGCATTGCCTCCATTCTCCATAATTCAGCGGTAATTTCTCCATTAACAACATATATTGCAGGCACTGAGGAACAGGTGTCAGAGAAGACAAATGGGCACCAAAAGTGTGCAGAACTGTGGTGAAATATACACAACTGTAAGGAATTGTTGTGTAGGGTCTAGCTGTCTTCAAAGGATGATTTGTATTGCAGTGGCTTGGAGAAAAACTGGGTATGATGAATGTAAATGCATAACTTAAACGTAGTTAATTTCTTAATTCATTACAATACTTCTTTCCTATAAGCAGCTTGGAAAATTATTGATTAAACAAACAAACAAAACCTAGGTTGATTTTTGACTGGCAACTACTACGGTCCTAAATCAAATGTTGAATCTGAGGCAGCAGTGTGCTTATCAGCCTCAGGTCATGTCCTTAATGCTCAATGAAAGGGAAACCTGTTTCTCATTCAGTGATTGCTCAGCTATAATAAACTGCTAACATTTTTTAATTTGATACTTTACATACTCATTACACTCTGGTATCATATAACAGGGCAGAAGGTTTGACTTTTTCCCCAGGAGCAATTTTCTCCTGAAGACTGAATGTTTCATTGCTGTACTGTAATTTAAAGGGTTATGGAGACTTGGTGGAATAAATTACACTGTTTATGAAAATAGCCAAAACCAAAGACAAACTCGAAAAAAAAGCACCCAGCTTTAGTGCATATACTGTTCAGTGGCTTCAAATCACATACAGGGGGACAAATTATGAGCAGAGAACTTTATAACTAAACTATCACGGTCTTTATCTCCACAGGAGGGGAAAAGAAAGCTACAGGATAACTATCTTAAAAACTGATTTATTATGATACTTATTTTCCCATATATACAGAAAAAAAACCCCAAACTCACAAGCCACGTTGAATTTACTCATCCAGTTAGAGAATGCAGAGAAAATACTGATCAAAGCGCCTAACATAACTGAACAACTAATCCAATATCAGAAAATAAAACAGGCAGTTAGGCATCAAGGCTTAAGCTTTCAGCTTTCTTTCAGGCTGTATTTCCACATGAATCAGACGGGGTGGGATCATGTATGAAAGCTGTGTTAAATCATCCATTAAAAAGGGAAAATAATAAAGAATTCAGGTTAATAATTAGAAAGAACTTTAAAATTAATTAAACAGAGCAACAGGACACAAGAGGTTATACTTTATTGAACCAGGAATGCATGTTGTGAAGCATAATGCTATAGGCCAAAACATATTCATTCACCTGAGGTACCTATTAATAGAGCAGTTAAACATGGGCTGGTATATCTTACTGGTCGTATAAAATAGTCACTGCATTTAAATCAATTCTTAGCCACAAAAGCCTTTAGGATTTGTTAATGACTTGTACTTACTCATCCATGGTGGCAAGCAGTTTGTGGTGGGAATATGGCGGGGATATACCACAAAAAATAATTTTGTTTCCCCATTGTCGTCTCCTTCTTACCTCAACCCATGTAGCGGCCCCTTACGAGGTTTTGCATGAGGTGATGCTATCACTCCATTCTCCTCTATTTTGTGGATTGTTTTTGCAAGCTGATACCTCTTCTTTGAATATTCTTTGGCTGCATGCATATTGCTACAATGTTCAAGACTTGAGCCTAGACTTTGTTGTCATCCACTTCACATACATCTTTTTAAATTTTTTCCATCAGAAGTGAGCCAACTGATTCTCTGGGCAGGAAAGCATAGGCAAGGTGATGGTTACTGTGCTAGGAAAAAAAAAGATTCAAATTTGTGATCCACTCCAAGACAGCGTGGAGGCAACTACCCCCAGTCATTTGCTGTTACAAACCAATGGCTGAACTTGAGCACTGCTATCACAGGCAGTGTACTTGTGGCTTTTTAGCTAGAGAGGTTGAGTGTTATTAAAAGTTAGCTAAAAAAAAAGTGTCCCTCTAAAAAGGCAAAAAACTTAAACTACAGAAAAGTAGATACTGACTCATGGCTTCAAAAGTAAGCAAGCACTCTATAGATCTGTCTCTCCTTTACAAAATGTTATAGCATAAACCCCAAAGTAATCATAGATTGACAGTATCTCTCAAGAGAAGAAAATGGCAGAAAGTAAACCCAGAATTAGGGGGGAAGGAAACCAGAGAAGGTTAATGATAGAAAAATAGAGACCTCAACAGGTGCTGATATAAATATGAGACCACAGAAGGAAACAGAGGATTGTGGAGACCATAAGAAAATAAAAGTCAAAGGGATGTGTGAAGACAAAACACCAGAGCAAAGAGACAGAAAGAAACACCAGGGAAAGAAGAAAATGTTTTTTCTCGGAGCCGTGGTTGAGATTTAGGCTCTGAATGACCTTCTACTTGTGAAGGGTGGAATAGATGACACATGAAGATTGGAATTTCACTATGAGATCAGATTTATGATCTCTCTAGTCCAGAACAGTGGATACCTGTTGCTGATACAAAAGTGCAAGAAACCTGTAGTAGCCAAACCTTGTATAAACTGCTCCCATACAAGTCCCGTATATTTCCTAAAAGTTAGGGATTGTTTCAAGACTGAAGCTCATCTTGCTTTATTCCACACATAAGCTCCAGATATTCATGTTGTTCTTATAAACCTCTAATCCTTCTTCGAATCTTTTTAAGTTCTTTACATCAAATAGTATCAAGTTGTAGCATGCTCTACTGGGTCCTCTACTTATTTCTGCTCTGGAAAGCTCTATTTCTCTCAGCTGTGAAAAGAGAAGGATTTCTGACAACTACACTCACAATCTTTTGATATTTCAGTTGGTGCTCCAAGTTAGCTCTGGTGATTCTGGTAATAAATTATTATTTTTTGATATGTATGCTTCTACAGTAGCCTTTTACTCAGATGAGGAAGACCTTTGTAGCAAATTTTCCAACTGTAACCACTTTGGTTTGGAGCGTGGAGTTAAACTGAGATTTGGAGCGTGGACTTAAACTGAATTACTTTTGGATGAAATTAATCAAAATTGTTCCAACTGCATGTGGCAGTCAGTAAAAGGTGCAAGACTAGAGTTAGTCTGAAGTAAATGTCCAACAAAATACGTATAATATGGACATCAGGTTTCAGCAGCAGCTGTTTCACTCTATAGATATGCTCCTATTGCCTAATAAAAACTGCCAATGCAGACATAACCATCTTTAATCAGTTTTGCAGGAATAAAGTTTTGCACTGGAAACTCCTTCCTGGTTTTGTTTTTGTTTTGTTCACTCCCCCACTGTATGTCCTGTTCTTAACACAATGGAAGAAACAAATCAGTAAGTATAGGGGAGGTAAGTTAGGCACAAGTGCATGCTCTTTGTGAATTTGTGGGGAGCTAGAATTTGTGGTGGAAGAGAGACGACGAAATTCAATAAAGGATTGAGAGAGGGAGCATCGGTAAGTAGAGATGTGGAAAGATTGAATCTCCCTTGAGAAGATGAAAGGACAGTTCAGTAATTGGGAACAGCGAGGACCCATTTGGAAGGCAGAGAGGAAAAGAAGAAGTAGTTAAGATAGTATAGTTACTTTCAGATCTTCAGTTCAGCTCCAATGCACTGAAGTAGTGATCTGAAAGTTAAAAGAGAATGGATTGGGAAAAATGTTGTTTTGTTTTATTGAAACACACACAGGTTTTTATCATAAATGTGCATTTGTGATTGCTAACTTTTGTATAAAGGGAGTTTATAAAACAATGGTATCTGTCCCTCTGGTTATGCTCTAAAAATAATGAATGTTTTGACAAAGAATCTGCACTTTTCCTACTCATTTCAGGTATGCCCAGACCTATTGTGCATGCATGGCGTAGTACTAGGATTATACACTGTAGTATTATTCAAATATGCAAAGTCCCATTGACATAATAGTCAGGGGAGAGTATGGTTTAATGTATCTGTAATCCACATATTAAAGCTAAGTATGATTTGACATGACAGTCCATAATGCCTCTAAGCTTTAACTTTCTATTGTGTCTGTGACATATACTCCACAAATTACAGTATGACTGTCTCATGAAATTCCATTTATGATCCATATTTTTTGTTACATCTATTATACATATATATATATGTGTATCTATGCATATATAGATGTATGCATATACAACTTTTGAATATCTACCCACACAAGATGGGAATTCAGAGATAATTCCTTCTTCCAGTCTTTAGTTCCCCCTGCTGTGCCTATGCGTTGAAGTTAAGTAACCTCGAAGGGCTGTAGAATGTGTCTGTGCCATCAGTGGGGGAGTAAAAAGGGAGGTGTATATGGGAGCATTAATACTTAAACTGCAAGCTGCCAACTCCACTGATATGTCACAAATGCCCAGTGATCCATTGCTTGCCATCGTCATCCTCCTGCATTCTCATCAAACACTCATTAAATATGGTAAGTTCCTATTCCCTAGCCCACAGGTGCAGGGACGATCCTGGAGGGTTTGATAGCTGATCCTCTGCCAAAGATCCTGGATATCAGTGCCACAGAGTTAATGGAACTGGGCCTGGTGGTAGCTGTATTCTCCCTTGTGAAGTCCCCTTGCTTTTATGAAAAGGGGACATGGCAGCTGCTGGGGAGGGGCAGCTGCACGTTTCTTTTAAGAACCTAAGGGCAGCTGAAATGGGTGGTAGGGACCATAATAAGACAGACCTGCTGCCGGTAGCATCTGTGATGGACTTATATGACTGCATTGATAATTAGCTTTGAGATAAAAGTGCATAATTCAGCTTATCTAGTGTCATCTGTGGGTGCTAGAACCTGTCTGCCTGCACAGTGGAGCAAGGTACTTAATGGTGTGTGCTTTGGATGTTTAACTAGGCATGGGATGATTTTTCATCGGCGACAGTGTTAGCAACAAAGCTGTATCTGCCGTAGATAGAAGGCAGCTCCAAAACCAGCCCCAGCTAGCTAACGTTTGTGTCCCTAAGGAATTGTTCTCAGATCTAGAAGTGAGATTTCTTGAGGGGAGGAAGGCAGTAGCATGTGTGAAGGAAAAGGAACCCGAAGTAACAAAAACCCTTTTGAATTATATTGAAAATAATCTGATAATCAGAGTTTGGTTTATATATATATATAGATACATACACATAAATACTTATATAGAGAGGCTTTTTAGAATAATTTGAGTGCCTTAATGAGTTTAGAGATCTCATAATTGTATGAGGATGCAGCCCTAGTCACTACTTCAGGGTAGGGAGAGAGAAGACTCAGGAGAATGTCATTTTAATAACCTTAGCAGATCATGCATTTACATCTCTGAGCCCTTCTCCGTTCACACTGCCATCCTATCATTAGCTCAATCTAATGCTCCTAATTTAATATGCTTTGTCTTTTCCATAAAGAATGAGAGTGCCTGTCTAAATGATTAGATCACTATAAAGAAAAGGTCTGTTAGTGTTCTTTCTATCCCGCATATCATGTGGAGAAATATGATAATCCTCATTATGGAGCATTCCTTTCTCTGGGCCTGATTGGGTTCCACAAATAGGAAATGTTCAAATTGCCAATATTCATTTGCATAGCTAGCCTGTTTGCCTGCTGCTTCTCCACTGGGACCTGTCCTAGGCTGCTTCAAAACCTTTCAGTGACCACTTATATTAGTCTGTTTTTTCCACTCTTGCACTCGTGAACCATCTGATATTTTTTATGGTAGCTTTTAAACATTTATCTGCCTGTCTGTTTACTGCCGTCCAAGCAACATGTTTCCTGAGTCTTGTCTATAGAAAAATGCACACCAGAGACTCTTCCTTTCAACAGCTTCTAATTAGGCTGCTGAGGTTGAGGTCTGAGCAAAGCAATTTTAAGGGTAACTTCCTTGAGCTGGCTCCACTGCTTCCTGCTTACCAGAGCTCACTGCTTAAGAAGCTTATCAGCTAACTTCCTGCTGGTGAGACACTTGCCAATCATCTGACATTACTCTTTCACCGTATCAATGAGCTGGACTGCTGTTTTGAGAATAATAAGAATTAGAAAGAGGAACTGACCTTGTACAAAGGAGCGTTGTGGCTTGCATGCAGAACACAGCTGCTCTTGCGAGTAACGATTCCATTTCTGGGGCACACACAGTATCACTAGCTGTAAATATTCCTGCTTCTGCCTGAAATGCATGCAAAGCTGGCCTTTGCACAGCCAGTCTCTTCTGGCTCTTGATGTTGGTTGCCTCGAAATTTTTAAGGATTTTTCACTTTCCCCATAATGAAGGAATGGTTTCCTTGTGTTGTTTTCCCTCCCCTCACTTCCCTGCCAGACAATGTTATTTTAAAGGCAAACAATTTTTCCGGTATGTTGTTCTTAACTCTGCTTTTTCACAAAATGACAGTTCAGTCCATGCAAACGGCCTTAAACTTGGACAGGTATGCAGCACACAGCATTAAAGTTGTTTCTGAGAGCCTTGGTTTGCACACTGGCCCGTTTGGCCCACTTGTGAAATTAGAAAGTCTCCCTCTTTTTATTGCAACTTGGATAACAAATGTAGTTTTTTTATTTTCTATTCTGTTTAAGAAAAAAACCACACATAGAAATCATAAGTTTTTTTATTTCTGCTGTTCCCTTCCAAACCTTTCCCTCCTTATGAAACAGTAGGACATAGTTACATCATTATTCCTGCTGAACCTAGTGTATTTCATCCATTAGTCAGTAAATAAATTGGAGAAAAAAACCCAGAAATGAATCTATATTTGATATACTTATCACATAACACTCAAAATATTAATCTATCCAGACAGAAAATTTGTAACATAGATGTGGAAAAAAACCCCAAACAGATGAGGAATTATGGTTTCCTAGTGTTCTCTCATTACAAAGTTGTCCCTGAAAGAATGTCCGTATTTTTACAATCTCTGAAGAATTTTATAGGTTTTATATGTAATGTCTAACTTTTTCTTTTTATAGTGTTCATTTGAAACTACAGAATTTGTTGAAGAATTAACCAGTATCAACTGTCTTGTAGTTCTACAACAGTTAGATACCTCTGCTAAATTTAAATAGCTGTTATAAACAAATAGAGGATATTGACCATTCAATCAGTTTCTCCATGCATTGTCTATGAAGAAATATTTAAAATAGTTAGATTCTTCCTACAAGCATTAACTGATTTTATGGAGCACTCTGTTCTCAGGATGACTTCAATCGAAAGATGAATAATTTCTGTGATAAGCATATTATAAATACTCAGGCACTTAGAGAAAGAGACAGATAGGACATACCTTTATCCTTTGTGTCAGACTTTGAGACAGGGAAGGAGTTTCTTCCTCTGATTTTTCTTCATCCCATATGTTAGGCCATGACACAACTCATTTCTGACCATGCTGCCTTATGCTTTATTGGCTGCTTGCCCATTTCTTGGGGCAATTTCACAACATGTGTCTTGAGCTCTATTTGATTCACTCCTCTGAGGTTGATGTTGTCCCTTGGTGCCAATGTCTGTAATATAATTGCCTGTACGCAGGCTGCTTGCAGACAGAATTCTTCTGCTGGGTACATTTTGACACACCCCATGTGGTCCTCATGGTTTGCCAAAGCACTTGCTGCATTACAACCTGTTTTCCTGTCAGCAACAAGTGCCTTCTATGATGTCTTTTTTTCTCTGCTGTTCAGGCATCATTTTTGTAGAGACACCTGTCTTTTTTTGGGTTCTTCTCTGCAGAAAGGGATTTAATAGCTAAGGGTAATAAAAGCAATCACAGAGTTTGTTGGATCTTTATTATTATGGAGTCACAATTAAAAATTTAAAGAGAGAATAGTTTAATAACATTGATTAGATCCATAAAAGGCTTCAAGGCACAACAGCTCCCCGTCTTTTACACAATCAAGTTATTCACCCAGAGACAATAGAACTGGCTTCATTTCCCACTTTGGTATGACTAGCTCCACAATATCCTTTAACTAAACCAACAAGTTATGCTAGGCAAAGGCACTTTTTAACCTTTCTCACTGAAACTGTGATAATGCACAACACACAGCTGAAGAATAATGTATCAAAAGTGAACACAAGAGAAGCATCACTCTAGCTTAGTGGTTCAGACATTCACCTGAATGAAAAAGCACTTTGTTCAAGACTCTATTCAAACAGCTGTTTATGTATTTTACCTTCAGTGGTCTTTGGATAAATGCATTAACACTACGGAATAACAGGGAAGTCACTGCACAGTCAGTACCCCTAAAAGTCAGACAAGAGCAGAGTTGGATTTTTTCAGGATTGTAGTACTTGCATTTAAACATCTAAATTCGAAGTTCCACTTTACCACACAAGTCTTCGTGATAAAGTCTTGTGGGTGTTACCTTATCTACTTAAGAAAAAATACTTAACACTTGCTTATATGATGTGGTCAACATTAGCAGACATTGCTGATCTCAAATGGGTTTGCAAGACTCTGAAGATCAGATTCTGGTACTCAGAGCTGTAGGTCAGTTTATTTCCAAAGTGAAGGTATTAAAGGTACTGTACGAACATTCAGAATGAATAAAGTAGACTGCAATGAAATTTAATTTTTTTAATACTCAACCACCTATTTCTGGAAAGGTACAACATTTGCACAGATATTCCAGCTGTTCCTCTGCACTAGTTGCCATCTTGGCTCTACTCAAAAGTTTTGAGTCTGGATGAACCTGCTGAGCCTAGCAATGTCAGTGAAACAAATTACATGAATGTAAGAATTCAATGCATCCTGCAGGCACTCTGTATGGACAAACCTCAAAATGTTTGGATACACGTTTAAAGATTCAGCCTATTGCTAGTGTTTTTCATCTTTTTGAGCAGGATGCAGGGAGGAAATCCTGTAGGATCATGAGATTCTAGAAATAGAGAACAAAAAAATGACATATAATCACACTGCATTTTGTTATTACTGTTTCCTATCCTTGGACTGAAAGTATCAAGAAGTATAGACACAACAAGTGTAAATGAAGAGTCAGGCAAACCCACTTTTTTGCTTACAAAACAGCTTTGAATTCCTTTGGCATTTGTTCAGCTAGGTTGTTACTCTGTCTACCCAGTTTTCTATCTTTCATCTGTAAATATATCCGTGTTTGGAAAGAGGTCATTTTTTCTAGACAGAATTGTCTAAGTAACTGTCTAATTGAAGTGTACGTTTATTTATGGCTAGAGAGAAATGCTAAATGAAGTTAATCAGGTAATTAATATACCCCCTTCTTCAGAAATGCCTTCATATTATTCTAACCCAGTTTGGCTCATTTTGATTGGTAAAAAGCCAAGGATATCCTTCCCTCCACTCTCTCACTTCTGTACTTCAAACAAAAAAAAATCTTACATGAAAGGAGAACAGTTCTGATGCATTTTAAAAGAAAATTAAAAGGAGTCGAACTTTCATCTTAATGTTAATATTGTAACAGAAATGTTGATTAACTAATTAGTGACTGATGCAGCGTGCTAAGGGTCAGTTTCTTACCTGCTGCGCTTCATTATTTCTCTAGGACAGTACATCCACACCTTTGTGGCCAGCCAAGTGTGAACCAGGTGCCAGGCCCAAGTGTGTGCTGCGCATGCCTAAAGTGCTAAGTGCTGGAGCACGTTCCAAATTGTGCACTCTACATAGTGCCCACATATGCATCTTCAGCCTTGGTTCCATCAAATTAGCATGAAAAAGAACCCTTCCTGTGCATTAAACCACAAAAACTATATGTACTCGTAAAGTACCCTTTTTTTGTCCTGATGGAAATGGCTGTAGTACTTCGTGTGGGTGAAACAAGAATCATGATAGGTCCTCCAATCTTCCTCCCTTTTTACCTTCTTTTGAAAGTTCCCTCCTAGAAGTATTTCCTCAAGATAGGGGTGCAGATATGGGTCTCCTCTTGATACTGTGGACAGGGATCAGAGTGAAAAGAGCACTGATAAGTCTATCTTTAATGCTCTGTTCACATCAAGAACACTGCTTTCTTTGATAATGACGTTATCAAATACAGTTATTTATTTCATGATATTGAGCACACCGCCTGGGGGATCATGAATAATTCATTGGCTGAGATTGAAAAGATATTTTTATGCTTGGGCCTTGTATTGGGAAGATGAAAATAATATTCCATTCTTTAAAGAATTTGAGAAGTTCTGAACGATCAACAATGAAGTGAATTAGAGCAAGATTATAGTTTTTTCCTATATAAATGGGGGTGGGGAAAAATAGAGGGACATAAAAGCCTTAAGTTATATATGCTTTGGTATGAAGATAAGGCATTGAAGGTTACTCTCCCTTTCCCTTTCCTTTTTGCAGCTGGATGAAGAAAATAAATGGACTGTGCATGCTGATGCTGCCCCACAAGTTGGCAGCCTGCAGAGTTCAGCCAACAACAATAGAGGAAGAGTCTTTGCTTGTAGTTGAATGGCACAAACTAATTATCCCCAGAGCCAATGAAGGAACTGTCTTCCATTTGACTACATACAGAGGTGATGTTGCTAGGACAAGATGCAAAGTCAAAAAGCTTTTCCCCTTAAGTTGTAAGCTCCTTCTCTGTTTTATTAATCTGCAAATGTCTCATACATTTATAGTGCTGTATAAGTAATAATGTAGGGAACATTAAGTAGATCTTAACAGAAGCTTTCCATTAGCCCTTTCAAGCATGCAAACATACATGGAGAGTACATTCCTTAAATAATCAGATTTCACGATTTGGAAATTTACTTTAAAGTGGCAGTTTCCAGAAGTTGTATAATACAGGTATGGTCCTTTAAAATTTTAGGGAAGGTAGGAGTGGATCAGCAACATGCAGTTTCTGACATAACTGTGAAATATTCATTCTGGTAAATACACTCTATTGTTCTACCTTGACAATGAACATTTTTGTGCTTTCCATTGCTGTATAGGTATTGTATTTGGCATTTCATCACCTTGTATGAAAAGTATTAAGAATGTATGAAGAGTGTTAAGAATATGGATCTGAGACAACTGTGCCAATGCAAAAATCATAGTTTTAAATTTAAATAGGTGACATTATTATGAAGTTGCTAAACAGATCATCTGGCAATGAGAATTCATACAAATAAACTCAGAGAGTGGTTTAGAGCAAACTAGTGGAGATTGTTTGTACTAGGGAGTCTCAAGTATAAGGCATGGCATAGCTTTTTCTGCTTGAAAATTAACCCATTATGTCATCCTAGATAAGCTATTTTCTTTAACTAAAATACTATGCTGCAATATTATTACTGCCCTTATTGAAGAATACTTTTTTCCTTTTGGATTTTTTAATTAATTCTAAGCAGTAGAAAGAAAGTGTGGAAAAAAAAATAGAGTTTTAAGATTTCTTAAACTGCTAGAGGCAAGGCATTCACAAAAGGAGGAGTTTCTGGCTGGAAGAGAACAAAGATACACAAGTAGAAAAACACTTTAATATATACAAGATATAACCATAGGATTTTAATTTTTTTTTTTTTTACTAAAATACCTTTTCTATACATTTAACAGTTGAGTTATTAACTGTTTTATCTCAGACTTCAGTCATTGAGAAAAATAAATTTCCGTATTTTCTTATGAAAATCAACAGGAAATTCCTGAAGTGCACCACATCTTCCGTCAGGAAGCCTAGTATGAAAGAAATTGATTTTTTAACATAGGAGGCAAAGGCCACACATCTAAAATAGTTCATTATCCTGCAATTTTGCATTGTTCTCAATGGCTGCATCTTAGTTGTCATGTGCATGGCTGCTTTAGTGCCCTTCAGAGGCTGAATGTATCAGTTGTCCAAATTGACAACTGGGTTATAATTCCCACCAAGCCCACATACCTGCACTGCTTTTCTTTGTTTCAGAGTTTTTTCCATCTTGAAGGTAGCTGCTTTCAGCTTATCCTGGTTGCTCAGAAGTGCTCCTGCATCTTAGAGACAGCCTTAGCTTCTGGGGTATCTTTTGAAAACTCATTCATTTAATCTCTGCAATGAAGTTCTTTCAAAACACTGTCCAGGCAATTCACATTCCAGCTTTTTGCTTCACAAGGTAGTAGAGCTCTGCACAGGGCTGAACAAGATTTTGAATGAAAAATCACTTCTTCATAATTTACAGAACGCAGTCTATTTCAAAGAAAAGTATAGGATAGTGTTCTAGCCTAAATTCTGCCTAGAAGTGAACAAACATTTAGAGCTCCCTAAGAAAGTAATCTTTACAGGCCCTGGAGCACTTAGGTGGAATCCTGTGACAGCTCCTTTCTCATATGTTATTCAACACGTTTCTCTAACAGAAGGGCAAACAATCCTCAGGCCCACTTTCTGGGAGCACAATCATATTCACTTTTATAGATACCCTGCATTGATATGTCTTTAAAGAATATTGCTTATAAGGTAAATCCTGTGCTTCCACGATTTTTCCTTTGGCCCATTTTCACTATCTTAGTATTAATGTTATAAACATAGGGTTGGTTTTGTAATACGTCCACCATGGTGAGACTCCCCTTCACCTTGGTACATGACACCCTCCCTAGTAGTTTATGTATTGTGCCATAATCTATCTCCATTCTCTTCCCTCCCACTCAATTTACACTTTCTCACATGTGCTGAGAAGAGCATTTTCTCCTAAAGAATTTCCTACAACACAGGGAAAGAAAAGGCAAATGATATACTGCCATTGATAGTTATAACTGTAAAAGTATTTCAGTACCACTTATCTGCCTCTCATTATTTGTACATTTTCATTATCTGTTGCCGCACACTTTTAAAAAAGTTAATTTATTATGTGTTTTTATTCCTGTAGACAAGTACCAACTTGAAGGGGTGTACGCTGCTTTCCAGAGGTGACTTTGATGAAGAAAGATCTAGGTATCTGAAGGCATATCTCTGGGTTTTTTTTCTTAATATTGCTAAGCCTCACTTTTTGGTGCCTCATCCTTGACCGGCTGTCCCATCCTGAGCTTAGGAGCTTCTCTATGAAACCGGTAGGGAGAAGAGCTTCAGAGAGGGGGTTAACAGTCTTCAGGTTGCCTGAAAGTCATCTGTAAGTGTCTTGGTTCAACTACAGGCTCAAGGCTCAGTCTTATATTCCATGTCTTTTTGGAGTACAGGCGCTTAACTCAGGAGGCCTAGGGAGGCACCTTTGTTAGAGATTTCAGTCTTCAAGCCCTCTCCTAAACGAAGAACCTACTTTGAAGACAGAGCTCTCACTTTTAAAAAATAGTCAAGGTGCCCCATTTTTTTTTTACCAAAANTCACAAATACCATTTTCCAAAGGGATGCCCTAACCACAAAAGTAGTTAATGAAGTTAAGGTATTAAAAGCACCTCTTTGTAGTTTTCTAGAAAACAATCCACTGTTGATCACAGTAAAAAGAAGATGGACAGCTCTTTAGCTCAGGTAATGTGGGTCTCCCTGAAAAGCAGGTGAATGACCATGCTGGGTTCTGCTTCTAGGACTCTCTAGAAGTGTCACTAGGAAAAAAAAAAAAGAGAAAAAAAAGAAGCAAAGAAAGAAAACCAACACTTTTTGGAGAAGAGATCAGCACTGAGCTCTTTTTTACTGGTTGAATGCTCTCAGTGTAAGGAAAGCAGTAAACCCTGACCACCTTCCAGGACGAGAGCTATTAGGTGAAGAGAGAGTGTGGAAGTATGATCTCCCTACCTTTTTCTGTTTTTTTTTTTTTGTTTCATCTGTTCTGAATGAAAATGGATGTATGTGTATGGCCAGTGTTTTGTATGGATCATGGCTGGTGTAGGTTATGCATGTTTTGTGCATGCCTACCAGATTAAGCCTTCCCTAGGATTTAGGCAATCCTAGTCTAAGGAGCCATACAGAATCAGTCAGGTGTGGAGGCCAGGATGACAACAATGTCTGAATGCACAGCAGTCAACCCAGAAGTGCCTATAGCTTGGACAGGTTCTGGGGGATCATACGTTTGGATTTGCAATCCTAAATTCTACCTCATTCTCATTTAAAAAAAAAATGCACATTTCTCATAGTGCTATATGGATATTTTTTGTTTAGTCACCTATAGAAGAAATAGCTGTTAGGAAAAAGTGAATTTATATCTTTATTATCCTATCATTCTGCTGAATCTCTTACAGCCTTCACCCAATTATTCTCTATCTTTGTGTGTCTATGTGTTTTCTTGCCCTCATCTGAAATCCAGTGGCTTTTACAAGAAGAGGTTTTGAGACAATCCAGCAGTCTGTAGTACTTCTTTAAATGAAAGATAAAATTTGTCTCAAGTGAAAGCCTAAACTGTCCTTTATGTTTGTTATCATATAAACTGTTTATGGTATTTTTTTCTGGTATATTTTGTCCTGATTGTTGATGCCTCTTCTATTAAGTTACTGACTCTACAGCAATGGTACTTCACTCAGAAAATCACACATCAATGAAGTTTGCAAGATATTCCTGGACTATGGCAATAGAATTATAAGATTAGATTCATCCTCATAATCTCTGCTTCCTGTCAGTTTTGGCAGAACTCAGATTTGCTGGATGTGTTGAATTTAGTATCAAATTTCACCATGCACTAAGGATAAAATTAATGATAAAGCTGGAAGCTGGAAAGGAAAGAACAACTGAGCACAGACAAATGCACAGGATGTGGAGGAACTAAGATAGTAAGAAATGCCTTCTTTGATGTAAAGACAATTAAAAACCCTCTAATGCCAGTTGTGGTGGATTGACCCTGGCCAGCAGCTAGGCACCACACAGCTGCCTGCTCACTCCTTGTCCCCAGCGGGACGAGGGAGAGAATAGGAAGAGCAAAAGTAAGAAAACTTATGGGTTGAGATAAACAGTTTAATAAGCAAAGGAAAGAGGAAGGAAGGGGGGGAGGGGGGAAGTCATGCAAAGGCGGTTCCTCACCACCTCCCACAAGTAGACCAAAGCCCATTCAGTCTGTGAGCAATGACTAGTACCCTCCAAAAAACCTCTCCTCCGTTTTTATTGCTGAGGATGATGCTATATGGCATGGAATATTCCTTTAGTCCATTTGGGTCAGATCTCTAAGTTGTGTCCCCTCCCAAATTCTTGCCCACCCTCAGCCTACTCTCTGCAGGGCCAGACTGGGAGACAGAGACAGCCTTGATGCTGCGCAACTACTGCTCAGCAATAGCCAAGTCACTGGTGTGTTGTCAATGCTGCTTTAGTCACAAATCCAAACCAGCATCATCTGGGCTGCTATGAAGAAAATTAACTCTATGCCAGCCAGACCCAGTACACCAGTCCTGGAAAATAAGTCGAGAAATGAAGAGGGAATGAAGTCTCAAAACCACCTATTCAGTCAAAGAAATTCAAAGGTTTAGCATTTTGGGGGGGTTGGTTGTTTTTCAGTATGTTTGGTATAATTTTTTCAGTGTCAAATCAGGTATTATTATTTTTTACGTTGAAGATCATCAGTAGGGAAAAGCAAAACAAAAGCAAAAGAATAAGCCATAAAGTATGCTACATCACTTTCTAGTGTTCTCTTCATTCTCTGTTTCTATCACAAATGACATCAGGATTGACTTCTGATGATTGGCCATTGCTTTAGTGTCAGAACCACTGAAAACATAGTTCTGTGAGGGTACCACACTTAGATTGCTAATCACCTCTGATGTGCTTATCAGCACTAATAATCCCACGGCTCTGGGAGTATCTGTGAATGCCCCGTGGATTAATATATCTGCTTCAAAAGTCTTTTTTTTTTCTTTTTACAGGATTACTTTTACTGATCTACACAGGAGATTATCAAGAAAGTTATAGAAATAGCCAAAGGACCATTTTGTTTAGATCTTATTATAATTTGACCTGGTTTAGATAAATCTATTAAAACATTAACCTGGCCTTAAATTCTCTAGAGATCTGATGTGTACAATGTATTGTAAGGGCTAGGAGAAATCTATAGAAAATGTCTGCATAATTAGCAAAGACTTTACCCTAGATGTATGTAAATTTGCCTAACCCTGATGTAAAATCTTAAGAAACATCCCTAGGATTTTTTCGTCTTCTTTTTTTATGTTAATGGTCAAGACCAATGGAATATGTAAAATGCATGAAAATTTATGGGGTTTAGTCTAATTGCTGTCATATTTGCAAGGCAAAAACACAAGAAACTGTGAAGATTTGAATTTAATTTGCAAAGAGAAGACAAGAAAATTTAGTTCATAAATTCAGGAAAGTTTTCTTGAAGTAATTTACGTTGCCTAATGTTTTTTTCCATTCTTCATGAAATTCAGGAACGGTAAAAATTCCTGTTGAGGTTTGGATAAATGCTGGGGGAAAAAAAAATATAAAACTCTGACTGAACTAAACTGGAAAATCAAAGAAAGCTTGGCTAACTTCTGCAACTCATTTTGCTTAATAACAAGGTGCTTTTTCTAGACCTTAGTGCTTCAACAGTGAAGCTCTGTTGGTTTAGGTCATTTTTTCCCCTGACCATCTGTTATGAAGCTTTTGATGCAGGATTCTGCCCTCCTAAAGACGCAGCAAACGGGACCTTTTGCCGTAATATTAACATCTGTTAGTGCAAATCTGGCATCTTCGATCAAAACACCTATCAGACTTCACAGAGAACTGACTGAGGTGGAAGCACAGGTTTCCTCTGTTGACGCTGCTGTGCCGGCTGTAACCTCATTAGCCAATAGTTGTAAGGTATCAGTGTCTTAAACTGCCACAGGTTTAGGTGAGTAAAGCACATTGGTTCCAAAAATAAAGACTGAAGTTCCAATGCTGAAGATAATGACAAAATCTCTTTGACATCTGTAGGTCAGAATGATAATTTAGGACTTCAGCATGGTTATTCCGTGACTGCATGTACCACATAGTTAAAGGTGACTTTTAATAGATGTGTGCATGTGGATTCTGCCTGGAAGGCCATGAGAGAAAGATTTATTGTATTCAGCATCTCCCCTCACCATCTATTGCCTAAGAAGTATTTACAATAGCCACAATATTTTCACTTTTTAAAAGTATGCATTAGTAACTGCTTTCCCATCTATAAAAACAAAACCAAAGATTAAAATGGCTTTAGGAATTAATCTAAAGAAAAGAAAAATACAAGACTTATTTTAGACAGATGAACTTTTGCAGGTCTTGTTTCCAGTTCTTAATGAAAACCGAGAAGTGCCGTGTGTATACACTTCTCACTTTTCTGTTATATACTTGTTTGTACGTAGGCAAAACACTCAACCTTTTTGTAAAATGGAAGTAAAATATTTTCATGACACAGAAGTGTGATGATAGGGTTAATTAAAGTAAGTGTGTTGCTCTGAAATCTCAGATCTGTGAGCTTATAGCATAAAAACTTTTTTTATTTTTTTATTAAATGGATTGAAAATAAGATGTACTGGAAATCACATAAGCACACACATTCTGTTAAGATTCTCTGGCTGATTTCTTGACCAGACAGACCTGGATAAAACCCAGATAAGCATCTGGATGCTTATCCAAAGTGAAAAGAACACAGTAAGTCTGAACTGTGTTCTTTAGCCTTTGCATGAGGTTTTTATGAATAGTACGCAATACACAAGGACCTCAATGCTGCTCACTTCAGATGGGTCAGAGAAAAACTTGACTGTTTCTTGATACAATTGGAAAAGGAGTTATCTGTCAAAATAATTGAAACTGCAATGAATGATATCCACTGTATATAACACTCTAAATCTAAAAAATTTCTGATAAACTTTATAAATAATCCAAATCCCTTTATCTAGGTTTAGTGATTATGTCCACTAGAGAAACATTGCCACTTTCACAATGAAATGAGGCTTCTGCTTGCTACACTAAATTAAATCAAAATATCCAAGGACAATATTTCAATTTTAAATTTTTATACAAAATCAAAGAAGTAAAATAAAATCTGGGGAAGAAGAACGAATTCACTGCTCGCTGCATTAGTCATCTGTCCTCTCTTTTGAGTGGTATGGTTCAACACTGTATCATTTCTTTTACTGACTCGCTGTGTTTGACTTACTGACTTTGGTGGGACTAATTTTCTGGATAAAGTCCAGCGATGTATATATAAAGTACATATATATTTTAGCTGTTTTAGTTATACTCTGACTTTTTGAGAGTGTAATCTTAAGAGTAAGCACCTCAAAGCATGTATCGTGTAATTTTATCTCTAAACACAGGTTCACCTGACTGTTTAAACTCACCCCAATTACTGGCACTGTTTGTCCTTGGAAAAAATGCTGCAGATAGGTGGATTATTTGATACAGTAAGTTACTCAGTGGTGCTGTGTGTTGAGTAGGCAACATTTCTGATAGCATAGTACTCTCAGAATCCAAGGTATTCATCAGCAATGTTGTCTGTTGTTAGGGTAGGAACTGATGAGCTTCCAGGGGCCATAACTGTGGAACGAGGAGCTGGAACCATGTTGGAACTACTTTCACAGCCAGTCCTCAAAATGCATTTCTAAGTCTGGAGAAAAGAAACCAAGAGAGAGTGTCCAAGATCTTAGTGTAGCTGGGCATGTGGTCCTTAACTTTCTCCATACTTTCACGATCTTTTCTTTTGCACTGTCTAATGTATGATAGTGGTTGGCTGACAACTGTACTTCCACTGCAGGATTACTGTGGGTGTTTGTGTAGTTCTTTGCTGAGATTTCCTCCTAAGCTTCCTGTGGTATTTCTTTTCACTGGATATGTACTCCTGTGCAGAAAAGTCCTGAAGAAACAAATCAGCTTTGTGCTCATCACCTGATTTCCTTCCAAAGAGGCTGTAAGTGTGGTTATCTTGCTCTAAATATGGTTAAACAGGAATGAAGAATTAAATGCTATATGAACTGAACTTGATTCCCTTTAATGTTTCTCATTAACTGACCATTAAAAAGAAAATGTGAAAATTGCCTGTTCCAACTTTTCCTTTAGTAAAACAAACATGAACTTTAGGTTGCCATGCTACAGCCAATACTATAATTTGGAACTGTATTATAGCTAATAGCTGCACCTCTAAGGACTTGAAATACTCGCTACTGGAAAAACCTAGCAAATTTCTGTGGTTTTCATACTCTAAGGTTGTATTCCGGCTAGGACAACGTGGAGGTTAGCACAAGAACTATCTTCTGCTCTCACTCTGTTGATGTTATAGAGTTGATATAGTGAAATTATGTTTCCCATAAACAGCTGTGTGACCTCATGTAATTCTGTCTTTCTGCCTCAGATGTCCTTGGGTTATCATCTATAAAATAAGAATATAAATTTGGGGTTTTTTATAAAGAGTTTTGAAATCTTAAGAGTGAAAAATAACGTGAGTGCAAAGTACTGTTGTTTATCATCACGTATGAATATGAAGCTCAGTCTACTGCCTTATTTCCCCCCCTTCGTAATGCAACAAAATTATAAATGTCAAATACCTTTTTTTTGTTAGTCAAAATACAAGAATAATATGTTGTGAATAAAACTTTCCCAAATAAAAAGATTATATGCTTCTTTTGGAAATACAGTGTATGTACATCCTGAATAGAATATGTTTCACTAGTGACTGTCGTTTTAGAACAAATGTCTTTGTCTATAGCGTTTATTTTTCCCTGAGGAACAGTTGAAGGTCACATTATTAAAAGTGCTAATAAATTACAATATTTGTGTTAGTTAATTAAACCTGTCAAAATTATCTGAAACATTGGATTCTATCTTTTTCTATCTCCACTTAGGTAATTCAGGGAAATGGATTTCAGAGTTAAGAAGAAAATAAATCCAGATTTGTGTTTGGACTGGAAAAAATTTAAATGAGTAGATATTTTTTCCAATTGTGTGTAATATGACAAGTGCATTTTTGCCCCCAAACCACTGCAATTATGAACTCATGATAATTCTACATTTTTCTTTGTAAAAAGTCTAAAACATTTGATGACATGGTAATTTTTCTTTTTTTTCCCTGACTTCCATAATGGCCCTGAGAAGCCTCACCTGGGACTCCAGATGACAATCTTTGTCCATGTGCCCAGGAGCGCCATTTCAGTTCAGGACTGGGACTTCAGTCACTGTATGAGGTATGGTGCAGGTGTGCCTGCTGGATGGACCCTTTGGATGTACACTGTAGCCTTGTCTGCAGACCTGCCTCTGGCCCAGCCTCCTTTTGCTTCTGATGGAATGCCTGGTTCTGGTGCATCACTTGTTCTATCAAGGGCTGTCAATGCTCCGTGCTATTTCCACCTTTGATCTGCCCACCATTCTCAGACCCAGCAGGACTGTGCCCCATCAGTGGGGCACCACCATGGTGGGGTCACCCTGGGCTCATCGCTCATTCCTTTCCATGGAGCAGCCCCATTCTTTAGGCTCCATGACACTGTAAATCTCATTACTGTTTCCTTAGCTAGACAATGATGTCACAAGTGATGTCCCAGAGATATTCCTAGGTCACATTCAGCTAGGAATTCATCTGTGGTAGGATTCATCTGGCCAAATGTAGTGTCTGGCAAAAGGTGGTACAGTGTAATGACTGTATCTGAACTTGTCTCACAGGTTCCCTTTATAGTCCCTTTATTATGGATATGAATAGGCAACTTTAGGCTGTAATTCATCTGAACAGCTTTAGATGCTGCTATAGAGAGTTCCCCTACTCCAGTGGACAGAAAGAGACTGATACTTACAAAAGATGATGCCTATCATCTTGCATATAGTCCCACTCTCTCTGGTGGTAGAAGTTTCTCTCCAATTTCTATAGAAGAAAGCTTCATGACTTGAAATGGGCTGAGAGGAACCTCATGAAGTTCAGTAAAGAGAAGCGCAAAGTCTTGCACCTGGGAAGGAACAACCCCAGGCACCAATATAGGATGGGGCCACTCACTTGGAAAACAGCTTGGCAGGAAAGACCTGGGGGTCCTGCTGGACAACAACTTGAACAGGAGCTAGCAATGTGTCCTTGCCACAAAGAAGGCTAGTGGCATCCTGGGCTGCATTAAGAAGAGCATTGACAGCAGGTTGAGGGAGATGATCCTTCCCCTCCACTCAGCACTGATGAGGCCACACTTGGAATGCTGTGTCTAGTTCTGGATTCCCCAAATATTTGGAGCAACTGGAGAGCCCAGCAAAGGGCCCACAAGGATGATGAAGGGACTGGAGCATCTGATGTATGAGGAGAGGCTGAGGGAGCTGGGACTGTTCAGCCTGAAGAAGATAAGGCTCAGGAAGATCTTATCAATGTATATAAATACCTGTGCAAAGGGGATGCAAAGAGGGCAGAGCCAGGCTCTTTCCAGTGGTGCCCAGTGATAGGACCAGAGGCAATGGGCACAAACTGAAACACAGGAGGCTCCGTCTGAACATTCAGTGATTTTTACTACGTTAGTATAGATAAATAACTCTTAAAAGTTAGGCCAACATTAGTTTAAAGGAATGTGGTAGGTTGAGCCTGGCTGGATGCCAGGTGCCCACCAAAGCTGCTCTATCACTCCCCCTCCTCAGCTGGACAGGGGACAGAAAATATAATGAAAGCCTCATGGGTCGAGATAAGGACAGGGAGAGATCACTCAGCAGTTACTGTCATGGGCAAAACAGGCTCAACTTGGAGAAATCAGTTTAATTTATTACCAATCAAAACCAGAGTAGGATAATGAGAAAAATAAAAACTAAATCTTAAAACACCTTCCCCCCACCCCTCCACTCTTCCCGGGCTCAACTTTACTCCCAAGTTCTCTGCCTCCTTCCCCTCAGTGGCACAGGGGGACGGGGAAAGGGGGTTGCAGTCAGTTCATCACACATTGTTTCTGCTGCTCCTTCCTCCTCAGGAGGAGGACTCCTCACACTCTTTCCCTGCTCCAGTGTGGGGTCCCTCCCATGGGAGACAGTTCTGCACGAACTTCTCCAACGTAAGTCCTTCTCATGGGCTACGGTTCTTCATGAACTGCTCCAGGTGGGTCTTTTCCATGGGGTGCAGTCCTTCAGGAACAGACTGCTCCAGCGTGGGTCCCCCATGGGATCACAAGTCCTGCCAGAAAACCTGCTCCAGCCTGGACTCCTCTTTCCATGGGTCTACAGGTCCTGCCAGGAAGCTGTTCCAACATGGGCTTCCCACGGGGTCACAGCCTCCTTTGGGCATCCACCTGCTCCAGCGTGGGGTCCTCCACAGGCCGCAGGTGGATATCTGCTCCACCATGGACCTCCATGGGCTGCAGGGGGACAGCCTGCCTCACCATGGTCTTCACCAGAGGCTG
Source organism: Fregata magnificens (assembly GCA_013389945.1). Taxonomy (NCBI): domain Eukaryota; kingdom Metazoa; phylum Chordata; class Aves; order Suliformes; family Fregatidae; genus Fregata; species Fregata magnificens. Next base: position 27,818 of record WAAD01042690.1, read on the forward strand.
CAGGGGAATCTCTGCTCCAGCACCTGAAGCGCCTCCTCCCCCTCCTTCTTCACTGACGTTGGTGTCTGCAGGGTTGTTCCTCTCACATATTCTCACTCCTCTCTCCAGCAGAAATTGCACAGTTTTTTTGTTCCCCCTTCTTAAATCTGTTATCCCAGAGGAGCTACCACTGTTGCTGATCGGTGCGGCCTTGGCCAGTGGTGGATCCATCTTGGAGCCGGCTGGCATTGGGTCTATCGGACATGGGGAGGCTTCTAGGAGCTTCTCACAGAAGCCACCCCTGTAGCCACCCTGCTACCAAAACCTTGCCACACAAACCCAATACAAGGAACACAATTTGAAGAGTGACTCTTAAGAGGACAAGACTAAAATCTCTTTGTTAACCACAGCCATGTACACCATATGGTGGACAACTCATAGAAATAAGACAAAGATTTCCTTTATTTCCAGTACCCCTTGCTGAAGAGTCATGGATTGATGGGGTCAGATTAATTTGATTCATATGTTACCTAGGTTTATCAACCTACTTGTACTGACTGAAGTGAAAAATAATATGAAAAAAAATGGAAATGTAAAACTGGAAATGGAAACAAATTTTGTTAAAGACTAGCGGAAAACTGAAACACTGAGAGCTATTGAAGGTGGAAACTCCATGAACTGCAAAAGAAGGTTGTAAAGATTTCAGGATGGAGTTGAAATTTTAATCAAAAGTGCAGATACAAATGTGCTTTTAGGTTACTTGCACTAGTGTAATGCAATAAACCTGAAAGTTATTCAATCAAAGAATGACACCTAGCTATAGCTGTTAGGTAGCTTCTGTCTCAACTGCATTCTACTCTGAATCCTGTCTGCTTTAGAGAAAATAAATAGTCCAGAGCCTTTTAAAATCGTAGATCTCTGCCTGATAAGCAGTATTTTGAGCTGACAAAGTGGAATGTACATTTCTTTTCCAGTAGCATGTTTCTTTGGCAGAAGCTTTTCCTGGTCTTGGAACTGAGCACTCACTGAGTACAGTCTTTATAAAAATTACTCCTTCAGCCTATGTCTGGGTGATACGATGCAGCAATTTAAGAGCTGGAATACCATATCTAATCCTGTTTCTGAAATGGAGTGCTTGCAGTGGAATAAAAACTCGTAGAAGAGTAGCTTGAAGTCTATGGCATATGTGGCAGTTAATCTTCTCAGTCACTGAAGGCTATGACAGGGTCTTTACCCAAAAGATTTTGGATAGTATCCTGAGATTAGAGTACAGGTCATGTTTTTCTTCCTCGCAACAGAGACAGTGGATAGATACCCCAGATATTCCAACAAAAATATTTTGTAACTGAAGACAAAGGTCTTTCTTATGTCATAGGCAAATGAAAAGAAGCCTCTATCTCTCTTGATTAAGTAGCAATGTTTTTCATATATTCTAGAGGAGTACTTCCTCTATCCAGAAAAGAATGAGGAATGTGGCGGGGGGGAAGGCAGATCGCATTACAAAACTGGGAATATCGATTGATATGACAGATGGTTGTGCTGCCATCCAGAGGGACCTCAACACGCTGGAGAAATGGACAAACAAGAATCTCATGAAGTTCAGTGAAGGGAAATGCCAAGAATTCCTGAACCTGGGGAGAAACAATCCCACACACCAAGGCTGGGGACTGACTGTCTGGGAAGGAGTTTTGCAAAGAAAGACCTGAGGTTCCTGGTAACCAGCAGGTTGTCCATGAGCCAGCAATGTGACCTTGCAGCAAAGGAGGTCAACAGCTTCCTGGGCTGCATGAGGAAGAGCATTTCCAACAGGTGGAAGGAGATCCTTCTCTTCTGCGGAGCACTGGTGAGACACATTTGGAGTGCTGGGTCCAGTTCTGGGCTCTCCAGTACAAGAGAGACAGGGACATACAGTCAAAGGACCAGAAAGATGATGAAGGGACTGGAACCTCTGACATATGAGGAGAGACTGAGAGAGCTGGGACTGTTCAGCCTGGAGGCTCAGGGGGATCTTATCAATGTGCATAAATAACTGGTTGGGGAAAGGGGGAGAAGTAAAGCAGATGGAGCCAGACTCTTAGTGGTGCCCATTAAAAAGACAAGAGGCAATAGGCACAAACTGAAATACAGAAACATAAGAAAAATTATTTTACCGAAAGGGTCGTGAAACACTGGAACAGGTTGCTCAGGGAGACTGTGGAGTCTCCACCCTTGGAGATATTCAAAACTGGACTAGAAAGAGTCCTAAGAAATCTACTCTTGCCAACTGTGCTCTGAGCAGGGAAGGCTAGACTGAGCAATCTCAACCATTGAGTGATTCTGTGATTGCTAATTATTACTGCTTTCTGTTTGTTCAGTTCACCCTTTTAGTTCTTTCTGGCATGGGACCTTATTTATGATTAAAAGTTGGAAATCATGCCTTAAAGCCCACAACTCTCAGAGTTCAGCACAGAAAAACCTGATACGCTCTAAAATTGAGATAAAAGGTATTAAGTAAGGATTGGGTAGGACAATGCTGAAGATGATGGGGAAAATCCTTCCTCTGAAGCGTAAGGTATAATTCTTTTCTGTTGTAGATAAATAGTTGTAGTTCCTAATTTTGGAATATTTTTTCCAGAATAGAACTCTGCAGTGGACACTGATGACTGTTTTCTTATTTTACTGTGCAAGAAATTTACAGGTTAAGCCAGAAAGCTGTCTCTTCATTTTGATTAAACTTATTCCAAGACTAAGTGGTTTCCTTATCAAGTAGGATGGAAAATCTCCTTTTTGTTTAACATATGCTGTTAAATTTTACTGCCTACGTTATATTCTATAGCATGTATAGGGATGCATACAAGCTACTTCCATGGCATTCAGTTCCAAAACGATCCTGGGCATTTGCATATTTTGCATTTGTGTGCTGTACTTTTTATTGTTTCAGCTGGGCATTCCAACTTGATCCTGATGCATCCTAAGAAATATGATAACTGAAGTTTTAACAGGTTAATTTGCCAAGTGAGCATTTCCTGGGTGTGGAACAAGGCAGTCACTGTTTCTGTGTAAAGTACACCCTGTTTACAATGAGGCTGGAATGGAAGCAGTGTCTGCAGGTTGTCTCATGAATATGCATTTTTCCTAGCAACTTCAGCAAGATGTGTAATGTTTTGGTCGGTCTTGTCTTTGTAATAATCTACAAGGGCTTAACGTGTTCTCTGATCCACACTGACACAGAATTGTTTATGGCTCCATGGATTCTCCTGTCACTCCTGTTTTCCTGAGATGTTGCTGGCCAGTTATCTTTATTGTGAGCCATACTGATACTTGCTTGAAGACCTAAGAAAATATTTGAGTTTTCTTAAATTATTGTTTTTGGAGTGCCTGGCATCATGAGATGTGAAGCAGAATTGTGGTTTTAATGTACTTTATACTCTAACACAGGAGCATCATGAGTCTCAGGGCACGTACTTGCATAGTCAATCTTGTATGCGGGAGGCACCAGGTACAACCGTAATATATTGTCTACAGTATCTGAAGACTCATTGTTATTGTAATATCTGTAACCATCTTTTCCATTTGGTAGGAAAATTGACATTTACTCCAATTGAAATGACACTTTAAAAATTTTTTGCTAACTTATTTGTAGTTTGTGAGTCACATAAATGCTCTTATTTCTTCCTGACCTTGTCAAAAATAAAGATCGCATGTATAGGGGAAGCAATAGAACCACTCCATTAGAATGGCTTGTGCAATACCAACTGCAATAACCAATGGCTATGTAGCATATCGTAATACACTACCATGAACCATATTTCCCATATTAACTTAAGAGCAAGACTAACACTTTCAGAACAGAAACTAATAGAGTGCTGTATCATCTCCCTCACCTTTCTACACTCTCAGGATAAAAAATAGAACTGTGCCTCCTCCAGCTGTCATCTTAGTTCTGAACCTGCAAAGAGCTATTATAATACAAAGACTCCCTTTTCTTCTGTTGAATGTAATGCCACCAGTTAGTTGGCTTATGTATACTAGATATGGGAAAGCACTTAGTTTTGTGTCTTGTTTTCTGTGCTCATATATTTCTATTTGTTGTGTTACAGATGAATGTTCACTTTCATCTCTGTGGTAGAGTGACTTTGATGCTTCTCTCAACTTCAGGTGCCAGGGTGGATCAAAGCCTTTCCCAACAGACATGTTCATATGAAGTAGCAGAGGGTAACTGATTGACATAAAGCTTATATTGCCAAATTGTAATTCTAGCAAATTATAATACTCCTATTGGCTATACATTTTATTTATTTTCTTTTTTTTTTCTGTAAACGAGCAAGTTCTCAGAATCTCAATCAGTGGGTGATTGGAGAAAAATGTTTCTCTTGCTGTGAACAAAGGGCAAAACAGCAGTTTGGTTTTTTCCGCTCATATTTTGATTTGAAGATAGGTATAGTGAGAGAAACCTGCTTTGCAAAATACAAATAAATCTCTGGGGTTTTTGAGGGGATGATGAAGGGGGAATGAGATGATGAAGCTGATCTTTTTCAACATGCCAGTTCAGGAAATTTCTGTACTTAGATGAGTGCTTTTTCTAGTCTTTTCAGATTACTTAGAAGGAAGGATTCAAAAAGCTGTAACATCCTCATTTGTGATAATTCAACTGTGGTGGGTACGCTGGAAGAACACTGTGGATGGTTAGATATTTCAAGTGACAATCACTTTACACCTATAACTTTGTTTTCTCCCAAGGGCAATGAAAGCTGTGTTACAGTATTTTGTGGTTTGGTTTTTGAGTTAGGGTTTGTTTGGGTTTTTTTTCCCAGTTACATTTGATATTACATAATTCTGAGGCTCCTGTTTGCTTGGATTCCTCACAAAGAAGAACAGGAAGACTCTACCCACCCTACTTCACCCTATCTCACAATTTTAAAAGGTGGTTGTTTGCATAGCGCTAGGAACAGATAGAAGCCTATAGCCTTCTTCTGAAGTATACAGGAGTCTATCCATTGATTTCAGTGGGCTTTGGATAAAGGCCGAAGGAAACATAATATAATCAAGAAGACATTTCCTTTTTCTTTAGAACCCTTTGAAGGCTCATTTTTTTATTTTGTTTTTAAAGTCCCTGATACCAGAAGGATAATATCTGTCTGAGAGTTAAAGACGTATGAGCAGTAAGGAGAATCAAAACATAACTAACCTTCCAGTGCTGCATCTATGATGCAAAGTAATTGTTGCACATGGTTTAAAAAGGAAATTGCTGCAGTGTAACTCAGGGCTTCAGTGAGGTGGAGACTTTTAATCTTTCTTCCTAAATCAGTGAAATCCAAATTCAATGCAAACTCATTACAGTTCTTGTACACGGTAAAAATGGATGCAGGCAAAGCTCAGACTCTGAGGCACTGACTTTTGTGTTCTGTAGCCTGGTAGAAAAGATGGGTGACATTTTTCCTTGGGCAAGCCTCAGGAAGGGCCCATGGTGAAAAATGTATAAAAGTTACCATTTTTGTGTATATCCAGAGTTGAATTCTAAGGTCAATGGAATTTCCCAAGGGAAGAATACTGTGGGTTTAAACACTTACTTCATGTCTTTCATGGGATGAAGTAATTTTAAAAGGAGTCACTAATTTCTTTAGTCCCGATAACTTATGAAAGAGAAGAGCAATACAGTATGATTCTTCAAGACATAAAATGGTACCTTTTGTGAAACAGGAAGTATTTCCTCCTCAATAACCAGCTAGGTACTGCATTTTTCACTCTTTTCAGGAATATTATATCTTTTGTGGGTTATTAGTAGCTCATTTCAGTGTGGAAAATTCTGTTTTGACAACACATAAACAGTTCCATATTGAGGTTTTGCAACTTCTAACACATTTTATCCATTCTTTTGCTAGTATATCTAAGTATTATTTATTAGTATACAATTTACAGTAGATATGATGTTCTCAAAGTCTTCCCTCTTTTTGCTGTTTGTTATTCTAGGTGTGAAATTTGTCACCTAAGTTACTGGTATTATTTCTAGTCTAGTGGTATTGGTGTTATTATTTTTTTCTCCATTGTTTGGAGAAGGCAACAGTATGCCCTCATTAATTCAGTGGAAGGTTTCAGGTTAGGTTATGTAATTAAAAGCATAATCACGCTCTTTACAAGCTTATAACTCCTGCTTTTTTTTCTTTTTGAATTTGTGCTGACACCTTTTCACATCTGTGTTTATCAGTGTGTTGTATGTCATTCTGAACACTGTCATGTATGATTAGTCACTATGATTTATAGTTAAGGTTTCATCAAAATGCTTGTCTGATCCAAATAAGTATTTATCCTATTTCTTCTATTTTTTTTATGGAGTTTAGTCTGGCTCCTCCAGACACAGTTTAATTTTCTGGTTTATCAGATCAATTTGTCACAAAGAACAGAAACAGGTGAAAGAGCAGATCATCAATTCCTATTGTGTATGGGGCTGGATAACACTGAAATTGCTTTGAATTAGAACTCAGTGTTTACTGGTAGGGAAGAGAGAGACCTATTATATACAGCAATTTTCAGTCACTGAGTTATAGTTGGAGCATATAGAAATACTAGCCTGACTATACTTAGTTATTGATAGACAGTGGTGGCTAAAGCTGAAATAAACCAACGATAACCTCAGGCTTCCCTCTACCTTTACCCTTTATTTTAGAGCACAAGCAACCATGAATCATCAGTACTTCCTTTTCTTCCCTAAAGCCCATTTTTTTTAAGATTTGGATTTGAGTTTCTGAACTAGTAGATATTGGCAGTACTTGTCCACTGAGGGCAGCCCTGTAAGGAACTGATTCATGTGATGCAGATTGTATGTCCAAACTAAGAAACCCTTATGGACTGTGCTGCTAGTAAGCTGTCGGCCAGCTGAGGAAGAGAGACAAAGTCAGATGATTTCCATCAAAGTGCTATCCAACTCCTACAATTACAGCTCGGGGGAAGCAGATTCATGTTTTAAATGTAAATCTGAGATTTGGAGTTGGATTTGTTGTAGTTGGACAGTACTTTATTTTCCCTTCATAACACAGTCATTAAATGAAAGATTAATAACATTTAATAACAATTACTGTGCGTATACTTCAGCTTTTGGAGTGAATAGCAATATGTTAAAACAGTGTCTCTCCCTTAGCCCCTTTACAGAAGAGTTCAGGAGATAAACAGCTTACAGCTTTCTAACTTCAGGCTGATGCTTTTATTGATTCAGAGGATCACACAGTTCAGAATTACCTCCCTGGAAATAAACAGGTCTGGTGTAGATTTTTTTTTTTTTTTAATGGAATTCAGATAGAAAGGGAAAAAAACACTTTTGTTATGGGCAATAGTCTTTGGCAAATAAATGTAGAGCTAAGGTTAGTTGTGACATGAAGTTGCATCTCATGATAATGAAAGAAAAAAAGCTTGGTGACTCTTGAACTTGTGTACTGAAAATGAAAGAAACAATAGTTTGATGCCTCCTGACAGTTCTTTCTCTTCTGGTCACAGAAGGTGGCTGGAAGATAGAAAAGGAGAAGGGACAGTGGCTCCATTTATTGTGTTTTCCTTATACTAAGGATTCCATATGATATTATGTTTCTAGGACTAACAACAACTATATGGATTTTCTGGAATTACAGGCTATCCTGTACTAGACAAATAAGTGGATTCATCTTGCCTAGCTTTATATATATGTAAAAGTCTGGAACCTAACCAGAACTCAGAACCTAAAGTGGTATAGGCTGCCCATTATCTGCTGGAAGAACAATACAGCAAGGCACAAGCAATCCAGGAGGTTTCTGGATTGCGTTAATGACAACCCAATACAGCTCTGGAGAGAAAAGGGGTCCAGAAGAACTGGTTGATATTCAGGGTTCGCCTCCTCCAAGGTGAAAAGTGGTCAATGCTGTTGAGCAAGACCAGCAGCAGCAGACCTGCATGGATGAGCAAGGAAATGCTGACTAAACTCAGACATGAAAAGGAAGCATACAAGAGGTAGAAGCAGGGACAGGTGACCTGTGAAGAACAGAGAGACACTATCTGAACATGAGGGAATCAGGTTCAGAAAGCCAAAGCAGACCCACCTGGAGCTGAATTTGGTAAGGGACGTAAAGGCCAATAAGAAGGGCTTCTACAGGTACACCAGCAGCAAAAGGACTAAGGGAAATACGGGCCCACTGCTGAATGGGATAAGGGGCCTGATGACAAAAGGCATAGAAAAGGCTGAGGTACTCAAAGTCTTCTTCATCTTGGTCTTTACTAGTAAGACTGGCCTTCAGGAATTCCAGGTCCCTGAGACCAGTGTGAAAGTCCAGAGCAAAGACGACTTACCCTCATTGTGGAAGATTATTTGGTTAGGGAACATTTAAACAAACTAGATGTATAGCAGTCCCTGGGACTTGATGGGATGCACTCACAAGTGCTGAGGGAGCTGGCTGATGTCAATGCAAGGCCACTCTTGATTATCTATCTTTGTAAGGTCATGGAAATTGGGGGAGGTTCCTGAGACCTACAAGAAAACAAAAACTACTCTTGTTGTTAAGAAGGACAAAAAGGAGTGGAGGGAGGTGATCCTTCCCCTCTGCTCAGCCCTGATGAGACACATCCTAGAATGTTGGGTCCTGTTCTGGGTTCCCCAGTACAAGACGTAGACTGAAGCAAGTCCAGCAAAGAGCTACAAACATGATGAAGGGACATGAGCCTCTGATGTACAAGGAGAGGCTGAGCAAGCTGGGATTGCTCAGCCTGGAAAAGAGAAGGCTCAGAGGGGGTCTTATGATTTGTATAACTGCATGGTGGGGAGGAGTAAATAAGATGGAGCCAGGATCCTCTCAGTGGTGCCCTCTGTTGTTTTAACTCTGTCTTTGTTTCTCACTGTCCAAATCTATTTAAATTAGAATCATAGAATCATAGAATCATTGGGTTGGAAAAGACCTCTAAGATCATCAAGTCCAACCATCAACTAACACCACCATGACTCCTAAACTAGACCCTGGAGTGCCACGTCTACACCTTTTTTGAATGCCTCCAGGGTAGACGACTCCACCACCTCTCTGGGCAGCCTGTTCCAATGCCTAACCACTCTTTCAGTAAAGAAATTCTTCCTAATGTCCAATCTAAACCTCCCCTGACGCAACTTGAAGCCATTTCCTCTCGTCCTATTGCTAGTTTCGTGGGAGAAGAGTCCAGCACCCGCTTCCCTACAACCTCCCTTCAGGTAGTTGTAGAGAGCGATAAGGTCTCCCCTCAGCCTCCTCTTCTCCAGACTAAACAACCCCAGTTCTCTCAGCCGCTCCTCATAAGACTTGTTTTCTAGTCCCTTCACCAGCCTCGTTGCCCTTCTCTGGACACGCTCCAGCACCTCAATGTCTTTCTTGTACTGAGGGGCCCAAAACTGAACACAGTACTCGAGGTGCGGCCTCACCAGTGCCGAGTACAGGGGCACGATCACTTCCTTACTCCTGCTGGTCACACTATTCCTGATACAACCCAGGATGCTGTTGGCTTTCTTGGCCACCTGGGCACACTGCCGGCTCATGTTCAGCCGGCTGTCGACCAGCACCCCCAGGTCCTTTTCTGCCGGGCAGCTCTCCAGCCACTCTTCCCCAAGCCTGTAGCGTTGCATGGGGTTGTTGTGACCCAAGTGCAGGACCCGGCACTTGGCCTTGTTGAACCTCATACAGTTGGCCTCGGCCCATCGATCCAGCCTATCCAGATCCCTCTGCAGAGCCTTCCTTCCCTCGAGCAGATCGAATTAGAATCGAATTAGAATGCAGATTAGCATTAAATTAAATTAATTTTTCCTAAGTCAAATCTGTTTTGTCCATGATGGTAGCTGGTAGGTGATCTCCCTGTCTTTATCTTGACCCTCAATGAGCTTTTTTACCTTATTTTCTCCCTCTGTCCTGTTGAGAGGAGTGACTGGATGGGTGTCTGGCAGCGGGCCAAGGTCAACCCACCACAGGTACAATCACAGAATCATAGAATCATAGAACAGCCCAGGTTGGAAGGGACCTTGAAAGATCACCTGGTCCAAACTTTCGTGGGAAGGGGAGGCTGGATGAGATTATATAGTAACCTGTCAAATTGCATCTTGAAAACCTCCAGTGATGGGGACTCTATCACGTCCCTGGGGAAGTTGTTGCAGTGAGATATTTTTCTCAGTGTAAATTTCTTTCTTATATCAAGATGAAGATACAGTGGAGCATCTTAAATGGGATTGCCACCTATACTTAGCTACATGACTCCTGCACCCACTGGGTGTTTGAGGATGGTAGGTAATACAAACTTCTGGATATTTCTCCAAAAGGAGATTAAAATCTGTTCCCAAAACAGATCCTTATTTTTACAAGTTGTTTAGCTGGGTGGATAATATTGTCCATCCTTGAGAACATCATTTTTAAGCTTCAGCCCACAGGCTGTGCAGACACGGGACTTTCTGTGCATTTGGTAATTGTAATTGCTTGTATGTGATAAGTAGAAGCATATTTTTTTTCATTTTCCTGTTCATGCTTAGGATGCCTCAGCATCGGCTACTGTTAGAGATAAGATACTGGAATAAGGAGAGTGCATGAAACATGAGTGCTTGTATTTGTCATTGAAGAAAGAAGTTAAGATTGTTTGCCAAGCACTGTTAAGCATTTTCCTTGAAACCTTCCTTCTTCTATGAAATAATGCAATGCATTCTGCTTTCATATGGTGCTGCTTCTAGTGTACTCAGGACCCTCCGGATGGGAGAATAGAAACATCCACTCCTCCTATCACTGAGGATCAGAAAAATCAGAAAATATTACAAAAAATCAGAAAATTCAGAGCAATATTATGTAGCTTGCTTTAAAGAACAAAAAGCCAGTTTAATAGCAACAGAAATCACAGCAAATAGAGTCCTCATTATTCATTTAATTGTAATGGCATTCTGAAGACTGCATATTCAATATGTGTTAATACACCCTGGAATTTCACCAGAATTAACTGATGGGCATCTTTCCCTTGATATGTAACAATTATTTCTAACAACAGCATAAAGATTTTAACTTCATATAAGAAGATTTATTACATCCAATTATTCTAGGAAATACCGACAAATTTATTGCATTCTTTGAGATTAATTCTTCTTCAACTGATTGACTATAGAAATTAGGAAAATATTTAGTGAAACCTACTGGTAACTTTAGTAATTTACAATCAGTGAATTAACCACAAAAGTTACATGAAATAGCACTAACAATATGGCCAGAAAGTCCCAAGTTGAGGACAAAAGTACTCCTTGATTTTGGAACTATTTTTGTGAATATGGTTGAGGACAATGAGTAGTCACCTCTTCTGTTATTTTCTCCTCTTTTTTGTTACTTCTTTTTTACTTTTCACTGCTTTTCCTTTTTTGTAAACCTCCTTTGCTTTTAAGATCCTGAAAAAATACTGGTACTATCTATGCTTTCCAATAATTAACCTCTCCAGTACTACTGGGGAGCATCAACTCAGAATTTACTTTCTTCCTCCCCTGCTGTCTGACAACATCATGGTTTGGCCTCTTGTCTTATAAATTTGATTGCAAGCTTTTAGCAGGCCAAGCTTATCTTTTTGTTTTGTACTTTTATCACACCTAGCACAATGGCTTCAAAATGCTATTATAAAAAACTTACCGTTAACACTTTCTTCTAATTTGCCTCTTGTGCTCCCCGCACACCTTTACATCTTTTAAAATGCTTCTCTTTTCATTCAGTCTTCTGTTGACTATGTCAATGTGGCTAAATGACAGATGATTAGGGACTCATCCTTGACTCTGAAACCAAGCAATTAAGACCGACTTGCATCCACACTGTTTAGGATTAGCTGTCTCTTTAATGGATTTGTCTTTAGAAAGCAAGCCAGAGTGCTGTAAAACATAGCCAGGGAGCAAGATAACAATTAAGTAATGCGGATGACCAGGGATCCAATGTTTAAGGCTACTCCCTAGCAGCATAGAGTGCCTCTTTGTCAGTAATTTGATCTAATGTTCAGATTGGGATAGGACTGTTTTAATGTCCTGCTTCCCTTCTCTCTTCAAGAGTGAGCTCCCTCATATGATGTCAAAGGTCCTGAAATGACAAAAAGCAATGGAGTGCAGAACAAACAAGTCTGACAGCTGATCCATTATGTTCTGTGTGGTCTCTTTCAAGAAATAACAATGAGATTGTGATTAATTTTAATAAAATGTGTGGATAATGCAAACTTTCTAAGAGATACTATCTGCAAAGTAGTGTAGCAATCTGATGGTGTGGAAATATCTCTCCAAAGAGAAGAAAGATCACTTTATTTGCAATTAGTGAGTCCTAAGAGCACACATTGAAGATTTTGTTTGTATTTAAAGTGAAAAACTTTTAGCCACTGCAGCCATATTTATGAAAGAGATTTCCATTACTCAAATTATCTTCCTAATGGATTATAAAACACCAATAAAAGAGTAAAGAAAGAAGCAGAATAAATGGAAAAAAGAAAAAAATGCAGTCTACATTAAACAGAGAGATGATCTGGCTCTACTAAGTTACAGACAAGTTACCTAGATGGTAATTTAAGTGAGGTACTGAAACAGCTAAAATGACCCTTAGTGTTGAGTTTTATCCAAAGGGCTTTTTTTTTTATTTGTTTGTTTTCCATCATGGGAACCTTATTTCTGATATCGTCATCAAGACCTTAACCCTTTCATTTGCCAGAATAAAGCTTCTTTTCTCTTGAATTTTATCTAGTGTTTACACAAAATGCGGGGAAAACTGCTAAGCACAAAGCAGATTGGGTCTCAATGAAAAACAGACAAATGAAACTGCATTGTGCATAAACCCATCCAGAGAAAAGGTCGTGCTCTTGCAAATTGAGGTGTGTTTCCTCACAAACTGCAAGGATAAGCTAGTGCCAGATGTTGAGAAAATACATGTGGAAAGTGTAAGCCAGTAAGTTTCTGGAAAGGAACAAGGGTTGGTAGTATGTGATATCACTTTAACCAATATTCCTACACAGCCTGTGTTTTTTCCCCTCACTTTGATTCTGGAATGTAATGCTTTAGGCATAATCACTTCTGTCTCTTTCCTCCCTCCTTTCTTATGTTTCCTATATATTCTACTAACCTGTTTCCTTTCTGAATCTTTCTGGCAGGCTACCTGCCTTCCTACCTATTTCTCCTGAAAAGCCTTCTTTTAAGACTGTCTTCCTCTGTGGGTTCTCATTTCATTCTCCTTCCTTTTGTCTTCAAGATCCCAAGTATGCCCCCAATCCTACAGCCTGAACTCTGCTTTTCCATAAATCCTACCCAATCCAGGTTTCTTTTGTAATCCCTGGAAATGACCCTCACAAGTCTCATTATTGGTAAACTCCAGCACTTAGGGTTGCATCTCTAAAATATTGCCCAAGGAGGGAAAAGTAATTCCTGAACTTGTGTCATACAGCCAGAAGCCTTTGGTTTAGGGCAACAAATACAAGCACAGGAACTATTTTCACCTCAGGGTGGCTATTTTTAATTCAATTTCCTCCCACTAAACGTACAGGAATATTTGGTGTAGCACCTGCCTTTGTTTTATTTTTCATGGAGGGCAGGCTGATATCTCCTCTTTCATCCCTGCAGAGATTATTGTTTCAGAAAAGGCAATAGGGTTTTTCTTCTTGGGGTTTTTTTGTGTGTGTGTGTCTGCCTTTATCATAATTTATTTTCCTCTTCTGTTGAAAGAGGATGCAGTCCTGCCAACAGCACAGTAGTCTGAGGAGAAAAGGGGCTGCTGCAGGCCAACTTGTTCCTTCTCTTTTATATTGTGCTCAAGGCAGATGGAATATCTTTTCCTGCATGGGGAACTGGCACTTGGAGTAGGAAATTCCAAAATATTGTTACCGAATATAGGCAGATGATTGCTAGTACTCTGATATTTTAATCTATGACAATTTGGGAAAATTTGTCTGTACAACATAGGTATTTGGCGTGTGTTTATAACACAGTCTACATATTTCTTGCAAGCAGCCAATTCCAATCTAGAAGTATAGATTTTTATCTTAATTTTTGTCTCTCATGTTAGGCTGTGATCCTAGAGTGATGGGACTGAATAATTTTAATGAAAGAGAGATATTACCTTTTTCAAATGCAGTCAATCTTTGCTGATTAAGAAGCTTCAAGCAAGAAAAATACTCTGTCAAGAAAAAGAGATTGCCTTTGCAAAAAATAAGTCATGGAATATCAGTGATCATTCACTAGAACTCACCATAGAGTTGCTTGGCAAAGAAGCTCTAAGATTACTAAAGGACAGGCTCTAATTCGCCTACCTGTTCAACCACTTGTAGTAGTTTAGGCTTAATAAATCCTTAGGATTCTAATGGGAGTATTTTGTCTCCCTTAACAGAGATACACCTTTATGGAAAACTTCCAAGGGAGAGGAGCAAGAGCAAAGGGCACTGAACTTTAAAAAGTCAGTCTCTTCTTCAAGCAATGTTCCATTTCTTTTGCCTTTTTTTGTTAAATAAGATTACAATGTGTTTAGAAAGGTCTGTGGAAAAACCTACTATGACCAGAAAGCTGAAATCATTAGTGAGATTCTGAGAAAGGAATTCACCTAAGCTATTTAGGAGTTTGAGGAAGAAGTTTTATTTATTTGTGGTAAGCAGATGATGCTTTTCAATCTTAAACTAGATTTAGACAAAGGCTGTATATCCTGAGAGAGTGCCTTGAAAATACAAGATAAGGTCTATACTGGCCCTAGTACAAACACCAACAAACTCAAAACCATGAGGCATCCAAAAAGTTGGATATTCCAGAAACAGTCTGAGAGTTGGGGTATTGACATTCTGTTTCTTTGCTGCAGAGAAAGAAAGAGTAGGTAGCTTTGAAGAGTGGATTGTCACAATAAGCTGGGCAAAAAAGAGGACAATGTTGCCTCCCCTGCCCAGACTTTTTAGGTGTTTATGTCTGTCTTCCTGGTATGTAATGTAGGCTAATTTGATATAAAAGAATATAACTTGACTCTCTGGGAAATAACAGAATAGTTTGAATGAAATATATAGAATAGTTTTGAGTTTCTTTTAATTCTTTCTAAATATAATTTGAGCACAAATCATTCATTTTAAATGCACATGAAGTAAATTACAAATGCAGTTATAAACCAGCTTGTAATACATTTGAGTTGGTATTTCTGACTTTCTCCTCCATACAATGGAGCGTAAAAATGCCTGAGCAAGCTGAACAAGGTCCATAATAGGATGCAGAATAGCAGTATCTTTTTGGAAAGGAAATTTCCATGATCTGGAAATAATTTGATACAAGATCCCCCGTCTCCTATGTCCTACTTTGTTTTCCAGGTCTAAAGTTGTATTTCCATTAGATACTGTATGATGCAGGTGTACCTCCCTCAATCTGTATCAATGTAAGTCTTTCTGTGCTGTATTCCATTGCATTAGAAAGATAAGTCTTTATTGCTATCATATAAATAGCTTTTATACTCCCTGGAGTATATGGATCATTTAAATGGATCATTTAAATTCCTTTTCTGCACCATTTTCATTCTATTTTAATTCAACATCGGGAATTTTGCATGGAGGTACCTTAAAAATGGTTCTATAGACTCAGTCATCTCTAGTGGTCCTCTTCTGATATCACAGGGTGTGCTTCCTATTTTGGTGGCTTCAGTTATATTTAGGCCTCAGAATACCATTGTTTAATGCTTTCTGGGAAAAATTTTATATGATCCATTTCATATGATCCCCACCTTTTAACTTTTCTTAAACTTTGAGAAGTTAAAGAGTAAAAGTGAAAAGTTAATAATGGAACTGGGACAAAAAATAATGAGAAACAGGCAGAAAAATATACTAAAAGAAAAAAGAATTCATATTCCTTAAGGCAAGTTCCAAAGAAACCATAGGCTAATATTCCTCTGCTCAGACATGAATATCCCTTGAAAACATGATTTTTCCATCCATCACTGGTTGGTTCATAGTTGGGCCAGAATCAGGTTTAATTTGCATTATAGGGTCTCTCTAGGGAAAAAAATTAAAAATTTCCAAACTCTCTTCTTTGGTCTATGTAGCTAAAATGTGACACTTAACACTATTAAAGCTCTTTGCATCTTCAAAGTACTTAAAAATGCTTAGCGCTATGGCATCAAAAAATGTTAGTTCCATTTTACAGATGGGCTAGAAAAGTTGGCAAGCTTGCAGAGCAAGCCATTCCCAGAGTTGGCAATAAATCCCAGCAGTCACAGCTGTCACTCCCAGGCTTAGATCACTCTGCCTCTCTTCAGTGTGTGAATAGCATGATAGGCCTTTACCATTCCTGAATAATTCTACTTGTCACTAGATAATTTGTCTCGAGGGACCAGGGAAAAAAACAGAACAGTAAAGAAGAAGAAAGTGAAGGTGATTTCATAGTCCCATCACTCAGTAATAAGCTGTTTTTAGGGCCACTGCTAAGGGGAATACAGAGGCATGGGTTAGTCTTGCTGGGAGTGACTACAGGCATATATAATTATACATATTTATTTCAATTAGTTATAGGTTCATAGGAACTGAAGACAAAAAACCCCTTCCATATTAATGCCCTTTAAATGTTGTACCTGAAAGCTGTGTTGCATCTAATAAGGATATATTTGTAGCTTTTAAACACACTTCAGAGAAATTTGGTCAAGCTGCCAGTGTCAGCCCAACTGGGTTTTTTCGGTAAATTCAGTGGGAGCTTCATCACTCGGTACAGAGGTAGAACACATTGACTAAATTTGAATAGCTTGTCCTACAACTGACTGGTACACCTTGATTGTCTATACAAATGCTGATAATATGCCAATCACAATTTTAGGGTGCTTTTTGAGTTTCTGTATTTGTTAAGAACTCAGTTTAACAACTCTAATTTAACAACTTTAAAACCTCTAACTTTTGTTGCAAGAAATAAATGAAAAGTTATTTTTTTACTGTTTTGTTGCTTAAAATACTTGCTGACATTTACTTGTCTTTCCTCTTACGTACAGCTAGGGGTCCTGCACATGGAAATGGCTTCAATAAAATAAAAATATGGTAACATACGATGTTTCAAAAATAAAATAACTTTACAAAACCCCAAACCAGCACTGCCTAATTAGTATCAGAGTAGCAGAAACAAAGGCTTCTTTTACTATGCAGCGAAGTATGTTGAAATGGAATCTTCAGAGATGTGAAATATTTGTGTTTCAAGTTGAAGAAAATGTATGGGGTTTTATGCATAAATATGTGCATGTGGAAGAATTTCTAACTTGTTAAATACACTATGCACAGGGATGCATGGGATGGACTGAAGATGCTTGCTCTGCAGAAGAGCTGACTGTAACTGTAACCAGTATATGATGCATATGTATGTAAAATCTCTAACATACACAGACACACATATACATGTTACTTTAAGAAAAATTCAAATATAACTGCATAATCTATCAAAAATCCTAAAGACAGTGTATAACCTTAGAACTTACAATATAATGAGAATTTGAAAAAGAAAACAACATAGGGCAGAGGGGAATAAAAGAAATAAGAAATCAGTTAATCTAGTAGCCATTGGGAATTAAAAACAGTGGAAGAAAGGAAAGCATGCAACACGGCAACTTCACAAAATGAACATTTTAAAACACTGAATCAACAAAACCTAAATATTAATGCTGGATAAGACACTAGCATTTATGTGATGGTTTGAGAGAAGTCCTATAGGAATTGACAGGATTCATTGAATGCAAAGAAATGTNGTATAGTAATTGAGGTTGTTTATAAACATTTAGAGTTCCTAAGTGTAACATTATCCTCTATAATAATTTGTTGATTGAGCTGGCAGAAGACAATGGGTTTTGATTAGATGGTGCTGTCTCATTAATATGTATGTTTCTGTTTCTCCATTTTGTTTCCACTTATGTCTGTACATTGAGAGTGGGGGGACAATTTATTTTTCATTATTATTGGTTCTGCATGATTTTACATAATTGCAGTCATTCTTAGACTTCTTCCAATGTTCTGAGCCCCTGATTACCAATGACCTATTTACTGCTGTCAGTGTGATCAACAGTCACCTGAAATCAACAACTCACAACTTAATTACACATATTTTAAATATGACACTGGAAGAATCTAGACTACTTGTAAACAATAGAGAACATGAAACCCAATGCCAGCCCTTGGCTTCTCAGCAGGGCAAGATTAAGCTTCATTTTAGGGTTTGCTGCTACAAGCAGGTGGTCAAATAACAGGGTTCTCATCAGAAGGAGAGGATCTGGAATAGTAAGGCAGGGCAGGGAAATATGGACTTACTGTTCCCACCTAGATGAAGGGAGAACAGAGATGGAAAGCTGACTTTAGTGGGGGTAGCTGTTCTGACTCCATCAGTGATGGTTTCTCCAGACACTCCAATATTGCCCTCAGCAGCAGCAGCTCTGATTTTCCAGGGATTTAGTACAGGCAGAATAAGCACCATCATTACAGCCATACACAGCAGTCTTGCTCTGGGCAGCTACATGGTTTGGTAATACCTGAAGGCGGCCATAACTGAACCCCTCCCTATCCTCAACTGAAGGACTTGCAGTAATATTCATGTAATTGCTTTCCCAGGATTTCATGCTAATGCTTTAATGTGTTTGTCATTTTTTTTGGTTGTTTGGTTAGTTGGTTGGTTGGTTTTAAATCAACAAAAACTTGTTCTTCAAGCTTGATTGTTCACAGAGCTTTCGCCTTAGTCCTGGCAGGAGCTCTTTCTGGGCAACTCTTCCATTCTTTTTGCAATGTGGGGTGGAGATGAATGGACACACCTACCATTAGGACTTGGTAATTCTTTTTAAGACACCCTGTCAACCCCGTGGTGGAATGACAATACAGAAGAACATTGTATGTCTGTGTCTAATGTGCCAGAACCACTAAAGGAGATTAAGCAACTGCATTCAAAAAGGAATTTGAAAAGCAATTTCTGAGACCAAGACCTTTAAAATTATTTAATTTCACCTACCAGTTTAGACATGAAAAGAATAGTAGTAATAATAATAATAATAAAAAAATAAAAGCCTATTCAACCAGGAGGCAGCTACAACTATTTATTTAATTATTTATTTCAGGAGAAGCATGAAAGGAGTCCAGGGTTAAGAATGTTCTCTGGCTATAGCTTACTGCAGTGTTGGGGGAACAATTACTGTTAGAGCCAATACAATTTGATTTTATAAGGAGCATCAGATAGCTTTGCTCTGTGGAGATCTGTCTGATGATGTGAGGAGAAATTCGGGGATCAAGACTATCTGATTTGCATTCTGTTGTTTTTTCCACTTGCTGTCTGGCCTAGCTTCATACTGTTAGTATTTGGGAAGCACTTTTTTCTTGCTTTTCAGTTCTGCAGGGCACAGGACAGCCACGCACTGCTCTTGATTGGGTGGAGTAACTAAGTAATGAAAAGCGGTTTAGAAGAATGTCAGTCTCATCACCATAATTATAAGCAAACTAGTGGTGTGAAACCTATTTCTTACTGCAAAATGATGACTTCCTGACACTTTTGTGTTTCCTATCTTTCTAGGGGACCCTTCTGCAAAGCAGGGATAACTGCTTGACATGTCTTAGTAACGTCTATTATAGTGACCAGGAAGATCAAGAAGGTTCTTTGGGTAGCACTGTGTGGTTTATTAAAAAAAAAGAAAAAAAAGAATTTACAGTGGTCCACAGAGTATCGCTGCCATTCTAGAATGTCAGAGAGGATTTTTTTCAGGGATCTGTGATGTGCAACTTGGTTACTTTAACTTTACTCTGAAAAAGCCCTTAAAACAATTCCACAGCAATGTTAGCTTGAAGAAAACTAATGCCCAACACCCAAAGTCATGTGGTATGTACCATAGCGGGCAGTGCTGGGCTATGCTGAAGGACTAGAAAGACATCTTTAAGGGTCTTTTTTATGTTGCAGTGTTTATTTCTCTAACCCCATCTGGAAACAAAAGAAAATAAACTCAGGCAACAGCATCTGTTGCTCCTGCTGCTCTGAATTAAGACAACTTAGTTTAATCATTTCACAAAAACCAAACACTATTGCTCTACCTTTCCAGGTGTTATCCTGGCTCATAGACCAGCACGTCAGCTTGGCTCACCAATTCTTCTCATAAACTATTCAAATCCTGTGAATTACTATGAACTATAGACAACTTTTAATTTCCCTTTTGGCAGAAGGATATATATAACCTGCTTTGACTGTACTATTATTTTTCTTAAACGAATATTTGTATCAACCCTCTCTTCCTGTCTTACACCGGCTGCACCCACATGAAAAATAGCGCTCAGCACATGCAATATGTGGGAGGTGGTTGTCTGGGGATTTTAATGGAGCAGAAGAATTCCAAGGGTTTGGAGGACACTATGGGATGTTTCTTCTTGATAAAAGGTGGGAAGAAAGGAAGAGATTTCAAACTGACTTTGATTTTGGGGAGTACTGTGGGCTGTGTTCTGTCTGTATTATGCCTGAGCATGCCACTCATCCATAAATCTGTCCAAACCTTATTGAACTCCAGGAAAATGCATAACCTCCTGCATTCCCAAACCATCCAGCAGAAACTCACATGAGAAACAAAGAAATCAGTTCCACAGCAGAAAAATGGTAAATATATAACTTTCCTCTGCCAGAAAGGGAAGTATCTAGTTTAACTTGTAAATAACTGCTTGTGGATCTGACTCAAAAGAGTAACATAAATGATAGAGTGGTAGATAATTTGGTTATTTGGACTGATTCACTGCACTATCTTTATAGTAAAAAATCACTGTGTTTATACATGATCATCAGGCATGCCTTTACTAGGAAAATGTGTAGAAGCAGAGGTAGTAACAACCCCTTATTTCAGCAGAGGTTGTTGCTCTGCCCATGCTCCTCCTCATGTGCCACAGAGGAACAGGTCTCCCTCCACGGCAACATACCTTATCGGGATACAGTTTTACATTCAGCTATGCCATAGTAGATTATGTCTATATTCTTTGATTACTTTGATATTGTTTGATTGTAAATTGTATTTTTTAAATCTTAGGTTAGATAAAGGCACAGAGAATGAATGTCTAGCTAGAGAGCTGTAGTATACATGCATGTATGCTAGAAAATATTATTTGGAACTAAAAAAAGTAATTACATGCATCACTTAAGCTTTGCAAGAAGTGTACTAGACATAGTTTTAAACCCTTCAGTTGTTATCTTCTTCCTAATTCCATGGCTAAACATGTAAAGAAATAGCATCTTTACCTCCAATTTCAAGAACTTAACGGAATGTTTTGCTAGATGAGAGCAAAGTTTATAAAGTTGAAGGTTGGAAACACAGCTGCTATATTTGCCCATTTTCAGAAGACAAGAAAATTAAATTCTATAAAGCTAAAATAGCATTCTGTTTCTTGTTATATGTATATAGTAACAAACTGTTTTTATTAAACAGTTGAAAACCTTC
Source organism: Fregata magnificens (assembly GCA_013389945.1). Lineage (NCBI taxonomy): Eukaryota > Metazoa > Chordata > Aves > Suliformes > Fregatidae > Fregata > Fregata magnificens. Next base: position 49,159 of record WAAD01042690.1, read on the forward strand.
TTGTGCTGCTCTCTAAACACTGTTTATTATTCTTTCAGTATTGCATCCTTCTATCTATCAAAAATATATGCCTTTCTCAACACCTCCTGCTCAATCTGGTTTTGCTTAGTAATTCTTCCAGAAACTATTTGTAAAAGAGCTTTCTCATCAAACATTGCACCAGCAAAATGCATTCAAAAGAGAAAAAGAAATCTGAAAAATACTGTGTCAAGGCATTAAGTAATTCTTTTTTTTAACAAGTTCAAAATTCTAATGACTAGAAAGTTCTTCTGTAAATGAGCATTTAAATAAAGCCATCTCATTAAAGTCTCCGAACTTTCAACTTAATTCTACTTAATCTTGTATCTTCTTTAGGTTTTGCAGTGTGCTCTATTGTAAATAATAATAATAATAGTAATAGTATTTTGTTATTCCAGTAGCTGAAATAGCTGAAGTTAAGAACAAGTAATGCATTATCAGCATGTAAGAGTTAAAAGTCAAGAGAGAATTTGAAGAAAAGATTTATGCAGAACCCTGATGAAGCTGGTACAAGTCCTATGGACTTTGCCAAGCTTTATACCAGCTCAGTAGGTCCTTACTAGAAGAGCACTTATATGCAGCTGCAGTTTGGAGTATGTAGGTAATTTTACTGTATTCAGTGGGATTATTCTCATTCTCAGCTGATCTGAGAGGCTTATATCAAAATGCCTTTTCTCAATACACCAATTTTGTGTATAGAAATTCTTCTAGGTCCAATAAGACTCAGCCCTTTTCTGAGAGGAAAGAACATAACCTAAGTCTTTTTGCTTCACCTCACTTTGGCATGTCTTGAGACCTCGTGTTGTAAATGTATTGGAGAGAGATTATTTTCTTTCAAACCTGTCTACAGTAACCTTGAACCTTTTTTAAATGTTAATTTCCATTTTAGTGCTTCCCACAATTTTCATCTATTTCACAACATTAGAAAACAGTAATAAACAGAAGGGTTGAAGCCACAACTATTTGCTATTTCCTTCCCATTTATGTAGATTTATCTCCTTTTATCTTTTTTTTTCCTCTCATCTGATATTTCCTATGAAACTAATACTACATCACAAAAGTGACTGGGATAGCACTGATTGCAGTAAGTGAATCATTACTGTCCATCCATCCATTACTGTTACATCCCTAGGGCACTGACCATATCATTTTCCCTGCCCATTGTTTGCCATCCAGTTTAATGGCAATACATTAAAAAGCAATGGATGAACATACTAATAAGTAATGATAAGAGGTACAAGTATGACATGCTTTATGGGTAAAGGATAAATAAATGACAGAAAATGGCTATCATACCTCTTTAAATGGATCTTGAGCTTCTCAGACTTGGCTTTAAGGACACTTGCAGCTTTCAGCTAACTACATCAGGAGCATTGGCACTTTTTTAGGAAAAGGTCTTCAAGTGTAAATTAGATCACTGAGTTAGATGGATTGATTAGAATCCACCCCATGATAATTGTATGGGCATTACTTTAAAAAGCATTGATAACATGTGCATATAATGGCTTTTTTGACACTGAATATGAGACTGTTCAAACCAGATCAGACTAAAGATCACGTTGGCTCAGGTAGTTATACTAGCTGGTAAAGGACATTAAAATGAATAGGAACTTCCATGGTCATACTGAAAATTCTCTGAGCACCAAACAAAGTCATCCTTATGATCTAAAAGTCTAAAAAAATGATTTGCATTGTATTTGCATAATTTTCAGACTGCAGTTCCCCATAACTGAGCAGTATCTTCATTACTGCAGGTAACTCAGCACTGAGAGCAAATCCTACCTTTTTACTGTTTAGCTCCTTTTTCAGTCCTGTAATGGATATGTTGCACAGCAGGGACTTCAACATATATCCCTATGGGACTCGACCAAGAGAAATGGTAAAAAATTCCTACCTTCTGTTTTCTTTCTTTCAGTCAGTTATTTAAACATGTGAAGATCTTCCATTCTGTCAGTCTTAGTTTCTTTACCTAGAACAAGTTTGAATAATGGCACCAAATTGAGTAGAGCAATCAATACACTAAAGAGCAAGCACTTCAGAGAAACCTTGAAAGACTGGAGAGATGGATGGACAGAAACCTCATGAGGTTCATAAGGGGAAATGCAACGTCCTGCACCTGGGATGGAAAACCCCCATGCACCAGTACGGCCTGGGAGCCAACGCTAGCCTCAGGGAAATGGTAGAGATGGGGGGTTTGCAGTAAAGGACAAGGGGTCCTGGAGGACAGTAACTTGAACATGTGTCAGCAGTGTGCCCTGGGGCTGATGGAAATGGCCTCAAGTTGCATCAGGGGAGGTTTAGACTGGTCATTAGGAAGAATTTCTTTACCAAAAGAGTGGTTAGGCATTGGAACAGGCTGCCCAGAGAGGTGGTGGAGTTGTCATCCCTGGAGGCGTTCAAAAAAGGTATAGACGTGGCACTCCAGGGCCTAGTTTAGGAGTCATGATGGTGTTAGTTGATGGTTGGACTTGATGATCTTAGAGGTCTTTTCCAACCTTAATGATTCTATGATTCTATGATTAGGAAGAACACAGCCAGCAGGCTGAGGGAAGTGGTCATTCCCCTCTGTCTGGCACTTGTGAGACCACAAGTGGCTTGCTGCATCCAGTGCTGGGCTGCCCAGTACAAGATAGAGCTTGACAAAGTAGACTGAGTCCAGGGGAGAGTCACCATGGTGGTTAGGGGCTGGAGCACGTGACACAGGAGTCTGAGAGAGCTGGGTTTGTTCAGCCTTAAGAAGAAAGGGCTAAGGGGGATCTAGTTGCCATGCACAACTACCTAATGGGTGGTCCTAGGGACTTTCGACAGACGCACGTAACGAAAAGCCAAGAGGTGGTGGACACAAGGTGCAGCAAGGCAAATTCCACCTGGATTTAAACAAAAAAAGTCCTCAGAGAGGGTGGTTAATGACTGGAAGAGGTTACCCAGACAGGTTGTGGAATCCCTCCCTAGGAGATGTTTGAAACTCAGCTGGTCAGTGAGCAAGTAACCTGCTCTAACTGAATTTGTCCCTGCTATGAGTAGGGCTTGGACTAGATGACCCCCAAAAGTTTCTTACAAACTAAAGTGAAACTTGCTTGGATTAAGTTACAATCATCTTTTTCTTTTTCTTTTTTTTTTTGAGTAGGTTCCATTATTGCATGTTTTATAATATTTCAGTTACTCTGAATTCTATGCAAATCTTCTGATGCAGTGGGTTATATCCAGACTTATTAAAATTCAGATAGAACAGAGTTTTTAACTTCCAGACAGTAATCCAGAATACTTTTCCGTATTAACCAACTAAGGATGGACTGAAAGCTATCTTAGAGACCTTCATATTCTGTTATTGTGTCATTCAAGTTAACACAATCCTCTCTAAAATCTAAGTATCTGGTAAAATTATTTTTATCATGTAATATTTACAAAGTTTTTTGCTAATTAGTTTGTCTTTGTAAAATATGAATGATGACCTTTTGAATTTCCAGGGCATGAAGTTATAGTTATGCAAACTGGACTTCCCATTAAAACCTGTGCTGAGTTATTTCCCACTGCTTGAACAGGTGTTGGCTACTGTGTAACTCATCATTTCTTTGGAATGGATGATTTTGCTTCAGGATACTTCTGGCAAGCTGAACCTCTCTAGTTGTTGCTTTATGCACATAAGAATAAAAGAATGGTCTTGAAACCACAGCCATCACTGAATAATGAATGCTAAGAAAGAAAACTGACTTTCAATGTTGACAATCAGCTGATAAAGAATTCCCTAGCGAGAAGAGAGGCATCTCATTTTGTTATCACTCTCTTGAATGGTGTGAAAAGAAAGAATATTATCATCAATGAACATAACAAATCATGAACTAACACTGGATGCATTTGTCAGTTACAACTGCATAAGTTTGTAACTATCTTCATTTACAGTTTTTCAGATGACAGGTTTATCGGCAGCTTAGAGTTCCAATTCTTGATAACACTTGTGATAAGGGTCATTTTTAAAAAAAAAAAAAAAAAAGCTAGCCCGATGTTTGGAAAACAATAGGTATTTTTTTTAGCTCATTCAAATCATTGGATATGCTCAGTTAGGAGGGTAGGTTTTGCTCAGAGAGAAGCTGTCAGCTGTGTTCCTTCAAGTACAGATCAGCAAATTAAGTCTTACTTTATTCTAATTATTACATTGTTTACACAGAGATGGCAATGTATAATATGTTATTTATTTATGAGAACTATTAATAACTTTGCTTTCTTTGCCTTTGTCTTTAACAAAATTGAATTTTAGGCAACCCTTTCTAATAGGGCTGCTCAAGAATTTTCCATTTAAATGAATTTTGATGAGAATTAGATTCTCATCTAACCCCCTGTCTGTCTGCTTTTGTGCAATTTTCAGATATTTTCTCTCAATATCTAAAATAGTTTGGCAGAAAATATTTCTATTCTGAAGTGATGTAAAAGTGGATCATGGAAACTTGAGTCCTGAGCCATTGACTCGCTGTTCTATTCTATGAAACCATAAATGTCCAGGAGATTATTTCCCAGAAAGCATATCTTGCAGGTGGTTTTCATAATCTGGCTAGACATGCACCATGGAAGTTTTAGTCTAACCAGTGAGATGAAAAGACCTGTGAAGATGAGAACGATGTGAACTACCATTTCCCTAACACATGGTAGTCCCATTCCAGAAAAGTTTTATTTTAGTTTAGTTTTCTTGGAAACTTAAAACAGGAAAAAGAAACAGGGGTATAATCTTAATCAAAATTTTATAGGGAAAGATATCGCTTTTGACTTGCTTTATGTTCTAACATATATTTTGTAGATATGGTCACTCTCATATTTGCAGCAGTGACATTACTTCTTCCTTTGGAATTGCTTTATGTAAGCTGATCTGTGTCAGTCTTTAATGATGAACAGTATAGACCTTAAATGGAGGGTAGAAGTAATTGCAAAGGGAATCTAGAGCTCAGAAAAATGTCTTGTGTACTTACATAAAAACAGTAACCAGAAAAATAAATAAAAAATAAAATGAATATGTTCTGTAGATCACATGATATAAATCACCATCACATGATGACCAGTCTGACATCTACACAAGCTACCTTTGAAACATATAATTTATTCCAATTGTGAGTTTTATGACACTAGATACCCTGAGATACCCAGAACAAGACTCTTTATTGGAACGTAGATCTCATCTGCTGTGTAAGCAGATGTTGCTATCTAAGAGTCACCCAACCAAATCTTTGTTGTTGAATAGGGAGATTTATGATTTGAGTTTCACTGCATAACCAGGTGATGAGCCCTGTCCAAAAATTAAATATGAGAACTTTTCACAGACACAGGCCAGATGCTCCAAAGAAATTCATATGCTGGAACAGAAAACAACTGACCAGAATATTATTGCTGCAGTAATTCACCACCCACACTGTAATTGCTTGTGAGACTATAACCCACATGCTCTGTCCTGCAACAGTTTAATTTTTAAATCTAAAGAAGGGGGAGAATAGCTCAGGAAAGGCAAGAATGGATCAAGCTGAAATTTATTATGTCTCAGTGCAAATCAACTATATATAATTAGAAAAGACACACTTCCATATGAGGGCATGTGGGGCTACCTCATGTGAGTAAATTCTCTGGTCTGCATAGGTCGCTCTGGAAACTTTAATGCCCACACAAAAGCTGTGTTCTGGAGATTTAAATGGAGATTGTTTTGCGGCTGAATTCCAAAGTCTTCTGACAAAAACTGTAGTAGCTTGAAGTGCAGACAAGAAAACATTCTTTCTTGCTTCTGCTAATGATCAAACAGGGCTAAATTGTGATTGTTAGCTAATGTATCACTCCATGAAAACTACTGGGAGAAATTCTGCACAGATCTGCTGAGTGGATGGTAATTTGCCCTTTAATGCTCACAGTACATTAGTTTCTTCTATACAGTGTGTCTGTTTTGCTACCTTGCTTCTAGAGCAATGTCAGGACTGCCTATTCCTTTTCAAAGCAGCTTCCATATGAGTCAGAAGACAACCTTACAAAAGGGGTGTATTTCAGACTAGTGTCTTGGGGCAGCAGCCAATTTCTATACAAATATCTATGAAGGATCAGTGGGTACTTTATGTTACACTGTAGTTTTGTATGTTTTGGAGGTCATGGAAGGAAGAGGGGAGCTAACTTTTTATACTCCCACTTATTTCTCCTTCAAGCCACAGCTTAATTTGTGTATTGATGATATTAAATAGAAAAATCTAAAGGGAACTATGTTTGAAAAGATTGTGTATAATAGGCTTAGAAAAAAATTAAAATAGTTTCTCTCCACAGGACATGTTTACAATAACAGGAAACAAGGTAAGACCTTTTGTTTTTTTCACGTTAAGGCTGACGGAAATGTGGTGCCAGCGTGCATGTCCTTCACCTGCTATCATGAGCAGATGTTGATTTTCCAATTTACAGGTCTGTTAAGAATTCATGACTAAGCTAAATTATACATGAGCATGAGAATTTTTTCCTCCAGACTCTCAGTTTGTTGTGATATGGTTTTGTATTTTTTAATTGCTAATAATCTGTCAGAAAGAAATATTTTCATTTCCCCTTCCCATCCCTATTTACCTTATATTTTGATTTCTCTACACCAGACTGTTGTTTCAATATGAAACAAAAAGTGGATTTAATATGGAGGGAAAAATACAGATGTCCTTTTGGAGCTACTCATTAGTTCTAAGGCACGGAAAGCTGGAGAGTGAAAAAATTGGCTTTTATCAGTGTTTATCATCCAGGGTTAATTACGCAATTCAGATTTAGTATACAGTTCATTAGAACTCTAAGACCAAATTATTATCTTCACTCCTGCCCCCAAATTTCAGATTGTTCTTGCCCAAAATTCATAATGTCTATTTTTCAGGTCAAAAATCTCACTATCATAACATTAATTGTTATTCAAATTTTATTTGTAAAATTGTTTTCACATGAAGAAAGATGTAGATTTTTGACTATAGAAAATATTATAACTAGGGTACAACTCTTGACAGTAGACAATGTTTTACACTGCCATTAATTTATTTCATCACACAGCACAGCATGAAATTTTGGAGCATGAACAAACTGTGAGGAGTAAATAGATTTGTTTCAATCACAGTAGGTGAGCAAGTTAAAATATTTTCTATTGCTGAAGGGGAAGCACTGACATCAGCAACCAGCAAGGTGCCATTTCATGGAAGCAGTATCTGGCAGGTTGAATACCATGATTATAGTCCTGGATGGTTTTGTTCTTTCTTGCTGGTGGTTTGTTGAGTCTTTTATCATAGGATGGGTAGCCTGGGGTTCTCCACAGTGGACAAATCTTCCAGGAAACTTTCCAGAACATAAGTTCTAGGCTTGTGCTGGAAGAAGTTATGATATATAAAATACTACTACTTTGGGAAGAAGTAGAGGATCTGACGTTTCAGTGTCAATTCTGGTTAGCTTACTGCAATTCAGGAGTCCTCTGGGTACTCCATATCCAGAATTGTAAGAGGACTGTGTTCCTCTTGGTAGCCTATAAAAATAACTTGTGAAAAAAAGTAGTTATAGTAAGCCTTGAGTGATAATATTCTTGAAAGGTCTATTACTGTCGAGGGAATCTAGAAAAGTTTAGGAGCTCTAAATATGTTATTTTTAGCAAACTTCTATTCACTCTACTATACACTCTCTTCCAATACCTAGGAGAACTGTATAATTACACAGCAGGTACATAAAGTACATTTGACATTTGATTGTGAATGAATGTCAAATTACTGTGCTGCAAAACACAAAAATTGAGTGAGTTGCATCTGGAAGAGCTGAAAAGGGCTGGAAAACAGATTTATGTAAAGACAATAAAAGGTGTTTAATTTTACCCTTCGCATTGTCATTGTTTGAGTAGCAGTTACATGGCAGATAACATGTATAAAGTAGCAAGAACAATGAAGAAAGCAATTACTTACTGGTTTACTGGTGTCCTAGCTGAAGTGCATGATTTATATTTGCTGGTACAAATATATACACCAAAATGTATAGTAGTGTGGGGCAAAGAAAAATACCTTGTGATATGCAGTTGTTTCTTCTTCCTCTTTGAGTAAGAGAATGACAACTGTACGTAATCAAATTCTGTCAATAAAGTAACAACCTTCAGAGACCCTTTATAAATTTAGACTCATGTGATCCCCTTGACCTATAGAGAGAAATTCCACCAACTTCAGTGAGAATTTCACACGGCAAATCAGGGCAACATTTGCACATATTCCATAGGAAAGTATAGACAATACCAAGTATAGGGAGAAAGAAAGTCACATGGGAAAAACCAAAGTGGAATAAGAAAATATAGACAGGTGTAGGAGTGATATGTCGAAGCAAGCACATTTGTACGAAGTGGTATATAGCTGATGTTGAGCTTTTGCATGGTGCCTCCAGCACCTGCTTGACACTGAATTTCCCTCCACTCAGTTATGCCTCTGTAGTTTAAAAAAAAAAAAAAAACCAGCATCAACAGGAGACAGTCCTCTCAGCAATCTTAATGCCAGAAGAGAACATGATTTCTGTTGGTTGTAGTTGTAAGTACCTGGGTTCTTAAGGTGATCTCTCTATATTTCTATTATTATGTTGCGTTCTGAGTATTTTTTTAAGCTACAGGAGAAAAGGTACTGAGAGCTCTGTGAATCTCTGTTTTTAGGTAAATTGTTGTAAGATAGGGGACAAATTTTGATAAATAAGTTGTAACTTAATTTTTGCACTTGCTAAGAGACAAAGCCTTTGGGCTGTTGTATGCTAAGAAAGGTGTTTATGAGTGGTCATAAAATACATGGATCAACTGTATCCTACCTGAAAGAGATGATACTGCATCCATGTACCTGTCTATGCAAAAACATGTATCCGAGATAGTTTTGGTTTTGCTGCTGTTATTTTTATTTTTATTTTTATTTTTATTTTTATTTATTTTTATTTTATTTTGTGTGTTTCTCTTGAAATTATGTGATTATTTTTATCTGGGGCATAAATTACAAAAGTTTGGACCACCAAGGGTTAAGTTGTGAATGCTTTCTAAAGCAAAAAAAAAAGGCAAGCCAGTGTTTGTAAAAGGGGTTCAGATCTGTCCTTCTCTTTTCATTTGCAAAATGTTTTCATGCTTAAGAACTTGAATGAAAGCGGTGACAAATTCTTAATTTGAGCACACAGATGCTGTTTGTGTATGATATTTTCTTTCTGTCCATACAAGTCATCAAATGCAAAACCAATTTACATGCAGACTTTTTAATATGTGACTGTATAAAGTTGTGCATATGCAAAATGAGTGCTAATAAATAAACATATGGGTTGCTCTAGAACCCAGTTAATGTAAGATTTCCACTTATAAAAGTTCTGATTGCTTTTATCAGAAAAAAATCTTAAAGCTGAGTCATATAGTCCCTCTCAAGAAAGAAATATTTAGCAGAAATATCATTTAACCTCCTAGAAGGGAAGCTATATAATTAATTCCAGTTTAAAAGCTAAGTGCCACATCTCAGCTTAACGCCAGGAAGTCAGCCCCAGCAGAGATCATGTTTACTCAAAATTCACTGCTAGGCGTGCTCAGTAACAAAGAACCCCTAAAAGGTTCAGGGCACAGTCCCCACGCTCTGGGCCATTTGAGGGTGGGACACGCTTCAGCCGACTGTTGATTTACCGTCGCGTGGGGCTACCTCTGCATGAAGCTGCAGTAATGTGGTAGTGAATCAGGCTCAAAATGCTTAGCATTAATAAAGCTGTCATGTACTCTCTGCAGGTGACATAAAATCTTGGAAGATGCTTGGCCAATTGCAGGTTTCTTCTTTTTCAAAACCTTGGTTTCCCAGACATGCACCGCCTCATCGGCAGTCTGCCTGCATGCTGGGGCAGGGCTCCTGTCTGCCTGCCCGCCCGCACTGCAGGCACCGCTTCTCCTATGCTGCTTTTGCCTGCCCAACTTTTCTCCCCCAACACGCATTATTCAGCTTTATGATATAGGCAGGATTTATTGCTAAATGAGGGAGGGATTTCAACTGGGTTTTATTAACTGCGAAAAGCTGGAGGCAGTGCTCGGTTAAATATTATTACATAAGGTGATGCAGGGGTCTAATATCTGTCACGATCAAAGGCTAAAGCAAATTCAGTGGGCACCGTAATATCAGCACTAATAATCAATGTTAAATTAAGATATATTATCCAAGTAACATCCATAAAGAAATGAGGAGTCTTGATATGTCACAGCCATTTTTATTAGAGCAGTGTTGGAGCTGGGGAGGAAGGCTTGTTGCTATAAAGAAACGATGGTAAAATTCTGCTGTTTTTGCTGGAAAACGCACTGTTAATTACACTGACATATGCTGAAATGAGGCTATATAGTTCCTCTCCTTGATGAAATGAGCTCTGTGTTTCTTATGAGACCAGATTTGAAATAAACTACATAAACAAAGTGGTAAAAACTCCTTTAGTACTTCCCGTCTCCCCTCCCCCATGTATTTCCCTTGTAGTTATTTTCAATCTACAAATTAATTAGAAGTACAGCAGGCACAGTATATCTTTGAAAGTTGTCTCTCTCCCACAGCCTGCACTTCTTTAGAACATAAAGGTTGTGGAAGTGAGCAAAAGTATTTCATATAAAATTATTTGAATGTGTGTGTGGGGAGATCACTGCACACCAGAGAGGGCAAGGGTGCCCTGTGCAGTATTACACACCATCATAGTTAAAACTCAGGGCTGTGGGGTGTGTTTTTTTTACTATAGGTTTTATATATTATATACTATATATTACATACATGTATGCATACATACATACATGTATATATATTACTTTATTGCTTGGCCTGCCACATGCTCTGGCCCCCTTTCTCTTGTATTTTCAATATCACAGTATAGCATGCTGTGCATTATAGAGTATCGCAGATCATCCTTGTTATGCATAATATGTTATCCATGCTAAATTAGAAAACAGGAAGCAACAGAGGGCAGCTGGTGCTTGCCCTTTACTATAATCTCCTAATAATCTGTTTTATCTAGTCTGTTCTTGAATTCTAGTAGTAATGATGATTCAACTATTTCTCCCCTGACAAATTATTCCATTGTCTAACCTTTTGGACATTTCTGCCTAATGTGTAGTTTTAATATTTAAGTTTTGAATTTCAGACCATTATTTCAGCTATAATGGTAAATGTGAAAGCCATCTTCTATCAATTAACAACCATCTGGGAGAGATGAAATTCAGAAATGAAGCAAAGTGCTGTACAATAGTGAATGATGAAGGGAAAAAACCCAACAACCAAGCGAAATGTACTTTTTGCAAGTGCTTTCTGGCACAGAAAGGTGGTGACCTCTTCAGCTTTTAAAACACTGTTTCTTTTCTCCCTCAGTAATATGTGGAATTCATAATTGTCTGTCCTAAGTGTGTCAAAATCATTAGTCAGTTTCATGTCCTTTGGGTTGTTCTAAAAAGTAGCAAAGAAACAGCTAAACATTTGAAATTGTAAAAGTGGTTGACTTCTGGGTTTTTTTGAGGCTCTCGGTGGTTATTTTCTAGATTTTCTCCAGAACACAAACGATTAAAAACATTACCACTTAAAAAAAAATTAAAACATATTATTGTGTTATCAAAAAGTTCAAGGGACTCAAGCATTAGGAATTAGCCATAATGTTGTAAAAATGTTGGTAACTGAGGCACGGTGCTGACAGGTCCTGAATAGTATCTTAGGTCTAGCAAAACTTCAGCACATTATCCCAGGACTTAGTAAAACTCTGTTACAATCCAGGCAAAGCTTACTCCTGACTCTCCTGACCAGTTGAGATAGGATACTTAGGGTATATCAGATTTTTTCTTTTGCATAATCCTCAGACAACCTAAATGGTGATAAATAATGAACGCTGGAAATCACTACAGTAGCAGTAACTTACTCTGCCCATCACGTGAAAAGAGGGAATGCTGGCATGTTGATAGCGCCATCAACTTAATGGGTGAAATAGTCTGCTCCTTTCTGTATGGACCAAGCAGAGTTTCCGATTTCATGGTCAGAGGAGACTGCTGCAGTGCTCTGTGCTGAGTATTCACAGAGTAGCTGGGAAATCCTGTCCCCAGCCCCCTTCTCTCCCTTGAGGAGTAATGAAACACAAGAAACCTCACATAACAGCATAACCAGTGTCTAGCTTTTACCTGGTGGCAAAGCCGAGTGGTTTCCCATATGACACATACTGCCAGGAAAAGTCTAGCCCTAAAATGACCTAAAAATTTAGCCCTCCACATATGAAGCTGCATTTCAATGATGGTATTTGTACCCTGCACTTAACCCCAAAACCCTACAAAAGAAAACACTAGAAATGCAGATAGATCAAACCAACACAGTGTTATTCTGTCCCTGAGTGGACAGAATAATAATAAAAAAGAAGAAACTTCCAGCTAGCAGGAACTTCGTTTTTCATTACAAAAGTATTGTAATCCATTTCAGCTGTAAGGAAATCCTCCTCCAATTTCATGCTACAGTAGTGTCCATAACAAAAATAAATGTATGTTACCAACATAGATTAAATAGCTGCTGATTGAATATTACACTGAGGAGAGAGTTCAGCAGGTAGTTCTGGCCTAAATTCTGACTTTTTTGCCTTCAATCAATGCTGGGGGTTTTTTCCCTTTTAGTATCCCCACAAAAAAAACCAACCAAACAAACAAAAATGACAATAGTCTTGAGCGGTCAAAATCAATACGTGTTGCTACAATTGTGACCCATTACTTTAGAGAAGGATATTCTGTTAGTTTTTTAATGTAATTTTTAATTTATTTTTAATTAATCACATAAAAAGACAAAGGAAATGTTTTTTATATTTTAAATAATATGCAGATTTTAGGAGGTTAAATTCCTTCATGTCAGTGTATGCCGGTAATGTCTCTTAATCTGTGTATTGCTGACATAACAGACCATAAAGGATTTTGGAAAGTAATCAGAGGAGTCACGAATCCAAATGCATTGGGAGGATTTACTAGCACAGTGGACCTTGACATTTCGTTTGATGAATATAGCTCACTTTGCATGTCCCACTCTTGTAACTCTTTCTCATCTTGGGCAATGAATAGTTCCACATACAAGTACTGTTACTGCCTATTTGCATATATGAATGAGAATTCAAATAACATGCAACTATTTAATTTTATTATTGAAGTTGCTTTATATTCAACTCCACTTTCTCTTGAAAATATAATTTATTAGACTTCAGTCACTGTAGACATACTGACAATACTGTTTTCTTTTTTTTTTTTACCAAATGAGAATGTCTATCTAAACTAATGTTTTAGGGAATCTCAGAAACCCTCTATCTCTAAATGAGCATTTTTCTTATACTGTTGAAGAAATCAAGCTTGTTTTCTAGTGAAATGGACTAAACCCCTATCCTAGAAATAGGTAAGAACTCTCTTCTTTCAAGGGCTGCTTCTTTCCTCAGATAGTAATTTCCAATATCTTCAGGGAATTCACTTGCTTACATGTTGTTAAAAGAAGAGATTTACAGGGATTCAAGGGAATTGTATAAAAGCATTAAAAAAAAAAATAAAAATTGTCACAGAGCACTTTGGGAAGAGTATCCTTAAAAGCCAGACAGTATTATCAACCAGTTCTTAGTTAAGACCACTGAAGGTAGCCTTTCCTCAGTAATTGCTCCTTGCAAATAATCACTTCCTGCAGAGGTTCACAACCTCATTACACTTCTTCCTTGAGGCATTGTTAGGAAAAGCTCTTTTCCAGGGGGACCTGCAGTAGCACAAAGTTAAAGACATTAAAAAAAAACCCACAAAAAAAAGCACATTAGCTAAATTGCACGGTGTTCCTAGAAGACAGTAAACAAATAAACTCTCTTCTGCCCAATTTAGAAGTGAGTAAAGTCTGTTTGCTCGTACTTACCCTCAACTGCACTGTTGGGAGGAAGGGAAAGCATTCATCTCATGCACAATCCGTTTTACCTTTCACTCATCATCTTACTTTTTATCTCCTGCCCTGACTCTATCATTCCACATCACAAGAATATATTGTAAACCTACCCACACATGTTGAAAAAACTGTAGCAGTAGTATCAGCAATTCACTAATTTTCTTCTTGTTTGGACAATTATGGTTTTACTCCTTAGAAAGGTAAACTATTTCATTTATATTTTCCTAGGCTGCTTTTTGCCTTTGAACCTTGTTTAGTAAGTAAGATGGATTTCATTTTGTTTAATGAGTTTCCCTTTCAACAACTCATCTTGATGTTGGATTTTATCGTCTCTTACATTCTCCCAATAGCTCACCTTCTGTCAAAATAAATGTAATACACATTGCCAGATGCAAAGATAAAACCTACTGTTTTTAGTGGAAGAATTGTCAACTTTTCAACAGGTATCTGTCTAGTACTCAAGACTACAGTCTCCTTTTATTTAAATGAGGCCCTGTTCTCATATTGACAGTTGTTTTATTTTTATCTTTTCCTCTATCATGTTGCTACTTCTACCTAGGTAAGGCTTCCCTTAGGCTTAGCTAGATTAGATTAAATTTACCAAATCTTGCCTTTGCAGTATTTTGGCTGAAGAGTGTGTCGCTCAGGACAGCATTTGCCTCAGCTAATTTTAAAGCTAGAGTTCACCAATGCACATGCAGGTGCATGCAGTGTAGATGTCAGTATCTGAGTATGAGAGCCATCTAAACCAGGTCAGGGGAACTGTGTTTCTTGTTCCTGCAGCCTCCCTGAAAGAGTCTACTGCTAATGATGGTTCTCAAAACTGAGATACTACAGCAATTATACAGACTGTTTTGGTAGTTCTTATGATTATCATCCTGTGCTGCTCTCTGTTGCTTCAGAAACTATTACCCTGTTCATGTGCCTCTGCCTGCTACCTCTCTCCTTAATCCTGCGTATGTCTTCCAGCTGCAGTTCCGCCAGCTCCTCTGTCTGCCAGTGACCAGGCTGCCCATCCTTCCTGTTGTGCTTTGCAAATGTGCCTTACTTCCTTTTTGGGTAAACCATCTAGATAGCAAGAAGACAAGAAGAGGAGACCCTGCCTTACCTAGCATGCAGGACTGAAACGTTCCTTAGCTTTTTCATTCTGTTTGCTTTACCCTTGTCAGAGCAGATTGCTATGCAGAGGGACACAGTCACATTTGAAGTGACAGATTTATAATACCTAACAGAGAGTGTCAGGAACCAAACCTGGGCCTTGATTCCATGCGGCATATATAGATGGCTTCCATCAGCTCAGCACAGAGCAAGCCCCTCTTATGGCAGCTCTGTCTTCAACAGAGTTCTTTGAAATGTCCAAAGAAAGAGCCAGGGAAAGACCTGACCCTTAAACTGTGCCCAAGGTTCAAGCTCACTAGCTGGCTCTCTTTATTGGCCTATAGTGTGCCAAACCCTGGTCCCACGTTGCAAAATATCCCTCAAAAAGCCATCCAGCCATGTGCCGAGTCTGATCCCAATGTTTTCAATGCGTGCAGTATACACATGCTACGCCTAGATGCAACATTAAGCATATCCTGGATTAATAAATTTGCATGGGAATAGCAGAGAGGTGCTCTTGCTTTATAAGCAGCCCTGGTTGACTGCTAAAGATCTGGGCAACAGGAGTAGTGACCTTCCATTTGTCAGAGCTAAAATTACCAAGAAGTGTCCTGCAGCATGAAAATGGCAGTTGTAGATCTGTTCAGAAACCCTCTACTACAGACACGTTCAGGAGAGCTCTCGTCCCTCACTCCAGCAAGGGATCCTCATTTTGCTGTGAGGGGGCTTCAGTGTTGCCAGAATACAAGGGGCTAGGGCACCTGTGGTCATTCCAGTCCAGACAGACTTCCTTCTCATCAGTACAATGTCTTGCCATGCGCAATAGTTTGTCTAGCCCCTTGGCTTGTTTTTGAAGGTGGCTAATTACTCCATTACGTTTGCAGTGTGGATACTTCAGACACATAGCCCACAGCTGTAGTATGTACCTATTTCAATAATAATCTTATTCATTTACGTTTGTGTAATCAGGTTGTTGTGTTGGGTTTTTTTTAATTATTCGATTCCCAACTTCCTCAGACCTAATAACTGTTGAACAGTTGCAAAGTTTTAAATTGTGATTCACCATAGATCATTACAAAATAAAAAGTGGTAACACATTTATCTCCAGGGATTTATCATGGTCCATAAACCACGCTGATAACTGTGAAAAGGAATGCATGAAAGCGTTAAGAGGTGCAAATGTGTTTAAACTGATTAAAATGTTAAATTAAAAAAACTGAGAAAGGGAAAAACTTGACTGGCAGTTGACAAAGTGTGAAGAAGCTGAAGCATCAACATAATCTTCCTCCTTGCATAGTTTAACAGCTGACTTTTGGATAACACATCTACTACGCAATGAACTAAAAGTTAAGTTACATGGAGTAGGATTAATTTCACCCAGCTTCAGATGTCCAAGTCTGAGATAGTTATCCTAGTTTGTCTTCTAAAAGAATAAGCATTCTCAGACTGCATTTCACTGCTTTCTCAAATAGGCATGTAAAACAGACCAGCTGAATTACCCTCAGGTTGTCTGAAAAAAAAATCTTATTGGAGAAACCAGGCAAGAGATCATGTTTTTCCTACTGGCTGGACTAAAAAATAAACCTGTAGGCAGAGCATCTAAAAAGAAGGCTGTAGGAATCTCTGCATTTAGGGTAGGAGAGAATGACTGATCCCAGGAACTGAGGAAAAATGACTATTATGGATCACCACAGGAAACACAAAGACAGAAATATTTTAACAAAAGTAGCGTTCCAACTACAGGAGGAATGGAAGATTTTGAGAGGATGTGTTTTACATTTTTGAGCCTGCCCGGAGAAGTGGTGACTCAATCCAAACCAATAGATGGGAAATGTGTTACTGAGAAAGCACTTTGGGGCAGCAGATTGGCTTGACAATGTGACTGATTTGTCCTTTTTTTTTTTTTTTANTTTTAAAAAGCTGTTCTTGAGCAGTGGGAAGAAATACTGCTTTTTTGTCCTGTCTCGTCTGGGTTCAAGTGCAAGACCATAGGAGAGAGAGAAGACTATGCCAGCCCTAGCAGTATATGAATAAGTTACCCTAGTTACATTATTTTAATTTGCATTCAAATGTAACCTCACTTCAGTTATTCATAGTCATTTTGATGTTTTTAGTATGCTTACTTTAAGAAAAAGTTACAGGTGAATTCCCTTCAAAGTTCTAGTCAAAACCTGTCACAAACTAGCTAGACTGGTTTTAATCTGGGTTAAAAAAAAAAATTATACATTACTGAAGCCTGAGTATCACATTGGCAACAGACAATTCTGTAAACTTTTTTTTTTTTTTAATACTCTCCACTACAATGTGGAAATTAGCACTAGAAACTACGCACTCCTGGAATGGAGGTAGAAACATATAATAATTTTACAGATTGACACTTGTGAGTACAACTAGTTCTTTGTGCTTAAGTGCCTACAGGAGAATAGCAAAGTAGAAACTCAAGAATAATTTCTCCTGCTCTACAATAGTGTCATGTGTGTATAAATTCCAGAGTGGAACTTTTCAAAATGCATTGTACTGGGAGTTCATTTGATTTATTTACAATTACCCTCTGCATGCTCCTAAATCTCTTCCTTTATGACTTAGTAGTGAAGCTTTCTTGTTTATATCTGTACTGAGTATTATCTTGGTCTTCATTAAGTCTCATCTCACTAAATTACTGCAGCCAAAGTGCCAGATCATCTAGATACATCTTCATTTGTTCGTGCTTAAATACCCGACTTGCCAGAGGGTTAGGCTTGGAATATTTTAGGACATAGTCAATTCTGAATGTGTTTATTAATTCAGCACTGATCCTTGCCAGACCACACTTTTGCTGGGTCTTAGACCTCTTCAAATAAATATAAAATGTGAATTAGTTTAAAGAAAAAAGAAAATAGCACTTTCAGAAGTGTTTATTGATAGATCTCCTACAAAACAGAAAGACTATAAGAAGGCTTCAAACCATGAAGTGTATCCTGTTAGTAAAATCTTGCAGGTATACTATAATTTTAGGTAATATGCATACACAGTATTGAAATTATCAGTATTTTGCATAAATCATTGTGTCTTTAAGTACCTGGAAACGCTGGTTTCTTTTCCATATAAACCAACATAATTTAACCGGAGGTAAACATAAACCCTCTTTCACCCACTTCTGTTTGTAAATACAAGGAAAAACATCATATTAAAGGCAATACTGTTAGTATACTATGTATTTTAGGTGAGATGGTAATATAGGTATCTTGCTTCTGATAGGAAAGGATATATTTTATAAGTGATGGCAAGTAGAGATTTACATTTATAACCTAGAGCAGAACCAGTACAGACATTGGTCTAAGAAGAAGCTGTCTTCTTGTTCCATGGTATGTCCTCAGTGTGAAATGGGAAGAGATGTCTATGACTGTGGAGACCCAGGCTGGTAAGTCCACAGTGTGCATTACCATGTGATGTGCATCGCAAAATTCATGTCCAGCTTCAGCCTAGACCAAGTAACACCTAGGCTTAACAGATATGACACACAGAGTCAAGATGCAGTTGGGCAGTGTTAATATGGCATGGCTCCTTTTGACACGGGTTTTTTTTTTTTTTGGCTGCTGTGCCACGTGTCAAACTAGCAGATCTCGTGCCTAGCTTGATGCTACTCTGTACAAAGCAACTATCAAAAATCTCTGCTAGATCTTTGCGGAACTTCATTTTAGACACATGGCATATATTACTTGAGTCTAAGACTTATCTTCACAATATATGCCAGTTCTCAATTTTTGTCCCTGGTGTTTGTTTTGAATAGCGCCTACTACTGAACAACTATCTTTTTCTTCTGTGACTGATAAATCATGGGGGTTTTTTGTTTGGCAGTACTCATGCATCTACTGCAGACCAACATAGTATGGAAAAAGGTCAGTGAGATAATTTAGCAAATGTAACTGCAACCTCCTGAATTAAATATTTTATTCATAATCTCTGGAGTGCTATAGAAACATGAAATTTTCTGCCAATACATTAAATTTATATACATACATATATATATACCCACATATGCTGAGTAACTGCAGTGCATAAACATGAATTAAACTTATATTTCATGTAGCTATATGCTTTTTGAAATTATTTTTTGTTTAGGTTTTTTTTTTTTAGTTTAATCAAGTTTTTACTTTACTTTCTTTCCATCTTTCAAACCTTTTTGTCTCTTTTGGAAGCCCAGATTAATTAGTTGATTCTCTCTTCTTCTTTTCTAATTCCATCTACAGTTCAGAGGCATGTAAAACCACAAAGCAAGCTAATAACCAATAAATGGAATAATTAATTCAATGCACTGAAACTAATTTTAATTTATATTTCTCAAAGACTCTCACTAGGGAACGGAGAACTTGAGTTCTAGGGACTGAATTGCTCCAGTTCTGGTTGTTTTGAATATGTTGTGGGTAAAAACTGTTCCTGTAAAGTTGGAACCTGCAACAGCTAAAATCAGAAGGGAAATTAATAACCAAAAATGTTTAAAAATGAGCAAGAATGAGGAAAAAAGCTGAAAATTATTTCAATCACAACCTATCTTTTTTAATCAAAGCTATTTTGTTTACCTCACAAGGTACACCAAACACAACTAAGTATCTAAATCTGTTGAACAGGTGAAGTCAGAAGCTGGACTATTCTATGCATCATTTCTTTCAAAGAGATCAAGCATTTTGGATGGGCAGTAACACAAATATTGACTTTTCAGAAAAGATAGCAGGGAAATATTAAGGGACATGGATTCTTGGTTTGCTCTTTTTGAAAAACATCGGAGATATTTTAGTTCTGTTAGATCTGATAGATTCACAGAATCACAGAATCATTGAGATTGGAAGGCACCTCTGGAGAACATCTAGTTCAACACTCTACTCAAAGCAGGACCCCCTAGAGCAAGTTGCCCAGAATCATGACCAGCCAGGTTTTGAATATGTCCAAGCATGGAGATCCCACAGCTTGTCTGTGCAACCTATTCCAGCGTATAATCACCTGCACAGTAGAGATTGTTTTTCTCATGTTTAAACAGAATTTTCTGGTTTTTAATTTGCGCCCATTGCCTCTTGTCTTCCATCTTATTTAATGTCCCCCACCTCAGGTATTTCTACACATTGATCCAGACTGAACAGTCCCAGCTCTCTCAGCTTCTCCTTACATGCAAGTGTCCTGTCCCTTAATCATTTTCGTGATCCCTTGCTGGACTCAGTCCAGTATGTCACTGTCTCTCTTGTACTAAGGAGCCTAGAACTGGACACAGTACTCCAGGTGATGATGCTGTTACTCACACAGTCCAGGAGGCTGTTGTCCTCCTTTACCGCAAGGGCACATTGCTGGCTCATGCTGAATTTGTCTACCAGGATCCCCAGGGCCTTTTTTGCATAGCCACTTTCCAGCCCCAGTCTGTACCGGTGCATGGGATTATTCCTCAGGACTTGGCATTTCTCTTTGTTGAAACATTTTTCCAGCCTGTAGAGTTCCCTCGAAATGGCAGCATAACTGTCTGGCATATCAACCACTCCCACACAGTTTTCTATCATCTGTGAAAATGCTGACAGTTCAACCTGTCCCATAGCGCAGGTCATTAAAGGAGATGTTAAAGAGTATTGGACCCAGTATCCACCGCTAGAGTTTACCATAACTGACTAACCTTAACCTGTAGTTGCAGATCTGCAGGTGGAGCAGGAGAGCAGGAGTTGTCCTCATGGTGACAGAAGTCATGAGTCTTCACCATCCTGGGAGTCTCCATTTCCCAAGTCAATAGCCACAGGCTCTGCCTGTCCCTCCTTCAGTGCAGCTGGGGCTCAGGATCTCATGTCCTGCAGGGTCTCAGAGAAGATCCAGCCAACCTCTTTTTCATCATGCCTGATGTTGTACAGCCTGCTGACCTCTTCCCACAGCTCCTTTATTGGTGACATAGACTCTCGTCAGTGCTTACATCCTGCAGGCGAGGAGCCCATCATCCCTCGCCCTGAGATCAGTGAGAAGAACCAGGCATCGCTGCCGCACAAGGTCTGCAGAGCTGCATCTGCCTTCAGGAGCTCCAAGTGGGTTAGGTCTCTGATGTGCTGGGGTAGTGGCTTCAGTGGGTGCTGAAGACTGTGCCTGTGGCATATCAACACAGTTGCTGCGCATGTGTACACTGTCCTCAGCAGAGTTTCTGGCCTGCTGTCATGTGTCCTGCTGCTCCTACAGCTAGCTGGAAGTCATATCCTCCATAGTTATCTCCTCCCAGCAGCAGCAGGTATGCTGAAGTTCCTTGAAGATTTCCTTTGGTCCCAGAAGATCTGTAATTGTGTTTGGGACCCAACTAGATGTGCCAAAACTTCTTTGCTGAGTCCAGAGCCCCCTCATGAGCACTGTCCTACTGTTCCTGCTGTCCCACTGCTCCTGCTCACGGCTAACAAATCCCAATTTCTTGGAAAATCAGTCAGTTCAGTAAGAAGACTGATCCGCTCATTAGCCTGTAAAACACTAGGACCAAAGAAATAAACATTTTAGGACCAAAGAAATAATCAGCTTTAAGGCAAACCTGACTGAGAGGTGTATTTTCTGAAAAAGGAATTCTCTCCCTTCCATCTTCAGTGTACATTTTTCTTCACAGCCCCCCAGAATCCAACAAACAGTAAGCACGGGCTTGATTTTTAGGCTGAGCTTTAATTATCTGGTTTTCTGCCTGAAACCTGAGTTCATATATATTCCTTTTTCCCCTCCTGAATCAGCTTAAAACAAAATCTATTTTAATACTTAATATTTTCTTAAATATGGGATAAATGCTGTCTTTTTTCACCCTTTCCTGTGATACCTCATGACGTTCAACAAGGCCAAATGCAGGGTCCTGCACCTGGGTTGGGGCAACCCCCAGTATCAATACAGGCTGGGGGATGAAGGGATTGAGAGCAGCCCTGTGGAGAAAGAGTTGGGAGTACTGGTGGATGAAAAGCTGGACATGAGCCGGTAATGTGCGCTTGCAGCCCAGAAAGCCAACCGTATCCTGAGCTGCATCAAAAGAAGTGTGGCCAGCAGGTCGAGGGAGGTGATTCTGCCTCTCTACTCTGCTCTGGTGAGACCCCATCTGGTGAGTACTGCATCCAGCTCTGGAGCCCTCAGCACAGGAAAGACATGGACCTATTGGAGCAGGTCCAGAGGAGAGCCACAAAAATGGTCAGAAGAATGGAACACCTCTCCTCTGAGGAAAGGCTGAGAGAGTTCTGGTTGTTCAGCCTGAAGAAGAGAAGGCTCTGGGGACACCTTATTGCAGCCTTTCAGTACTTAAAGGGGACTTATAAGAAAGATGGGGACAGACTTTTTAGTAGGGCCTGTTGCAATAGGACAAAGGGTAGTGGTTTTAAACTAAAAGAGGGTAGATTCAGAGTAGATATAAGGAAGAAATTTTTTACCATGAGGGTGGTGAAACACTTGAACAGGTTGCCCAGAGGTGGTAGATGCCCCATCCCTGGAAACATTCAAGGTCAAGTTGGATCGGGCTCTGAGCAACCTGATCTAGTTGAAGATGTCCCTGCTCGTTGAAGGAAGGTTGGATTAGATGACCTTTAAAGGTCCCTTCCAACCCAAACTATTGTACAATTCTATGATACGCGCTTGTATCTGTGTCATAATGTTAGTGCTTTGAGAGGATTGCAAGGAAAACCCACCTTTTGCCCAGTGCTTTATTTCATGAAATTGATTTAAATAAACATATCCTTTAAGCACAAATCAAACAAATAAGCACCCTGTAAAGAACCCCACTTACATGCCAGCAAGGGAAAATCTTTAATGACTGGAATCACCAAAATTTCCTTTAATGTTGTCTGGTCGAATTTCCAATTAAATCACAGTACATTAGAAATGCCCCAGAAGTGACAGCATAGAAAAGAAATAAAAAGTTCAAAATGAGGCTCCATATCTAATAACAACTGTGATAAAAGTGCTACAATACAAAACTTCATAGTAATTATTCCATTGCATATAACAAAGTAACTTGTGGAGCATAAACCTAACGAATATTGTATGTTGATAGTTCAAACACAGTATGCTTTTAAAATGCTATCAAACAGTGGCAAGCTATGCCAGAAAGCACAGCCTCATCCAATAGCTTTATGCAAAATACAGACACTTACCAAGTCTTAAATTCTACTACAAAGTACTATAACGTGTTCCTAGGCTTCATATTATGTTGTAAAATGCAACAAAAAAGCCCTAACAAACAAGCAAAAAAATCTCCTCGTTTGCCTGCCAGGTACTTCTGAGACATTTTTTAGAGCTTTTAAAATAATACCATTCCATGTGATTCCTTTTTTGGTTAAGTTTTTCAGCGTTCATGTGGGTCCTTTATGTTTGTTCTTTCTTGACAAGAACACCCTGCCAAATCAAGGTTTTTCCATTTGTCTCTTCAACAATACTAGCATATTTTTGGTGCCCCTTGACACAGAAACCTAGTTAGTAAACATAGCAGTTGTGTTTATTGGAGTTATAAAGTGAAATAAAGCAGGTTATTCTCTGGAAGAAAAACAGTTTGGATCTGAGTCTAGGAAAAAAAAGAAATGTGGGTAAAGGGTGAGGGCTTCACCTCAAAGTGAGTAATTGTCTTATGCTCTGCAGAATCCTGAAGGATTATTTTGACGATAGCTGTTTACTGTTCCTTTCGCTGCTGGGTTAATATAGTAGAGTGCTTTCTCCAGACACTGAATTTGGCTTCACTTTCTTATTCATGCCTTTTAGAATTAAAAAAAAAAAGGGGGAAAGGTGCTATAATACAGGCAGCTCTTTCCTTCACTGAATGTATTAATTTATATATGATATACATTGATTAACACGCATAATTTTGCAACTGCAATATACTCACCTTTTAGTTGGGCCTGCTCTTTATGACTTACAAAGCTGTTACTCTATGGTTTAGCAAGAGCAAATATCCTACTGGAGTCAGATTAGCATGTTTAAATCCATTTAATGTTCTATGTAAACAGTAAGATCACCTATTGTTGAATTGTTCAGGAACTGTGGGAGATTTCATACAATGATTGACCAGTAATTTTTAGAATAAAAATGGCAGTAAGACACCAAATTTCTACATTGAATTTCAGATTTGCGGCTAGTTTGACATTCCAGTTGGAGATTTCCAGTGAAAACTAGCAAAATATTTCATATTCATATCTGGTCTTGATGTGAAAACTGCAAAGCGCAGGGCTTGGAGGTCAGCTTCTGGTTTTGTTGCATCCTTTGAATTCTGTATGTCCAGTGCGTGGCTAACAACCCTATTTGCCCATCAATATTTTCTGGTTTTGCTAAGAGGTTATGGCTGCAAACATGAACAGAGCATTTGTCTGTCTGCCCTGCCATGCTGTCTCAAACCTCTACTCAAAATTACAGGGGTATTTAGCTCTCTCAAATTGCTGCCACCGCCACTATTATTAATTAGCAGCCTGTAGAGAACCATGCATTTTAATGGGAATGGATTTTCCAATAGTGCCGTAACCTATGAGAAGCTTGGGAGCATAGTGATATTTTGGCAGAGGCAGAGTAGAGAAACTTGTACTATAAGCTGTTCATGCTGTAGCTGTCCTGTGAATATATAGAGGTTGTCAACCACCAAGGTTGCTGTGTTTTTCAGCAGTCACTCAGTGCCAAGCAGCATGATAGAGGGTTGCTACATTCAGCATCTGAGTCCTAGGCGATCCATACTGTATAACAGGAGTCCCTGAATAATATGACAAGACAGCAGATGACAGTGACTGCTTCAGTTTGGCTCATCTTAGCCTCTTAAAAGTTCACTTTCCCACATCCTTCTTTCCCTGCCAAATGTAACTGTAATAATAACATAAACATAATGTAGCATTTCCAACGTTTATAAGTAGCCCAGTAATTAAGCTACCTAATTGCGTCCCTCTAGTTTTAGAGTTGCTAGGTGCTGCTGTGTAGCCCAGTGGGCCTCTCCAAGACATCAACATCGTTGTTACCAGATGGCAATAAATCTTTCCTTTCTGTCTGAGACTCTAAGCCCAGTCTCCGAGGGCTCAGCTGCTCAGCCTGTTGCGGCTGTAGCTTGTCTGAGACATTTTGGGGAAACACAGCCAATTCAGTGCCATTTATCTCCCTCTTTTCTGGGATCTGGAGAAGGTGTTGCTTATTACTTCACAGTATATGTCAGCTGGAGTGACAGCCTCATAAGACCAGGAGGATACCTCTTGTGATATCGCCTCTGTTTGTGACCATTGTTTCTCATTGTGGTGTATACAGCTTCATTTTTGTGAAGATTCAGCAAGTGCTGGATGCCCAAATCATACCGAGGCTGTTTGGGGGTTTTTTTTCCTGCTTTTTTTTTTTCTTCCTCTCTACAGCTGCAAATTCCCAGTGACTCTGACATCAGTGGTTTTGGTTTTCTGTTGAGTAAATGTGAGGAGGTGACAGCCCTTGCCTCATCGGCGTTATTCAGGAGGCCGGATGGGATTCTACAGCTGTTTTTCTGAGGTGCTTAATTACTTTGACACTGTCACTAAACCTTTAGACTGGGGATCACGTGAGAGTAGCAGTTAGATGTCTAGACCCATATTTCACTGCAGGATGCCTAGACTGAAACCTACTGAGCTGTGGCCAAGTGTCAGATGTTGATACGCATGGTCACCTGTTTAGCTGTAGTATCCTTACAGGATAATAATTGTTTAGGACAGGTAAATTTTTTTTCCAGCCAGTATAAACAAATTTATGTCTACTTTGTTTTGAGAGGGAAAAAGGCATGAGCAGGATTTTCCGTGGCAGTGGACTGGTCCCTTTTGACTGGCTGGAAAATGTAACAAACCTTGATAGTTTCTTCAGTGTCACTGCTCCTTTTGGGCAGTTTCAAGTTATCACTGACCTTTCCCTAATTGAGCAACACTTAAACTTGTGTTATTTCTAAGCAGTCTCCCAAATGTGTCAGAAGCATTTCTACTTGTTGAGAACTGCAAGCTGGCGCCTTAAAAAAACTGGGGAGTTTTGAGTACCATAAGTTAACAAGTATGTTAATGTGTCATCAAAAAGGAGGCAAAAGAAGTAGCACGTTTTTGAACATGCAAATACTAAGCAGTCAAATGGTATTGTGTCAGACTGTTCCAAAATGCCTTCTTTGGGCTGAGAATAACTTTATGAGCAGATAAGTTGTATAAAGTTATAAACCTCTGAAAACATGGGATTATAATGAAGTGCATCCTTAAATACAACTTAACTGTTGCTACAGTGGTGATGTTATTAATTCAAATGAAAAACAGCAATTAGCAGATAATCTCCTAAGTAACTAAGATCCAGGATCCACCGTGCAAAACATATTATATCTCAGCAGTATTGTTTCTAAATACCATTAATCACAGTCTTAGATGAGGCATTGACAGCAATTTTTGTTTGGCAGTGAAGGAGCTATTTTAATTTTTAAGATAAATTATATACTGTTTATGTTCTTTTAAAACACTTTGAATAATTTCTAAGCTACCTAGAATAGAGCAATTTACATATTTTATATATGAAGCATAGGATTTTTTTACTTTCTTGCAATGGTTAGTTCATACTCCTCGTTTAACTGGTGTAAATTCATTGGTAGTTGACTTGTGGTAACATCTGTGCTGGTAAAATGTCAGTCTAGACATTACACACATTAATGTTTCGGGTCAGAGAAGTCGTGTGAGGTTGACCCGTCAAGTAAAGATTAAATCTGTCTACACTAGAACAGAGATTTGAAGAATGCAAACCTTGCAAATTGTTGGCTAGCTTAACTGGTGATGATTGATGGTTTCTCATTAGTTTTGGTTGTTTTGTTTTGTAAGAGCCCCTCTTTGTGACAGTACTATGTGCATACCTAGTAGATGTAGGCCAAGTCCAATTTTGCTGTCCAACCTTTCAAAATTTCTAAGTATAAAAAGAAAGTGTAAAAATATAAAATTGGTGGTAAGATGGCAATATAGGCAAGACCAGAATTGGTTATCTTACCAGGTTACACCATTGTATATTTCCTGCTGAAGTCAGTTAAAAGCAGTGTGTATTCTGAACATACAATTTATGAAGGGGCTCTTCTTCTGCCCACAGGTCTCACTTACCATGGAGGTCATAGGTCTGTGTCGCCTTGGAGCACCAGAAGGACTGAAGTGAGTGGCTGTTCTCTAACCCATGATCCATCATGTTTTTATGTTTTCACAATTGGGGCAAGCAAGATAATGTGGTGTGTGTATAGGCAATAAGTACTTTGAGCCAACACTACATTTCTCTGTCTTTATATAGAAAAAGTCTTCACAGCTCAAACATACAAATGAATTATCACCAGAGAGGAATTGTCGTGTGTGTAAGCTGAGCTGTTGTAACTGTGGCTGAGTTTGTCTTGCGCAAATTTGCTTAGGTGCCTGCATCTAAACTGGTAGGGTCCCTAGTAAAAAAGAAATAGGTACTTTTAAGGCATATTTCTTCCGATACATTTTAGCTGTCTACTTTAGAATGATATGAATCACTCCACACAGCTGCCATTTCTCCCTGTGCTTTCTAAAAGGCATCTAGATGACTAAATCGGATGTAGGTAATTACTTTGTACTTTGATTGTGTAACTACAGGAAATGTAATACGAAATGCATTTGCTTAAGTCTTAACAAGAGAGGACATAAGCTAGAGCATTTTTCTTCATATTTGTAGTGGGGTAACAGCATCCATATTGTTAGTTATTGAAATTCAGCTGACACAAAATAACTTGTGAAGCCATAATACAATTTTCCCTACATTTTCTGTGGTATTGAAAGTAGTTGAAACTTTCCAAGCTCTTAGCACTGGAAAACCCCATATTAAGTATGCTCAAATGTTTCAGATTTAATTCAGGTCCTCTGTTATTTTGAGTCAATTATGTGTATCACTTGGAGATCAATCAATAATAATAATAATAAAAAATTAGCTCTCTGCTACTGTGTTTCCTGGCTGGCTGCCTGAAGAAAAACCTTTCTCCTTTGGCTCCCCCTTTGTGTGTACTTAATCAAATTAGCTCAAAATAGAAAAAGCGATATACAGATCAAAGGAAAATGTTTAACTATAAATTACCTGCTTGTCTCTTGGGCTTACTCACCTCCCTTCAAATAGGAAAGGAAGTACTAGAGTGGTTTTTTGCCTTTTAGCTGTTTCCAGTCCAATTAAGGACATTTTACATAGCCTGAGACCAAGAGGGCATAGGGCAGTCCAAATTCTAGTCTCCTGTGAACTAGTGTAATTGATGGCTCAGAGCCTACTGGAAGTGAGATGCAACGACTTAAGTAGTTATCATCACATATAGTGTAAGCTAGGGGTGATGAAAAATCATGGCAATATAGCTGTTAGGCAACATTTTCTTATATTTTATTGTATCAAAAGCAGTATCTCTGCTTTTCCGTTTGTGCTGGTGTAACTGGCTTTTTCAATCAATTGGCGTAGGAGTTATAAGAAACTTTCTGAAAGTCTGGCAGTTCAGAATTGAGAACTTCACATTTTTCAAAGTGAAATTTCATTTTATTTTATGAAATAAATTCATGATCAGACCATGTGAAACGGATTGTGAGATGTGTGATGATTTAGCAGACTGAAATCCCTAATGCTTTCCTGAACATATTTCCTATGGAATAGATCTAAAGTGCAGGAGAATAAAGACATTTGTTTTATCCTAGCTCAGCATGACTTCTTGTGCAGATAAAAATAATTTGGTCTCAAGTAGTATTGGCCCTAGTCCTCATGCAAGTATTGAATTTACTACAAATTTCTCTAAAAGAAGAAAGAACTTATCATATACCAGCCTACTTCTGTTCAAAAACCAATGCATATTTGTAACTCCTCTTTTCATATGGTATGTCTCTAAAAAAAGAATTGAGAAAATAAATTAGGTTGTACGTAGTATAATAGTCGTTGAAATAATTTTGGGTATCCAGAGGGGGATTAAAATCAAATGATTCTGAGATATCTAAAATGCAGTCCTTTGTATTTTAACTAGGCTCAGATACACAATTATCTTAGACTCTGTTTATTACACTGGAAAGATTGAGGCACTTTGAAAGGTGTCATTCATCTGATCTGACAGCAAATGAATTGCACCCAGGAAATGCCCATCGGTCTGTACTGATTGTAGGTGCAGTGTTGAATGACTCTCACACGTGGACATCTCTAATGCCAATATCATCATCTGGTCCAATAAGTTTCCTCCTATCATGAAGAAATAAAATGGCCCTGATTTAAATTTCCTTAAGTCATTTCCAAGAGAAACTTAATTAAGATAATTTAAATTTGAACTAAGAATTAATACAAGAATTAAAATTTATTTTTTCTCTGACCCTACATAGAGAATGTTTTCACAATCTGAATAAGTGTTGTAGTTGACCATTATACATGTTACCTTGAAAAAGATGAAATGTTTAGAAAGCTGTTCTTGTCTGTCTTTATAATAACATTTGTTCAGAATTTGGTAGTAGAAAGTGTCACTGTGTTTTCAGTGTTCCAGTTGTTCATAACTTATCTACAGAAATTATTAGTGGGCTAAATTTGGTATCTGAAATGGAGAACATTAAAAAAAAAATTTGCCTTTTTTTTAAAGGCCTTTGTATGCAAAAGAAGTTTTTAAAATTGCATTCCTGGCTGCAGAGTTTTTCAGTATACAACTCCAGTTGCACTTGCACAACATAGAATGGTTAAGCATCAACCATGAATATGAACATTGACATTATACTACCCAAGTTTAACATGTCAAACCAAACCACTGCAGATGAACAGTACCTTTTTAAAAGCACTTATATTAGGAATCAGTGTTCCATAGCTCTACAATAATCTTAATTCTGTAATAATCTGTTCAGTCCTGTAGAAAAAAACATAAAAACACTTGAAGATACTGCATGCTAGACTTGAAGACCATTTGCAAAAATTACTGAGACTTTTGGGTCCAGTTCAAAATGAGCCTTAAGGCTGTATCAAATAAAAAGCCTAGCTCTTACAATTCAGAGCAATTTCTAGAGTTCACAGGCACTTCAGGTCCCAGCAATGAATATGGTGAGTCAGGAGCAATTTAGACCTACCCACTGGGAAACACCAGAATATGCCTTCACCGTTTCCTCCTTAGCAAAGCTCAGATGTACAGCGTAGGGTTGCAAGGAGGAACTTATGTCCATCTGGGATCAGGAGTCTTGCATCTTTTCAAAGGAGCTAGCTGCCTCTCCTCTTCAAAAGGAATAAGCAAAACTCACTGGTTTCTTTAGGCATGTGCCCCAGGAGATGATCTCTTGCCCCATAGACTATAGAGAGATAGATAGATAGATATAGAAATCTTTATTTTTTCCTTTCAGTAGTGACTTTCAGCTTTTAAGCTACTTAAGGTCTTTTGTAAATGCTATCTACTGACTTTCAAAATGTATCAATTTGCTGTTCTTGGTTTTGTTCATTAGGACTTATTTAGACAAATATTTTTAACTGCCATATTAATACAGTGACATGCATACAAGACCTGACAAGCAGACTTGTTCTGTTGGTCTCATTGCACTGGTTGTGGAGATGTATAGAAGCATTTCCTCATCACATGCAGGTGCAGTTTGGTGCCAGAAATAATTTTCCTGATATGTTAGGAAATGACATTCTGGCTCTTGATTCATGTACCACTGAGCTGTCAGCGATCAGCCAATTGATGAAGGGTTGGCTAGCCAACTTGCAACACTTCTTTTTTTATTTTGGCAAAGATCTGATTCTAAAGAGATTATATTCATTTAATTAAAGGTAATTGACATACTGATATATCTCTCTATACATCTTTTTGAGGTAATAGTGGATTACAGCAGACAGCATAACGCTGTGTTGCAATACCTGGTTTGGGTGTAAAGAGTTTCCTTATAAAACCAGCAAAACATGGAGTCCAGCTAGGTTGGTCTTTGAAAGGACCTTTGAATTAATAGGAATGGCGTTCAGAGTTGTGTCTAAGGGCAGGATGTATTATACGGATCAATCTTTGAGAATGGTGCCAGATTTTAAGACAGTACCTCTAAGACTGCTTATGTTTTGCTTTGTTCTGATAGCCGCTGCACAGAATGCTGAAATCTCTGTTGCAACAAATTGGCTCTGTCATGAGCATTGCGGCATGGCAAATTCTTTAAAACATCTTTAGTGGCCTGGATGGAAGACTCAATAGCCAAAAATGTACATAAGAATCAATTAGAAAGGAGAAAGGTGTTGCAAAATCAGAGCTAGGAAAACAGTTTCTTTAATAGGTTTTTAGCATATTTTTGTATTTTTTTTTAAATAAATCAAGCCTTTAAGGCAGGCATAATAAAAATAATAATGATTTCATTAATGAAGGAACTAATAATAGTATAACTAAGTTAAATGGACTTATGTGGTGTCCCTTTGCCAGTTTGCATACACTACATCCTTTTTTGCCGAGAACACCGAAGTGATAGAAGAAGTTAAGTTATCCTTTAAACTGGGTATCAGAAGACAAACTATTGCACTTGGCTTTTCCTCCAGGTGCCCTAGATTCTGTTCTTTTCCTTGGTAGACGTGTTCTAATTTTTTCAATGCTTTCAGATGGAATAGTGTTATTTTAAAATTTGTTTACTGTTGCCTTGCAAAAATGCAGATAACGTGCTGAAAGTTGTAAGGTAGTGGAAAAAAAGTATGCCAAATCTTTGCACAGTAGCAAGATACAATCATTGATCATCCTGAAGCTTTGTAGACTTCAAGGTGCATTGCAGCAACAAATGCCCAATGTGCTGTAATAAAAACCTGTTTAAAAATATAGGTATATGGTAATATACCGTATAATGGTATACGGATTTTTTTGTCATGATTGTTTTACTAAAGAATAATTTACTAACATATAACTAGAGTGTTATTACTTTGTATTTAATGTTAATACATAAATAGGAGTATATATGCATTTCATTTGCTTAAATTTCATTTTACAGGTTATTATAATACTAGATACTAATCCATTGCTATAAATGCATGAGACTAAACACTATGGTTAATAAATGAACCAAGATTTTTCTTTTTTTCTGTGAGTAGTGTGTCTTAGCATACCTGTTTTTCTCATACAGCTAGTCAACATTTATGTGGTATTTCAGTGGGATACACATCACTCTTTTCCTTAACATCTACATTTTTTTACTCTTTTTATTTAGAAATCATCTGATATTACAGCAGATGTAGACAATTTATCTTATATTCTTTTCTACACTTCCTATAGTTTTATATCTTGCTTTTTATTTTATCATGTTTTTATCCAGTATTACTTATGGTCTTTCTTTCAAATACGCATGAACACGATAAATGCACTCTGTGTTGTTTTTTTCCATTTTCTTCCTGAATTGCTTCATACATGAACAGAAAAATATTTAATATCAGTTGCACTTTTGCAGGTCTATCATAATGCATTTTTTTGTTGTTCCACCTACATTTTCTTTTTTTATTACAGATTCCTTGGACAGTTTTCTGTATCTTAATATTAAAAGAGCTTTCAAGGATACTATTTAGAGTTAAATTATATGATGACTGTCATCTTTGTAGAGATGAAACTTTGTGAAGATGGCAACTTTGTATTACAAGATGTCAGTATTTCAATAATCCTGCCCACCTATTACTTTCTGCCAAACCCAAACCTTTTTAGAAAATTCTCAGTCAAACCATATGTTGATTTACAAGTTATGAAGTAATCTTTAGATGATTCCTATTTCTTTTTTTTTTTAATATAACATTAACCCTATTCTCTTATGATGACCAAGATGTGCAAGGGTGGATGATGTGCAAATCAGTATTTTCACTATCACCACTCTTGCAATAGTTTGAAATACTTGGGGTAATTGTCTACTATTAGTACCCCCATTCTGCATAAGCAGTACTTTCCCAGAATTTTAAATGAGTAATCTGTATATTTTTCTTCTGTTTGTAAAATGAACACGTGCTTCCGAGACTGGTGCCGCCGGTGGAACTTTGGGTT